>OZ025242.1:65348039-65630539 GCA_964019155.1 Osedax fenrisi
AATTTATGATTGTTATCTATATTACTTATAATTAATTACAAATTAAATATCAATCTTAATACGTTTTTATTTTACATAATATATTTGTATTTAAAATATTTTTAAAATTATTTATCAAGTTGAATATACTATATTTATATTAAAATATAAATTAGGGAAATTATGCTTGTTATCTATATTACTTATAATTAATTAAAAATTAAATATCAATCTTAATACGTTTTTATTTTACATAATCATATTTTTTAAATAATTTATTCACTGAAAATGTATTTTTTACTGTAAAATTTCCATAAGTAATTGTTTTAATTACACTGTGTAGTACCTTATATTAGTATCATCAAGGATATATATCAATTGATACATTAATGTTTATATCCATAATTATATCAACTTTTCATGTCGCCAATACTCAAGAAACCAACGATTTCGATACGTTAAACCATCACTTAATCCTCTGCAGACTCTGGAACATTGCATTTTCTATCTATTGTAGGTTTCTATCTACCTATATTCAAATTATAATACTTTAAAGTCAAGTTTTATATATTTTGACATGTATAATTTATTAATCTTAAATGGATACTTCTATTTCTAGTTCTAAACATATAAGTAATTATGGTAAACATTAACATTTTCTACACTTATAGAATATAATTTGTTTAGAATAATTTAGTTTTACAAATACATTTCCTATATATTCTTTGCGTGTCTTATATAAGATACGTCATATGATAACTATTATTTTTAATGATTTATAATCATCATCATTGGATTTTTCACAGGCATCGTACAGTTACAGACTATAGCCTATTATATAACATATATTAAATATGTATTGATTTTGGTTTCTGGGATTTTTGTTTATGGGATTTTGGTTTCTGGGATTTTGGTTGCTAGGATTTCGGTTGCTGGGATTTTGGTTGTGGGATTTTGGTTGATGGGATTTTGTCTGCTGGGATTTTGTCTGCTGGGATTTTGGTACGGAGCCGAATAATACGGTTATTTTATATTTTTGATATAATTATATTTACAAGAATAAATATGGGGTCGGTAATCGGATACATGTGCCTAATACCGACCCCCTTCTCCTATTACCGACCCCCTAAAATAATAGTGGTATAAATAATGGTAGTATTATAATATCCAATAAAATAGTAGATATACATAAATATAATTAATTATAACATGCACGCAATTTATTTTATATTGAATTTATTTTTTAATGTATATATTAAATTTAAATCTAAACTTTATAGTAATTATATTAAAATAGTGTATATAATTATTTAATATTTATTTATTAATCAGTATGTATATAATCAACTGGAATCATGAATCCTAAATCTATATCAATGATACATAAACAATTTACGACATATTTTAAAGTAAAATACGGATCTATTTTGATTGGATATCAAAAATCACATGGGGTCGGTATTATGGTAATTTAGTGGGTCGGTAATAGGAAAATCATATGGGTTGCTATAATTAAGATATATTGGTTAATAGTTATTCAAATTAAATTATTTTTATAATAGTTATAAACATTTTATTGATCTACAATATTATGCAAAAAATTAAATTTTCTTTTATTATAATTAATTATTATAATAATGTATTTACAATGATTTAAAAAAAGTTATTATTCAAATATTTAAAAAGTAAAAACAGAATATTACATTTTATCAAATAACAATTTTAGGATTAAATAGTTTTAAAAACAAAATACGTATTCATATTTATCATTAAATTACTAACATTTCGTGTATATATTATTTTTTGATATATCTTATAGTTACTGAGATACGAGAGGGGGTCGGTAATCGGGGACTTTCCCCTATATATATACCTTTCATTTTATTATATATATATATATATATATATATATATATATATCCCCTTAAGTAAATATACTTATGGGGAAATTATGTTCTATAAATAGATTTATGATATATGGAATATAGATTATACAGGGAACTTATCTATACGACTTAGATATAATGAATCCACTTATACGTATTGCATTTCTAACTGAGAAAAAAATACCATTAATTTAAACTAAATTATCTACATACCTATATATAAATTAATTTTTATAATTACAATACCTATCATATTGTATACATATTAGTAAATGTATTTTTATAATTACATTACATATATCATATAGTTTTAAATACATATAAAATTTGATTAAACCGAGTTTGATTATTATTATTTATAATTAAGGGCGTCATAAAAGGGGGGATGGGGGGAATATGACTCCCCCCACTTTTAAGATCTACACATTATTTTATTCTTTATGAATATTATATGTCTGCTATTTATAGTCTTTGTAGTATCCATAGACATCTAAGGGCGAAGTCATAGAGCTAGAGAGAAAGCTCTCTCTATCTCTGTGGGCGAAGCCCCTAGATCCAAGCGGTCTCACTCTCATGATTTTCCGAATATGTAAAAGTGATGGATGTAAACAACAAAATCCCAGTGACTCCATTATGGGATCTATAGATTGTAATCCATAGTAACTATTTTTTCATAAAATGTAACGAAAATGTCTTCAAACTCAATCAAAGCGGGATTCAGATGTGCAATTATGAATTTTAACAACTATTCAAGAAATTATACCTTTCCCTACCACAGATTTACACTAGATGATGAATTGTTAATAAATATGAAAAAATTCAAAAATTATTATTTGGAATTTTTTTTATAATTAATTATGTATTATAGAGACTATTTTATAATCGAAATTCTATATGGTATGCTATATAAATATTTTATAATTTATTATATACTCTTATTTCGAAAATTTAAAGTATTAATAATCCTTAACAATTATAAAATAGTCATAAAATCGCTGAATATATAATATGAGAATACAGTGGAAACCTGCGCGCTATAGGCATGCGTTATGACCAGGCCCAGTTATTTTGGGCCAAAGCCCAAAATAAAGAAAAAGGCCCAAAATAGCTTATTTTGGGCTTTTCAAAATCCTTATTTTGGGTTATTTTGGGCATTTTTTTAAAAACTTCAAAATACGTTAATATCAATCATAATTTATAATTAATATTATATATTTAATAACTATCATATTATTTACCATATATACTTTACTATTTTTGTATATTTTATAAGTTATCAATATACTTTATTTAATTTAAGAAATGATAAAATTATAAAAAAAAAAAAAATTATTTTAATATATAAAATGAAATTAAATAATGAGTAGGTATATATACCTAATAGTAATTCATTGTTTTTATAATAACTTTCGTTTATAAAAGTGATAATAGATTGTATTGCTTTGAATGAAGCATACCTTTAATGGGCTAATTTTAACCGGGCTAATTTTACTTAAATTATTCTTATAATTATTTTTTATATATTTTAGTATAAAAAAGTCTGCCTCCATAGTAGATGTTACAGGAATAATGGTTGCTATGCTACAGACAAATTATTTTTATTTTTTATATTTAATATCCTTATACGCATCTTCGAAATGTATAATTAAAATTATTATTAGTTCTTCAGGCTCTCTTTCATATTCTTCTATAATGTCTTTATACGAATCTATATCGTAGTTATATTGTTTCGTAAAAAAAATATTTAGTCTGTCTATTGAAAACATTGCCAAACACTTTTCATTACATATTTACAATGCTTTGTTAGTCGATCATATATTGGCTATTATGTGGTGAATTGTTAGAATATTTTTCAACCGATATTAATAGAAGTTTCTTTTGTAGTTTTAATATATTTATGGCAATATTTTGATAAAATAAAGGTAGTTGTAATGTATCAAAGAGAAACAAATTATCATTCGTATCCGATCCAATATCAAATTTATAGTATACATAAATAATATAATTATCATATATATCCAGGATTGTTCAATTTTATTATTGATATTTTAATCAAATAATACCATATTTTAATTGGTTTTTTGGTTAATTTATATAAAATGATTGTAAAATAATATATTAATTTCTTTCATCTTTTCACGATGTATTGAATCAAAAACCTGTAAAAAGTCTATAAAGAGGAGAATAGCCTGTAGGTTGTTATAGGTTATCCCTTATAGGTTATCCCTAGTATACGTCGAATGGTTAAAATTTTTCCCGTCGTTGATCTCTTTTTTCGGAAACAATTTTGATTTGTTCCAAATGTAGGATCTATATCTGATCTTATCCTATTTAATAGTATAATGTTATATATCTTAGCTGCAATTGGAGTTAGTGTGATTCCCCGAAAGTTTTTTTTGTGATAGAAAGAACTACTTTTTTAGGGAAAGGAAGTAATCATCCTTCATTACATATGTATATTGGTTCTTGATAATATAGACTATTGCACTAGTTTAGTAATATTTATTGAAAGTCCCCTAGTTTCCATACTTGAGCTGGTATTTCATCTAAGCCAACAGATTTTCCATTTTTTATGCTTTTCATAATTATCTTTAATTCATCTATTGTAAAATGCCTTTTTTTGATATTTAGTTCATATTGTATTGTCAATGTACTTTCATCGTTTGATGTGGGAATTGATGGCTTACCAAGTAATTCCTTGAAATGGTAGTTCCATTCGTTATTTTCCACTGTTTTCTTTAAGTTTTGCCCTGTTTGAGTTATTTATTCCATTAACTTATTTACTATTTTCCAGGCAAAGGCTGGTTTTTATTACATATCGCATTTTGAATTTCACTTTTTTTATTCTGAACGTAATATGTTTGTTCCTTCTCATACGATTGTACAAGATAATTTTGAGCTCCGTTGAAATGTCTGACATTTTATGGTGTAGGTTGATTTTATTAATGTCGCGCTTCTTCGTGTAGTATTTTACAGTTTTGATAGATATTATCTGTTTCCTATGGTATATTATCTGTTTCCTATTCATTTTTTCAACTTAGGTTTCAATGGGATTACTTTAGCAGCAGTTTCCTTATATACAGTTTCAAAGTAGGTATACCCTTTGCTAGCAGATAGCGAAGCTGTGGTATAACGTAGAGCTTCGAATTTAGTTTTCAATTTAGTAATAAAGGTATATCGGGTTTCTGTATCTGTCTTTAATCTTGCCCAATCGTAATGTTTGATTTTACTAGATCTCTTGTTATTAGCTCTAAGACTCAGTCTTATATTTACTGATATAATACGATTATGATGCAACACTAGTAAATGAGTTATAAGCTCTACAGTTTTTAGCATTTATGATATAATATATATCTATATAGTATATTATATAGTCTATATATTTATATATATATATTATATATAATTATAATGTATTTTTATCTACTAAGATGTATCGGAGTGTATAAGGAGTTGTACGGCAAAATTCTAACAATAATATATACAATACGCGAACAACGACTGAGGTTCTCCTGTCCTTGCTGGAGAAACAGATGTGAAGTAGTGATTAAAAGTATTACTATGGAATCCACAACACTGACGATGATCTCGAGGAAGGCATATTAGAATATATTTAGACCAGTTAAATCTTAATAGAGATAGAATTGAAAGAGATGAAACGATGTGTACAAATGAGGAATTACCGATAGCGATGAATGATAGAGAGGAATGGAGGTAACGTGTAATGAACTGCCGAGCAAGTTATATATTTTTATATTATAAAGATAAATATTGCATTTTTTTAATTATTATAATTATGATTTATTTAGATTTTTTATGAATTTATTAGAAAGTAGTTTAATTATAAATCAATTATTATATAACATAATTTCTTTTTTTTCAATAAATGTATATAATGGTTTTTGAGAATAAATACTATTTTATATATCATAATTTTTAACAATGAATTGATTTCAATATTTACAAAAGATATTTTATTAAAAATATATTGATAATTTATATATATTAAAATTAATTTATAATATGTTATTATAAAATATTAATATTATATCAAATGATATATTATTTAATTAAATGTATTTGTATTTGTTTACATAATTTTCTTAGTAGATCTGTAGGTATCGTAGATACTATTTATGACTAATAGATACGATTACAAATACTTTTTTAATTTTATAATAGATGCAAATACAAATACAAATGTATCTACGATACTGATTTTTTGCCTTAATAGATAATGTATCGGCGATACTGCCCAGCTCTGCCTATATACTATAGATAACATATATAATATATAGCACAAACATAATTTATTTATAAAATATATAAATATTTAGTTTTATATTACTTTTATATACCTTTTATAGTGATGTAAAAGTAATTCTAATCCCCTTTTTTATTTTTCAAATAAATAAAATTCTAGAAAATATTTTAAAAATGTAATGGCATTGTATAAAACCATATGAAAGATTTTCCAAGGGATGCTTAGCAAAACTTTGACCATATCCTTACTTGGTTTACTTAGGTATAATTGGTTTACTATTTATGATTTTTTAAATATTTATATAGTAGAAATAAAAATGTGTAAGGGTGTATGAGGTTTCCTGCCTATTCAATTATCCCCACCTTTTTATATTATAGTTTATTTTGCATTATCTAATACTAGTCATTAGGTCATATAAAGTAAATACGAATAATATCTTTATATTTAAAAATAATTTACTTTATTATTATAATTTACTTGTATCAGTAATTTTGATATTTTTAGTAGATCTATTGTCCCCTATCTGTTATATGTTAACCCTTAGATGTAAACGTTACGAAGGTTCCCCCGATATATTGATCATTTTGCAGAGAGAATATTGCATAAAATAAATATTCAATTTTAATTATTTCAATAGTTGTTTTTAATTCATTAATTTATAAAATATTTTATTACAATTATTTAACATAGTATTATATATATATATATATATATATATATATATATATATAATATATTATAATAAATATATATTATATATATGTATACATTGAATTGTTATATATTTGTTAGTTATTACTAGAATTATAGGTATTACTACTATTGGTATGCTATACAATTCTTAACATTTCTACCTGGTTGCATGCAATTCATGGAATGCATCAAATGCATATATTTGATTGAACATAACAATCCTCATTATCTCCAATATATTTTTAGTTCAGATACACGAGTATATGAATATTAGCTATTATATCTACTTTCTTAACAATAAAACGTCTTCAAACTTGACATACTTTTCAGATTCTTTTTAAAGGTGGTTCTTAATTTATTATTAGTTCTTTCATTTTATTTTCACTTTAATATACACATTTTGTTCTTCTTCTTCTATATTTTGATTATCATTATGTTTATTAAATCATCACCATCTGGTAAGTTTAATGCTTTTTCAGGAAGCTATTTTTCAATTATCATAAACAAATCTCACATTTCAAACAACTTCTACAAATAATTTAAAAAAATAGATAAATTCTATATTTATTATATATATATAATAAAGTAAATACCCTAGTATATATAATAAGGGTATATACTTTCTAATATGATTAGAGAGTTTGTTAATAAACTTTTAAACTACTTGCATCGATTAAATACACATTGCTATAATTTGAAAAATATTCTAAAGCCTAAAATTGATCTCATTTTAATTTATTATGAATCATCAGTTGATTCAACACTGATTATTGATTGTATTAAATTGTTGTGATTTCCATTAGTTTGTATATAATAGGAATTTTATATTTTTTTATAATACTTATAATTTTTTGTGAAACATCTACTTTATAAAAATCAATATAAATTAATTATTGTTTACAAACATCTACAACAACTAAGATAATATCTTAATATCTTAATAGTAATAATCTTAATAAAGATATTATTTTTAAATCCTTACTTTTTATCATCACCTAAATGGCAATTAATATAAAAAAAAAGAAATACAAAAATCCTATGGGGCCTGGTATTTACCAGGGGTGCCTTGCCCAGGCATGCCCCCCCCCCCGTGGCCTGCTTGATAGGCTATGCGTCTTCCATGCGTGGTACATTCTTTAAATATATATATATAGATAATATTCTATATATATATACTATATTACTATATATAGTATCTTAGTTTAGTTATTATTTACATTTATGTAAACACTACAGTTTATATATTGTGCCGAAAAGATGGTAGCCTACTTTAAAACTTAAAGTAAACATATACTCGTGAGAACTAGAGACTAGTCGATACACGATACACGTCTTCTCAGGCATATATATATATATATATATATATATATATATATATTCTTATATGCAGTAGAATTATCAAATTACTTCTGATATAATTTGATATGACACCCCTAATAGATATGGTCGTGCACTGCATGACGTGTATTATTCTATATATGGTATTTTTTTATTAACTTACATTATAAATATTACTTAGCATACTCCTATATGAATAGGGCATATTCAATATGCTAATAATGAACTAACTATTCAATATATGGGTGAGGTTGGCAGTTTTAAGTCAACAATAACTACAAAATGATCAGAGAGTATTCACATTTTACGAGGGGATGAAATCAGATTAAATCAAGATGATAATGTAATTAGGTAAATACAATTTCCATTAGTATTAATGGAAAACATATATGTTGAAACAAAGATAGATCATGGAAAACCATTTTAAATATGACGCAGCTATAGGTCTACCTAGTAATTGTTAAATTGTAATCACAAACAAATAATAGGGGAAAGTAACCTAATACGGACACTTTAACAATAAATGGTCTTAACATTTTATGACTCATTAATTTTATTCAAAAATTACAATATATTAATATTATATGATTATAAATATTATTGTGATTTTAAAATGTTATTTAATCTTTTAATTCCTTAGGTAACGGGGGTGTCTGTATTCGGTACCCATGTCCGAATACTGACACCCTGTGTTATAATACGGACAGTGGTATATAGGGTGGTATATAGAGTGTATATAGGACACCCTATATTACACTCGAAAAACTATATATTATTGATAAATCAATCAGAGAAATTACAATTACATTATTTATAATTAATTTTATTCTAATTTATTCTAATTTAATTAGTTAATAATTTATTTATTTTTATTATTTTTTTAATTAATAATACAATTTAAATATATAAATAATACACATTTTAGATTTATCTTTATTGGTGGTATTAATATTATAACGCACGCGATTTTTATGAAAACCAGAATAGTTCATACGATGCGCGCTGATTGGTTATATGTTGTCCGTATTAAGACATCTAGAGTGTCCGTATTAGGGACTTACATGACCTATAGATATATGCGCATAACTTAATGAATATTTGATAAAAAATATAGAAATAATATATATAATTTTAAAATGCTTTATGTTTTAATAATATAGTGTTATATTTTATATCAATACATTTGTATATTCTTGAGAAGGTTTTAAGTCGAAATTTTTTTTATAAATTTAAAAACGTAAACAAAATCAGTTTTTGGATATATCAGAAATATTTTGTATAATTAAAAAATAAAAAATAATTGTTTAGTCTATTTATATAATTATGAATATTTTAATCATTAACAATTTTTGTGTAGGATTTATGGTTTCTGAGATACCGAGAGTGTCCGTTTTGGGCACTGTCCGTATTCGGTTACTTTCCCCTAGTATTATCGGAAGAAATATATTTCTTCCTTAATCTATAGATTCAAATATAGAAGCTATGTCAGTTAAAACCATTAATACTAGAATATGGAAATGGCGGTACATAATAATTATAAACATTGTATAATACAAGAGAAACTTAGGATGATACATGAGAAACCTAATGTGATATATATATAACTTAAAATGACAGATCATACATTCCACAGAAGAGAAAGATTGAATGCAAGAGGATACGAGTTTCAAATCATGCCTACATGCATATATCTAACAAAGATCTTCCGAAGGGCTTTGTAGTATCTTTGTATCAAATATCAACCATATTCACGAGAAGGCGTAGATCTATAGCAATAATTAAAATATACCCTTGAGGTAGGTATGTATTCAAATGACTATATATATATATTTTCAGATATAAATATATAGAAGTAAATAATATTCAGCTACAAATATGTACCTGCAATATATATATATATGATGATGATGATGATGATGATGATATTGAGTTTATTAGCACTAAAATAGGGTCATGTAGACCACTTCGCTCGTGCGGGAAGAAAATAATAAAATAATAGTAATACGATAATAATTTGATAATAATATACATTCAATATACCACGGACAAAAATACTAAACAATATAAAGGACTATTATATACCAGTCTGCATTGATATGGTTTAGTGTTATATACTACAGACTGCATTGATATAGTATAGTGTTATAATAAGATAATAATAATACAATAACAATTTAATAATGATATACATTTAATATAAAACGGACACAAATAATAAGTTGGATGATTTAATGATTACGGGTAGAGAGAAAAGAAGAAGTAAGATTTATAAATCTTTTGTGGGATCTAATAGAACGAATGGTAGGAGGGAGGGAATTCCATAGGGTTGGACCGGAATTTTTAAAAGCTCTAGAATTTAGGGAAGTTTTACTAGAGTTCTGGGAGATAAGTAGATGAGCATTTTGGTAACGAAGAGAAGATAATATAGTACGTTTTTAATTAGATCAGAGATATAGCTAGGGGTGAAAGAATATATTGATTTATGGATTATAGATAGTATACGTAATTTACACCTGAGGGAGAAGGGTAGCCAAATACGAGATGAGATGATGAGATGTTGTAGTAGAGTGATCCAGTCGAGTTAAACAGTAAGTAGTACGTATTGAAAACGGATAATCCGATTAAGTGGAGCAGTAGCTTTAGCAGGAAGTGAATGCAGTAGGGAAGAATAGTAGTCAATACAAGAAAGTACAAGAGCATTAATTAGAGTTTTAGTAAGGTTTCTGGAAAGTGATGTCCGTATTTTTTTAATTCTGAAGAGATGAAAGTTGGATGATTTTGTAATGGATGATATGTTATTCTTAAATGATAATTTGTCATCAAATACTAATCCTAGGTTTTTAGAGGAATGAGAAGGAGAAATAATCATGTTATTTAGAGTAAAGTTTGGAAAGGAAGTTTCAGAAGTAGATATGTTAAGTACAGTAGTCATAGAGGAATTAATTAGTAGTTTATTGGAGAGGAGCCATAATCTTATGGAGTTAGCACACTCGATTAATTCATAGTTAATGGTATTATGAGAATTTATAGGGAAAAAGGTAAATAGTTGAATATCATCAGCAAAAATATGGTAGTGAATATTTGGAAATTTCTTAATTAGATCAGCAATAGGGCGGATATAAATAGAAAAGAGGGATGGACCTAGAACAGATCCTTGGGGAATACCGTGGTTAAGAGGAGAAAGAGGCGAGTAAGATTTGTCAATCATAAAAGAGATATTCCTGTTAGTGATATATGCAGTAAACCATTTTAATGCTAAGCCAGATATACCTATTAAAGTAAGTCGCGAGATTAATATGTTATGGTCCAGGGTATCAAAAGCAGATGAGAGATCAAGTAGGATTAGCTGGCAACACGTGTTGCTATTTAAGGTAGATAATATTGTGTCAGTAATACGTAGGAGAGCTGTTTCGGTTGAATAACCCTTACGAAAAGCGCTTTGAAACGGGTCGAAAAGATTATTTACATGGGCTATGAGTTGTTTGGAAACAATTCTTTATAATATTTTACTTAATAAGGGTAGGTGGGAGATCGGGCGATAATTGCTAAATGAGTTTGGGTCTAAGTTTTGTTTTTTTAGAATTGGGGATATTATGGCAGTCTTGAGACAGGGTGAAACTTGGCCAGAGTTTAGTGAGTTCGCAACAATATCCAAGAAAATAGGAGAAAATAAGGGTGAAAGTTTGTGATATAATGATAAAGGTAGGGGATCAGTGGGGGAGGTACAGTGAGATTTCATGAGTAGGTCATTTACTTCATACAGTGAAGGAATAGTGAATGTACTTAATGAGTCAATATGATGGTAATATATATGGTAGGATTGAGTATGGGTTGAGTAGATGCGCAAATAATATTATTAATGATTGCAATTTTATGTTTAAAGAATTTTTCAAAAAGAGAACACAGTTGAAAATTTGACGTGTTAGGTAAAATGGGGAGGATTTTTTCATCTGGAGGAGAGAGAATTTTATTTGCTATTTTAAATAATTTGCGAGGATTGGAGGATATCAATGCTATCTTTTTGTTATAATAGATAGATTTTGAACGAGATATAGTAGATTTGTAATTTTTTCTAGCTAGTGATAGTGCTAATTTAGTTTCAGTAGAAGGATTTTTAAGAAATTTCTTCTCAAATTTGCGAACACTCTTCTTGAAGATGAAAAGTTCGTGGGAGAGCCAGGGAGAAAAAGGGCGGTCGGTAAGTAATGTAGTCTTTGTAGGTGCATGTATATTGATAATATTTAGGAGAGTGGATTTTAGGAGTACCGGACAGAGGGAAGTTGAAGAAGAGATCTCAGTTTTGATATTGTTTACAAATCTTAGTATGTCGATAGACTTCAAATCTCTATATGTAATACGTTTTCGTTTAATCCTTGTGAATTTTAGATTTATAGAGAATTCAATAATAAAATGATTAGTTAGTAGTTCAATTTTTTGAAAGGAGTTAGGGTTTATACATCTAACAAGATGACTGGATAGGGGTGTACATATCATATCAAGTGTATTGCCACTACAATGGGTAGGAAATGATATATGTTGGCACAAGGAAAGAGACTCAGTTAGGAGTTTAAAGTCACCATGGGGATAGATGGGAGAAATATAGTGATAGTTTAAGTCACCAAGATCTATTGGTAGATAGGATGAAGATGAAGGAAGTTTATGGATAAAATCATGAAATTCATCAAAGAATAAACTGGTTTCAGGTTTTGGGGGACGATAGATAACGGTGAGATGTAGAGTTAAGTTAGGAAGCTTGAGGGTCAGCGAAATACAATCACTATATGAAAAGGGGGGAATGAAATTGATGGAGATAGGTAAACATCATTACGTATCATAAATCCTACCCCACCACCACGGCCCGTTTGTCGTGGAGCGAGATAGAGTGTATATCCAAAGTCCAAGATGGAAGCAAATATATCAGAGTCATCATTAGAAATTCGGGTCTCAGTCAATGCGATTATAATAATTTTTTGTAATTTAAGGTATGGGAACAGAAGGGATATATTTGATCTCAAGGAGCGAATATTGATCAAGGCTATATTAGAGGATAGTCAGGCTTGAGAGGAAGAATTATTTATAAATGATTTCTTATAGTGATCAAAAGAATCAAACCATTTTGTTAGATCAGATTCAGGGATGAGAAAAGGGGGATATGAAAGAGGATTTTTGTCATCCCTAAGTTTAAATGTTTGGGAACGATTATTAAAAAATACTTTATACAAAATGGGCGTGAGTTTTTGTTTTAGGGCATGATATAGTACATTACCAAAAAGTCTAGTAGAGTCAGGTAAATAATGACGAATAAATATATGCTTAAAATTACTATGTGGTGAGATTTTTAGAAGGGAGGAGAAACATATATCACGAGCAGAAATATTAGTGAAACGTAATATAGCAGTACTGGTAAGAAATGAGGTAGAAGTAATATAAGAATGGGGAAGTTTTATATAGTCAATTAATTATACTATAAATTATAGTTAACTTCAGAAGGAAGAAGGTGTTCAAGTACTAGTGTGAGGCAATTATCTATGGAGCGTATGGATGATGACTTTGAGGAAGTTGAACTAGATAATATAGGGGTTGGTGTGTGATTTGAGGACAATTTTAAGTCCATTAGCTTTGGAATGTTTCTAGAAGTATTAACATTGGGCTGATGCTTGGGCTGGATATTAATAGTCGTAGTAGAAGTATATATATCAGATGTTAGATACATATATACACATATATATATATATATATATATATATATATATATATATATATGATGATGATGATGATGATATTGAGTTTATTAGCACTAAAATAGGGTCATGTAGACCCCTTCGCTCGTGCGGGAAGAAAATAATAATAAAATAATAGTAATACGATAATATTTTTGATAATAATATACATTCAATATACAACGGAAAAACAATAATAAACAATATAAAGGACTATTATATACTACAGTCTGCATTGATATGGTGTAGTTGTATATACTACAGACTGCATTGATATAGTATAGTGTTATATAATAATAAGATAATAATAATACAATAACAATTTAATAATGATATAAATTTAATATAACACGGATACAAATAATACGTTGGATGATTTAATGATTATGGGTAGAGAGAAAAGAAGAAGTAAGATTTATGAATCTTTTGTGGGATCTAATAGAACGAATGGTAGGAGGGAGGGAATTCCATAGGGTTGGACCGGAATTTTTAAAAGCTCTAGAATTTAGGGACGTTTTACTAGAGTTCTGGGAGATAAGTAGAGGAGCATTTTGGTAACGAAGAGAAGATAATATAGTACGTTTTTTAATTAGATCAGAGATATAGCTAGGGGTAAAAGAATATATTGATTTATGGATTATAGATAGTATACGTAATTTACACCTGAGGGAGAAGGGTAGCCACATACGAGATGATTGATGAGATGTTGTAGTAGAGTGATCCAGTCGAGTTAAACAGTAAGTAGTACGTATTGAGGAACGGATAATCCGATTAAGTGGAGCAGTAGCTTTAGCAGGAAGTAAATTCAGTAGGGAAGAACAGTAGTCAATACGTGAAAGTACAAGAGCATTAATTAGAGTTTTAGTAAGGTTTCTGGAAAGTGATGTCCGTATTTTTTTAATTCTGAAGAGATGAAAGTTGGATGATTTTGTAATGGATGATATGTGATTCTTAAATGATAATTTGTCATCAAATACTAATCCTAGGTTTTTGGAGGAATGAGAAGGAGAAATAATCATGTTATTTAGAGTAAAGTTTGGAAAGGAAGTTTCAGAAGTAGATATGTTAAGTACAGTAGTCTTAGAGGAATTAATTAGTAGTTTATTGGAGAGGAGCCATAATATTATGGAGTTAGCACACTCGATTAATTCAGAGTTAATGGTATTATGAGAATTTATAGGGAAAAAGGTAAACAGTTGGATATCATCAGCAAAAATATGGTAGTGGATATTTGGAAATTTCTTAATTAGATCAGCAATAGGGCGGATATAAATAGAAAAGAGGGATGGACCTAGAACAGATCCTTGGGGAATACCGTGGTTAAGAGGAGAAAGAGGCGAGTAAGATTTGTCAATCATAATAGAGATATTCCTGTTAGTGAGATATGAAGTAAACCATTTTAATGCTAAGCCAGATATACCCATTAAAGTAAGTCGCGAGATTAATATGTTATGGTCCAGGGTATCAAAAGCAGATGATAGATCAAGTAGGATTAGCTGGCAACACGTGTTGCTATTTAAGGTAGATAATATAGTGTCAGTAATACGGAGGAGAGCTGTTTCGGTTGAATGACCCTTACGAAAAGCGCTTTGAAACGGGTCGAAAAGATTATTTTTACTTACATGGGCTATGAGTTGTTTGGAAACAATTCTTTCTAATATTTTACTTAATAAGGGTAGGTGGGAGATCGGGCGATAATTGCTAAATGAGTTTGGGTCTAAGTTTTGTTTTTTTAGAATTGGGGATATTATGGCAGTCTTGAGACAGGGTGAAACTTGGCCAGAGTTTAGTGAGTTCGCAACAATATCCAAGAAAATAGGAGAAAATAAGGGTGAAAGTTTGTGATATAATGATAAAGGTAGGGGATCAGTGGGGGAGGTACAGTGAGATTTCATGAGTAGGTCATTTACTTCATACAGTGAAGGAATAGTGAATGTACTTAATGAGTCAATATGATGGTAATATATATGGTAGGATTGAGTATGGGTTGAGTAGATGCGCAAATAATATTATTAATGATTGCAATTTTATGTTTAAAGAATTTTTCAAAAAGAGAACACAGTTGAAAATTTGACGTGTTAGGTAAAATGGGGAGGATTTTTTCATCTGGAGGAGAGAGAATTTTATTTGCTATTTTAAATAATTTGCGAGGATTGGAGGATATCAATGCTATCTTTTTGTTATAATAGATAGATTTTGAACGAGATATAGTAGATTTGTAATTTTTTCTAGCTAGTGATAGTGCTAATTTAGTTTCAGTAGAAGGATTTTTAAGAAATTTCTTCTCAAATTTTCGAACACTCTTCTTGAAGATGAAAAGTTCGTGGGAGAACCAGGGAGAAAAAGGGCGGTCGGTAATTAATGTAGTTTTTGTAGGTGCATGTATATTGATAATATTTAGGAGAGTGGAGTTTAGGAGTACCGGACAGAGGGAAGTTGAAGAAGAGATCTCAGTTTTGATATTGTTTACAAATCTTGGTAGGTCGATAGACTTCAAATCTCTATATGTAATACGTTTTCGTTTAATATTTGAGAATTTTAGATTTATAGAGAATTCAATAATAAAATGATCAGTTAGTAGTTCAATTTTTTGAAAGGAGTTAGGGTTTATACATCTAATAAGAGGACTGGATAGGGGTGTAAATATCATATCAAGTGTATTGCCACTAGAATGGGTAGGAAATGATATATGTTGGCACAAGGAAAGAGACTCAGTTAGGAGTTTAAAGTCACCATGGGGATAGATGGGAGAATTATAGTGATAGTTTAAGTCACCAAGAACTATTGGTAGATAGGATGAAGATGAAGGAAGTTTATGGATAAAATCATGAAATTCATCAAAGAATAAACTGGTTTCAGGTTTTGGGGGACGATAGATAACGGTAAGATGTAGAGTTAAGTTAGGAAGCTTGAGGGTCAGCGAAATACAATCACTATATGAAAAGGGGGGGAATGAAATGGATGGAGATAGGTAAAAATCATTACGTATCATAAATCCTACCCCACCACCACGGCCCGTTTGTCGTGGAGCGAGATAGAGTGTATATCCAAAGTCCAAGATGGAGGCAAATATATCAGAGTCATTATTAGAAATCCAGGTCTCAGTCAATGCGATTATAATAAATTTTTGTAATTTAAGGTATGGGAACAGAAGGGATATATTTGATCTCAAGGAGCGAATATTGATCAAGGCTATATTAGAGGATAGTCAGGCTTGAGAGGAAGAATTATTTATAAATGATTTCTTATAGTGATCAAAAGAATCAAACCATTTTGTTAGATCAGATTCAGGGATGAGAAAAGGGGGATATGAAAGAGGATTTTTTTTATCCCTAAGTTCAAATGTTTGGGAACGATTATTAAAAAATACTTTATACAAAATGGGCGTGAGTTTTTGTTTTAGGGCATGATATAGTACCTTACCAAGAAGTCTAGTAGAGTCAGGTAAATAATGACGAATAAATATATGCTTAAAATTACTATGTGGTGAGATTTTTAGAAGGGAGGAGAAACATATATCACGAGCAGAAATATTAGTGAAACGTAATATAGCAGTACTGGTAAGAAATGAGGCAGAAGTAATATAAGAATGTGGAAGTTTTATATAGTCAATTAATGATACTATGAAATTATAGTTAACTTCATAAGGAAGAAGGTGTTCAAGTACTAGTATGAGGGAATTATCTATGGAGCGTATGGATGAAGACTTTGAATAAGTTGAACTAGATAATATAGGGGTTGGTGTGTGATTTGAGGAAAATTTTAAGTCCATTAGCTTTGGAATGTTTCTAGAAGTATTAGCATTGGGCTGATGCTTGGGCTGGATATTAATAGTCGTAGTAGAAGAATATATATCAGATGTTATATTTGGCGTTACCTTGGAACAAGTATTATGTATAGATTTGTCAGTTAAAGTAGAAGGTGAATATGGCATAGTAATGGGTGGAGTAGTTGTATGATTAGTCGAAGGAAACTTATTTAAGGCTAGGCATGAGGAACATGTGAAGATGAAGTTAGGTGAATTAAATATAGCAATAGCATAAGCGGGAGGGGGGTTTTTAGAATGAAACCAGGATTTAGAAATAATAGCTGCGGGGTATAAACAATTATAATGTAAAATAGATGGACATGTTTTACATTTGAGATAATATTCGCATGCGGGAAGGTTACAATGTGAACAATTTGAGGACATGGTATACTTGAGATTGTGGGATTAAATTGAATGAAATAGATAATAATAAATATAATAATAAATGTATAAAAACTGGTCGTAACAGGGATATTTTTGAAGAAGTTTGGTATTCAGTCCGTTTTGCTATATACCGAGTTGACTTGACAATCACCGGTTGACTTTAGTAGGCTCCTGGTATGCTTGGTGGCAGCCGGGCAATGATGGTCCGATTGTCTGAGATTTAAGGCAGTATATCGTCCGAGGTAGAATTGATGGATCTCAAATGAAGGTTGGTAGATCCGACTACCAAAAGCAAATTCCCAAGGAAGATCCACGGGAGAATATCAGTTATAATATTATTATAAACTACTAGTTAATTAATTTTATAAATAGTAAATAATGTAGCTAAGTATAAATATACATAAACAGTATGTAATATATATTTGAATTTAATTAATTTATCGAATTTATAATTCTATTATCTTTGTGATTATTATTTATTTTTTAGGATTTTTATTTTGTTATAATAAAATGTAAACAAATACTAAATATAATTATATCTAAATAAGATATGATTATAATTTAAAGACAACTATTATGTATTTCAAATAAGTTGGATATTAATATTTAATATATATTAATATAATAGATAATATAAAAAATAAATGAATACGTACTTATCTTTATAATAATAATACAATTAAAAGATATTTAAAAGCTAAGCAGTTATTAACACAACTATATATTGGTTGCTATGTAAACAAAGTGATATATATTTATATTTATATATTTATATATACTATAGTAGATTAATTTATAAAATAAAAGGTTGAATCATAATTATGTTCGTTCAACCTAGGTAATAAAAAGCTTTTTTATTAAAAGGTTGAATGGAGAGTATATTGTTGACTCAACCTTTTACAAAGGTTGAATAGGTAAATAGAGCATTCAACCTTTTTATTTCCTTGATTCAACCTTTTATTTTTAACAGTGTAGGCCCTACACTGTATTTAGATGTCTATGGATACTACAAAGACTATAAATAGCAGAAATATAATATTCATAAAGAATAAAATAATGTGTATATCTTAAAAGTGGGGGGGGTCATGTTCCCCCCACCCCCCTTTTATGACGCCCCTAATTATAAATAATAATAATCAAACTCGGTTTAATCAAATTTAATATGTATTTAAAACTATATGATATATGTAATGTAATTATAAATATACATTTACTAATATGTATACAATATGATAGGTAGGGTTACAATAACTGTAATTAATCCTATTGTTACAATAATTGTAATTATAAAAATTAATTTATATATATGTAGATAATTTAGTTTAAATTAATGGTATTTATTTTCTCAGTTAGAAATGCAATACGTATAGGTGGATTCATTATATCTAAGTATTATAGATAAGTTCCCTGTATAATATATATTCCATATATCATAAATCTATTTATGGAACATAATTTCCCCTTAAGTATATTTACTTAAGGGGATATATATATATATATAAATAATAAAATGAAAGGTATATACAGCCAACAGTCTGAATAACATTTGTATATATGTTATAGGGGAGAGCCGGTTTTTATAAAAACACATGTATCTTATAATGTTATGAATATATTTTAATAAAATAAAGTGCATAAGATCTATATAGTTTATGATCAATTAAAAACATTCATAAATCAGTGTAATGATAAATAATTAATTATATAATAACATTTTAATTTTTTTTTTAATTTGGCTCAACCTGCCCCGTCTACTGGGGCAGGTTGAGCCAGGTAGAAAAAATGCGAAATTAAAGATATATTTAACAAATAAACATAGTTAAAGTTATATATTTATATTTATTAGTTATTTAACAAGTATATGCACCAATATTAATATCAAAACTAATGAAACTTTTAAGGCGAGAGGAGAAGATTCTCTATTTTTTAATCCAGCATATAAACCAATTATTTAATTATTTAAAATAATTACTCAATTATATATTTAATTAATTAGATTCTTATTATTATTTAAATAAGTCATTAATTAATTAAATAAATTAATACATAAATATGTTTAATGATAAACGAAGCAGATTGACCCTATGGTCAACCTGCCCCGTTTTACTATGGTCAATCTGCCCCCTATCACTAGTATATATAAAAGTAATATAATTAATTTGTGAGTGATAATTTTTGAATTATTTATTTTATAATATATAGTATATTAAATATACTTTATTTATATACCATTAATACTGCTATGTTATTACAAAATATATAATAATATCAAAGTTAAACTCACTGTCCCACTAACGAGATTTTCATAAAATATTAATAATTAAATAATATTTTAATTAGTTAAAATAAATAATTGTTGAGTTGTTATACTAATGCTAAATATAATGGTGTATACATATATTAAAAATGGCATTAATATATTTATTAATAACAGAAATAATTGAGATGACTCAACCTGCCCCTATGGTCAACCTGCCCGCTCTCCCCTACTGTATAAAACCATGTATTGATATAGGTACCTATACCGGTACATATATAAAATAACACCTATGCATAGAGAATCCGGTGTTTTAATGCTCTACTGCATACCTATTTATTATGTTGAACATGTTTACTTTACAAATCTGTTGAACCTAATAGATTGTGTTGTGTTACAGAAAAATATACATAGGTATTATTCATAGTAAAATTATGATAACACCGTTATAATATATATATACATATATATATATATATATATATATATATATATATATATATTATATATAATATATATTATATATTATATATGATATATTCAAAGTTAAATTATAATAACCCATTATAATATATAAATACATACATATACGTAATAAAATATAGGAATTACACCATTCTACGAAGTCAATTATATTTTAAAATATTCCCAGTTATGATATAGTCTATATTTAATTAAATATATTAGTTAAAATTGTGTATAATTATGTAAAAAGATGTTCGGACGAAACGAATATTTAGATCGGACGAATTGGTTACTTTTCGGACGAAGTGACTACATTTTGCAGACAATGTGACGAGATGACCAGCGGACGAAGTGACTCGGCCCCTTTACAAACTGCCGAAATATCAACCAATCTTTTAAAAAGGAACTTAAAATATTCCTTTTCAGGTGCGCTTACAACACACAATAATCTTTCCATTTAGGACACCTCGCCTGAACAGTATTTATTACATGGAGTGGCTAAACCGAAAGGTTTAAGGTTTATTTAATATAATATATCAAAGCTAAAGCATCAATGTAAATAAAATACTTTAATTTAATTTTATTTACATCGAATCGAATCGAGAATCCTCGACGGTCGATGTGCTAGAGCCATAGACATCTGGATAAAACATCAGGATAAAACTATATATTTATTTGTAATTATATTAAATTAATTTAATAATATAATATAATATAATTTAATATTAATATAATTAATAAAATATAAATATATAAGTTAAATATGATTTTCATAATTATATATATAATATTCAATATCATATTAATTTAATAATTAAATATGTAAATATTTTAAACAGTTAATCTCTAAGCAGGCCGCCGAATGTTATTATTAGAATGTCAGAGTTCAATTTTTATTTTGTGGTTGTGTGATTTCAAGGACATCAAGGTGTGATTTCCTTGGTGATTTCTTTGGTTTGGTTTTATTTTTCTGTTTTATTTAGCTGCATTATATCAAAGGGGCTTTGATTATATGATGAATGCACTACTTGGCCGCCGATTATTTTCAGAGTTCAAGGTATGCGTTATATATACACGCCTATATACGTCAATCAAATGTAAGCGTTACGCTCTAACGCACAATCAAAAATATTCCGAACGAGTAACACCTATGTCAATATAATATAATATACGTATACACAAAATAAATACACATATGCATATGCCTTGATATATAAGTTGTAGTTTTATATTGTAACGTTTAATACAATAGTATATGATATATACACACACACACACACACACACACACACATATATATATATATATATATATATACATATACATATACATACTTACACATAAACACACGCATTATTTACTATCATATCATATAATACTTATAATTTTATTATATATAATTTACATAATTACATATACATATTTATATATATAGGTGTATTTATGAAATATTACCAATTATATATACGAAAGTTTGTACGAAGTATGTTAAATTGTATAGTAAATATATCTAGGTCTCCAAGAGATTATAAATAGACAAAGCTTTCCCACTGCAGTGAGTAAATATGTGTGATTCTTAAATTTCTACCTGCCATGTATGTGATATATAATATGTATATTTTTATATTGTAATATAATAGTATATGCAATTTATACACACAAATACAAACACATATAAACACATACTAACACACACACACACACACACACACACACGCATACATATGCTTGTGTTTGTATTTGTGTGTATAAATTGCATATACTATTGTATTACAATAATAAAATATACATATTATACATCACATACATGGCAGGTAGAAATTTAAGAATCACACATTGACTCATTGCAGTGGGAAGGCTTTGTCTATTTATAATCTCTTGGTGACCTAGATATATTTACTATACAATTCAACATACATATAATTGGTAATATTTCATAAATACACATATAAATATAAATAATTATGTAAATTAGATATAATAAAAGTATTATATGATAATATATAATACATGTGTATGTGTATGTGTGTGTATGTATGCGTGTGTGTGAGTGTGTGTGTGTGTGTGTTTGTATTTGTGTATTTAATTTGCATATACTAATGTATTACAATATAAAAATATACATATTATATATCACATACATGGCAGGTAGAAATTTAAGAATCACATATATTGACTCACTGCAGTGGGAAAGCTTTGTCTATTTATAATCTCTTGGAGACCTAGATATATTTACTATACAATTTAACATACTTTGTACAAACTTTCGTATATATAATTGGTAATATTTCATAAATACACCTATATATATAAATATGTAAATATGTAATTATGTAAATTATATATAATAAAATTATAAGTATTATATGATATGATAGTAAATAATGCGTGTGTTTATGTGTATGTGTGTATGTATATATATGTGCAAGTGTATAAGTATGTGTATGTATATGTATATGTATATGTATATATATATATATATATATATATATATATATATATATATATATATATATATATATATATATATATGTGTGTGTGTGTGTGTATGTGAGCAGGGCCGGCTTAAGCACCATATGGGCCCGGGCAAAAAAAACGTATGGGCCCCATAAGAATTTCATAAAATATTAAATGGGTCATTCTAGCAATAACTAACATATCTATATATAGAGTTATAACTCTTCCATTTAATGTATATATATATATATATAAATGATGTATTATTAGTATATGTGTGATTAAATTATGTAAAAATATTTAAAATCTAAAACAATTTTGTTTTTTTTTCATATCTATTTACATGTATAGTATGAAGGAGGTCCCCTTTAAGATACGTGTAATACATATAGGGGGATCTTCTTCATGCTATGGATGTAAATATATATTACGGTACCCACTTAAAATCATTGCAATGTAATATTTTATAAGTATTTAATTAATAACAATTATATAGGTTAAATGATATAATTAATATTTATTTTACTCAATGTCCTCTACAAAATCAGTTTTATTTATTAAGCATATTAAGTATCAATTTAAGTAGCTTTGATTCTAAAGATAATGTTACAGTCATGAAAGTATTTACTGTGTCAGATAATTTCATAAACAATTATTTATAATTTTAAGTTTAGAGAAGTTTCTCTCTCAAGTGTAATTATTTACCATTAAATATATTAGGATGAAAATGTATACATTTTGATATATCTAGCAAATCATATATATTCATATTTGGATACTCCGTTCCTTTGAGGTGTATATCAATATGGTATAATATATGTTTAATAATAAATTATCTTATATAGGTATATCCTAATAATCATCTTAATTGTTGATATCAGAATATATATATATATATATATATTTATATATATATATATTATATAATATAATTAGTAATAACTACATGATTATCTTTTTTAGTATTTCCTTTAAGGTTACGATCAAAAAGGACTAGTTGAGTAGAAAAGTTTAAATTTTAAATGTGAAATAAATTTATATAGGCTCATTTTGGGATATAATGCAGCTAAAAAAAACCAACAAGGCAAAACTAAAACCAATTAAACCAAATATCCCACAAATACCAATACAATATATACATCTATACTGTTAACTCGTATTTAAAATGTAAATTCTAACCCCCAACTCGTCCTTTATGATCATCTCCCTTTCCTATAGGAGTATATATATATACTTATCAATTAAATTGTCAAATATTGTTAGAAAATAGTTATTTTTAACTTCTTTAACTATATGATGTAAATTCACTAATAATTATTTTGTATTTTGTTTTGTTTGTATACTATAATCAACTCATCGTAATCATCTATTCTCTCGTTTATATATTTAGGGAGTGCATCAATATTTTGTATTACCACTATTATCTTAATTTAACCTAATTGCAACACTTTTTTTGATCGACTTTATTCTACAAGATAATTAGATCCACGGTTTTCATAATATTGAAGTCTCAAATTCTTGTATTTTATTGAATAAATACGTTGACTCTAGTAATGTAATTTACGTACAATTTTAACATATATAATATCAGATATAAATTATGTAATTTTGGGAAATCCACAATCCTGTTAATATATTCTTTATTTAGTTTGGCTAAATAAATTAAATTGATTTGTGATGAAAGCAAAGAATAGTGCTAATATTGTCGAAGATTTTGCCCAACCATATTTAACGAATGCAAACTGTGAATTGCATAGATCAGATTTAGGGATACATATTGGCAATGGGCTATGGTATATTATTATATATTTCATTTTATTGAATCTTTCAAACATATTGCTGGCATTTTCATAACTTTAAGCCCTATATTCTATTATAATTATATTATTATTTAAAAAAATTCTAATAAATCGTTAGCTAAATATTGACCAATGTGATAATGAATCTCAACGTACATCAAGAAATATATAATAATAATACATAACTTGGTATATATGACGGTGACTGTTAACCTACATGTAATATAATGTGAATATAAACCACATGTAGGTTAACAGTCATCGTCATATATACCAAGTTATGTATTATTATTATATATTTCTTGATGTACGTTGAGATTCATTATCACATTGGTCAATATTTAGCTAACGATTTATTCGAATTTTTTAAAATAATAATATAATTATAATAGAATATAGGGCTTAAAGTTATGAAAATGCCAGCAATATGTTTGAAAGATTCAATAAAATGAAATATATAATAATATACCATTTAAACCTAATAAACCTATATCTGAAATTGTTGAAACACTGATATAATATAATATTTTGAATTTTATATGTCTTCAATTATTAAGTTATCAGTAATAACTTTCACCTGTTCTCCAATAAGAATATCGTCATTGGTGTTATTTATATATAAATATATAGATGAGGGTGGTGTAAATCTACTAGTTGCAAAAATGCCTTTAGTATTATATTTATATTAAATATATATATATATATATATATATATATATATATATATATATATATATTTATAAATAATATCTGTTTCAATAAACATAAATATAATTTATTTCTCTATTAATAGTCTGTTGAAAATTGTATGTACATAATATAATAATTTTATGTATATAATTCCCTTTCATCAATAGTCATTATTAAAAATACTATAAAGCAGAATATTCCTATTTGAATTAAAACTATTTTATATATATATATATATATATATATATTATGTACACTAACAAAATTATAATAATTTATATACACTATGAGAATATACACATTTTATTAATACGAGCACTGGATAGAGAAAGTTAATTATTTTGAAAATATCTAATTAGTTTTAATTACTAGGGGATAGAAGGGAGTAGTGGAGGATATTTTGTATGACTTTGTAGAATTGTAATATATCGATGAATAGTTGATGTTATAATTTCATATTTTCAAATGTAATAGAATATGTATCGTTATATATTATTGCTATTTTAATTTTTACTTTAACTAATATATTTCTAGTATTAATATCAGTTTAGTTGCACTCAAAAAATAACGAAAAAATAGCGCTAGAAGGGAGTAGTGGATTTTAGTACCAACATAAATCAATAGGTGTCTCGCTATATACTCGATTCATTATTTCAGTTTTTATTATTTTAATAATATATTTTGTAATATCCATGCCGACGCACGCATTTTATTTAAGATTTAGATTTTAAAAATTGTGAACAATAATTAATGAAAAAAATTAGACCTATATTACTTGATTTTGATTGGTTTATTTTCATCCACTATATCCTTCTCAGTTCGTCCACTATACCCATTTGAATATGGTACTTTAGAATACCTATATCTTTTTACTAATACAATATTTTCATATACTATAAACATAACTTAATAGATAACAAATTATATTTTATTAATATATAAGAAAATAAGTATTTATAATTAATAATCAATGCAGTACAGTACATTTCCAAAACCGGTTTTTATGGAATTTTGAAAAAAAAATATTATGTAATTAATTTAATATATTGATTAATTATTTTTGAAAAAAAATTACTCATTGTTGTCGATATTGTAATTTTCTAAATATTTTGTATATATCTTTTTTTTGTATCTATGACCATTTTCGCGTAAATGTAAATTACCACTACTCCCTTCTCGTCCGCTACTCCCTTCTATCCCCTATAATTATTATGAATCTATATATAATATCGTTTTTTTCATAATTTATAATCAATATAATTCTTTAAAATATCAGAAATCATAGTTAAAATATATCTTAATATATAGGATATCCTATATCATATTTAATTATACTAAAAAAAAAGTATACTTTTTTTTGTAAACTAATTATATAATTTTAAATTGTTAAGATTCAACTATGGTTAATATTCCCTTAATATGTTTATCGTTTATCACTTTCTAGTTTATAAACAATTATTCATCAATCCGTTTCATACTCTTTTATCTGACAATCAGAGATATGTGAGATGATCTATGGTTATCACTATTAGCATGTGCTCCAACATCTTCATTAACCTGTTTCCACCATATCTTCGTGTAAATTTAGAAAAAAAATTAAAATTCACTCTTCAAAACGGCCTAAATGACTCACATTTAACTAATTTATTATATTATTTTTATTTTTTTAATTAGAATTAATAATATACACGAAAAATACAGTTAAGACATTTTTTTTTTATATAAATAGTAAAAAAAGTTTTCTCAAATAAATCATGGGCCCCCCAAAAATTTGCCCCCCCCCCTTAAGCCGGCCCTGTATGTGAGTGTATATATATATCATATACTATTGTATTACATGTTACAATATAAAACTACAACTTATATATCAAGGCATATGCATATGTGTATTTATTTTGTGTATACGTATATTATATTATATTGACATAGGTGTTACTCGTTAGGAATATTTTTGATTATGCATTAGAGCGTAACGGTTACATTTGATTGACGTATATAGGCGTGTATATATAACGCCTACCTTGAACTCTGAAAAGCATCGGCGGCCAACTTCGGGTGTATTCTATTATATCCCCAAGTGAGCCTATAAAATATTGTGTTACTATAAAATATATTATAAGGGGTATAATGTGCATTAGTGCATATATAAGTGGCTCCGTACCAAAATCCCAGCAGACAAAATTCCATCAACCAAAATCCCAGCAACCAAAATCCCAACAACCAAAATCCCAACAACCAAAATCCCAGCGACCAAAATCCCAGCAACCTTTAATTATATGTATTTTTCAGATTTATAAATTATAAATTTTCTTAAAAACTTACATCACCAATAAATATAAACACTAGATACTAGTGTTGGAAATTTTCAGATTTTTCACTCATTCGAAGGTTTCGAATAGTAAATAAATACACTTCGAAGGTTTCAAATAGTATAATTTTTATTAAATTAAGTATTCAAAGGTTTCGAATAGTAAATAAATACACTTCGAATGTTTCAAATAGTATTATTTTTATTAAATTAAGTATTCGAAGGTTTCGAATAGTAAATAAATACACTTCGAAGGTTTTAAATAGTATTATTTGTATTAAATTAAGTATTCAAAGTTTTCAAATAGTTAAATTATTCATTTCTAAGGTGTAAAATAGTAAATAAATACACTTTGAAGGTTTAAAATAGTATTATTTGTATTAAATTAAGTATTCGAAGTTTTCAAATAGTTAAATTATTCATTTCTAAGGTGTAAAACAGTAAATAAATACACTTCGAAGGTTTTAAATAGTATTATTTGTATTAAATTAAGTATACAAAGTTTTCTAATAGTTAAATTATTCATTTTAAAGGTTTAAAATAGTAAATAAATACACTTTGAAGGTTTCAAATAGTAAATATATTTAATAATTAAAAATAATAATAATTATTTATTTTGACAAATATATATAATAATAGAATGTAATATAATTAAAAATGGTTATGAATTTTGATTAATGATCAATGAATATCAATAAGTCTAATTTCTCTGGACATAATTGTGAACGTTTTTTTGTTAAAATATTTGGAACCATAGAATATATTCTCTCTGCAGGAACAGATGATGACTGCCCAGTTAAATATTTTTTGCAAACTTGGAAAGAATTGGAAATTCTTTATCGTGGTTAGACCACCACAATAATTGACAATCATTACGGTCAATTCTCGGTTTATACATATATAATTTCAGTTCATCTATTTCATTATAAAATAGAGATAAGTTTATATTATTTTAAATAAAATATTGAATTAGTATATGATATTTATCGATTAGTTAAATAAAATTATTTAAAGTTATTTAAATTGTATTTACTAAATAATCTAGTAATGATATTATATGTTTCTATTATTTTAAATTATAATAAAAATTATATTTATTAATAATAATAAAGATACGTTTCCATTATTTTAAATGAAATAATGAATTATATGATAGTTAAAAAGGTTAACACGGAAGTAAATAGCCTAGGGTAAATAGTATTAAATTATTTGTTTATTGTTTAACAAAATGCCTTTTACCGTTTTTTTTTAATAGTTAAATTTTGATAGGTTTTTCCTATTCGAATTTTTCGAATAATTAGATTTAGGTATTCGATATTTTCGAATAATTAGATTTAGGTATTCGACATTTTCGAATAAATTAGATTTAGGTATTCGACATTTTCGAATATCTGTCAAATGCGAAAATTTACTATTTGAAAGAATCGAATATTAAAATATTTGAATATTCGAATATTCGATTCGATATTCGAAACCGTTTCCAACACTACTAGATACCCTACCATGTAAATCATGTTAATCGATGTCAATCATTATTTCATATTCAAATTAATTTAAATTTAAATATTGAATTCAATTATAAAATACATTATTTCAACTTCAAGTTGAACTTGTATTAATAATTTTATATACTAACATGAAATATAAAATAATGTGAATATGTATAATACATATCATTATATCATACAATGTATTGCTTTATATAACACAAATACTCATTTACTAAATGATTTAGTAAACCATTTAGTAAATGATTTACTAATTTTGTAATTAAATTACTTAGTAGATGGTTATTTGTAATGGTAACTGGTTAAGAATTCTTTCATAATAATTTATTCGGGCCTTAAGGCTGCCGATTTATTTTAAAGTTCAAGTTGGGCGATTCTATTAATATATAAGGACCTCCCAACTAATAAATATATGTTATAACTTATATATTAAAGTATATCTACATATATATATATATATATATATATATATATATATATATATATATACTCCAGAGTACAGCTGTATGTTTAAATATTTATTAAATGATACTTATTATATAAAAGATTACCTGCAATTTCAACTATAATATATCTATAGATGATTATCTAGGTGGTTATCATCTACCTATATATAGTTTAATATATATATTAATACATTAATATATCATATATATATATATATATATATATATATATATATGTATATATTAAAAGTATAAAGTGATTGCTGGGATTTTGGTTGCTGAGATTTTAGTTGCTGGGATTTTGGTTGATGGGATTTTGGTTTCTGGGATTTTGTCTGCTAGGATTTTGGTAGTATCCCTATATAAGTACCGACAACTTTGACATTATTATATTAACAATCGGCATCTTATTTCGAGGTAATTCTACATTATAGTTTTAAACTAAGGTTAATTTATATACCTAATATTTTGTTATAGTTTTTTATATAGTTATTATTCAAAATGTTCCTATATTTATAATTTAAATATAGCTTTCCTACATATAATCAAGTATTTCACAATATTATATTGTATATATTTAATATACAATATAATATTATATAATGAATATTATATATCAATATTATATATTGAATATATATTATATTATAGTATTTCACGATTTATAAATATTATTATAAGACCCGATATATTATTCCTGATGTGTCTTGAATCCGCATCCTACTACTTAATTCTCTAACGACAAGTCTAACTGAGCCACACAGAAAGAATATATATATATATATATATATGTAACAAACATAGACTTCTTTTATCGTAATTTAAAGCTGATACTACATACTAAGTAGTAATTATATATCATTTTAGCCATATTTAATATGAATTGATATTTTATATAATATGTTATTATTATAAATACTAATTAATACAGCGCAATATATTATATAAATGAATTATGACAAAATAGTCACATTGACTCAGTCTAATATCACATATTTATATTTACTTCATCGCCTATCTAAATATGCATGCATCATACCTGATAATTGAATATTCGATTTGTAACCTATTTATTATTTTTTATTAACTAAAATAATATATATGAATAGATACATTATTATTACTAGATTTTAATTAATTAATTTCAGAAATTAATAATAACCCGCATTTTCAGGATACAAACTATTTCATAATAACTATTCAACCGGCGATAAAACCCTTTTGATAATAAATCGTGATTTAGTGTATTTTAATAATCACTCTATACTTTAGGCACATAAATTAACCCGCATACCTTTGACACCACCTAGCGCCGCATCTCTCAAGAATTTCTTAGTGGAGTGAAGTAGACTTAACCTCAAGCCACATATCGCTGACATCGCATCAGCAACGTCGTTCTGTGGAGGTTTAACGAACATACTCTACATACACGCAGTATATATCCATACGGAAATATATAGAAAAAATCTACGATAACGTATACACTGTACATCCCTTGACAGAGGTTAGCAAGTCCTATTAGTCCTATCTAGAGGTTATATTACCCACCTATAACATTTATTTTAGCCCCTTGATTATAGTATATATATACAAATTTTTTACTGGGAATTCATTGCAATATAATAATATACATATGAAATAATTATAATACTTTATTTGAATATTAAGATATATACTAAAAATATTTATACTCATCAAATTAAATTTATATAAAATTATGTGTATTATATTATATAATTTATATATAAACTCAGTAAAAATCTGTGTTAATGAAATATTAAGTTAGATAATTCTATTCAACCATATAGTATTACATATCTATATATTTTTTTCATACATTATTATCTATATTATATATGCACCTATGAAGTGTGGACACACGTTTGATATGTGCGAATACATCACATTATCATCATTATCATAATTATATAGTTATCACACCAATAGCGTAAATATGTTATGATTAAATTTTAGGTACTTAAACTGAACGACCTTAAGAAACAGACTGAAGAGTAAACCATTAACTTTTGTATCTCATTCGACGAGATCACAATCCAATGACCCTTCTAACACCGGTGCCTCCACAATGACTTCCAGTACTGATAATAGAATAGGGGGTAAACGAGGGCCAAGAAAAGACAAGGTAACGTCTATGACATGGATAAATAGTAGAGTTGTCTATATGCATATGTGTGTAAGTATTATAATATTGCGAACTGGAGAACCTATTTCGAAAGAATTCAATTACTAAAGTAAACAAATATAAATTGTATTATATTATTTTATATATATATATATATATATATATACTAGGCATTTATGCCCGTGAATATTACTAGAGAACATCATTTCCATACATGATATATACTTATACATTTACACTTTAAAAAGAACACTATATTAATGTATCCAAATATATTACTTATAATTTTGATAAAATGTTAGTATACATTTATATTCCCTTGGATTAAATAATGTTTCACTTTTTGTTAAGCTTGATGTGTATATATATGATATATCTAAATAATATTTTAGTTAAATTTGAGTAATTTTCTAGAATTTAATTTTGTGAAACCTAATATTTGCTTCTGGATGTTATTAAATACTTTTTAATATATATATATATATATATATATATACTTAATATTCACTAAATAATATTTTATAAATATAATTATACATACATATATTATGCTACATAGTAATTACATGGATTATAATTTATAATAAATAAAATCTATACCTAAATTCGAACCTAATCAAACTGAAAACTAAACTTGAAACTAAAACTAATTAAATTTATGTAATTTTTCAGCTCAACATTTTTAACATAAAATTTATTTATGATTTTACTTTTTGTATATCTATACATAAAATATATCTCTTATTATATATGTGTATATTTAATATAAAATACATAATAATTATTAAATAAAAGCCAGATAAAAATATTATTACATCAAAATATATACGGATGAATACCAGAGATGTTTAGATGAACATAAATTCTATTTTTTCATAAATATCAAATTGAAAGCTTATATATTTTCATATCACAATAGAAATAATATTCAATACAAATAATATTACATATAAAATGAGGCATCACAATACTGATATTAAATACGATTATTTTTATTAATATTACCCACATTAATTAATATGCGCTACACGTATAGTAAACACACATATATATATATATATATATATATATATATATATATATATATATATATATATATATTATAATAACTAATATAGACTAATAATTACTCTCTTTACTCGATAATGAGTAAAATATTGAAAAATATTATATGAATAATAGCTAAATTTGACTCATTCATGATTTTTTTACCAATATTATAGGTAAGGATAATCAGATGGAATTATTTTATTTCGATAAGTATGATTTCGTAAATAATCACAATTTATTCTAAATTAAATACATTTTATTTTTATATAATAATTTACAATAAAACTGTTAATAAGATAACATATTTATGATTGATTGTCCAAATTAAAATTTCATTTTATTTCGAAAAATCATATATTTTACCCATTACTAAGCAACCATTATATTATGATTCTAGAATAATAGATAATATCACAATATTCGCGATGCAATACATCTTTTTCTCATCTATATATTTGACCTAATTTCAATATTTCGCCTCATACATTTATTTTTATTTCGCGTATCACTAAAATTGCGAATAAAAGAAAGGTTGACAAGAATATTTATATCGTGTAATGCGAATCTCATAAACTAAATGCATTTATGTTAAGCTTTCTATACCAATTTTAAGCAAATTTTTACCTTTTTGAAATAGGCTCTCCGGTTCGCAAGATCATAATACTTACACACATTTACATACAGACAACTCCGCTATTGTAGTTATTATTTATATATATATAGATAATACATATTTGAAACTAATATTAACATGCCTTTGTCTTTTAAACGATGCCTAACAGTGCACCATCCAAAGAAGTGATCTAGATAACTATAGTTATCTCTTCGCATTGAAACTAAATTAGAAATATAATCCACACTTATAATTGAATATGGAATACCCTTATATATACTTTATATATTTGAATATGCATAATATATGTTAATATATAATTATTTATATAAAACTTAAAAATCATTTCTATTATTTTAAAATAAGATTGAATGGATAAAATAAATTTTACATCATTGTCTTAACATATGTTTAAATAAATTATTTGTCTTATAAATAATTAAACCATTTTGATGCCATTCTAAGGAATTCATAATCATTTATAACATTATTCCTATTTTATTAAAAATATGTCCTTAATTTCATATCAATTTAGAATAACTTCGTATTAAATATACTTTAATGCATGGGTAACTCATATTGCTAAATGTCACACATTCAGGCAATATGACTCAGTTTAATCCCAATTCAGAATATTAAAATAACTATTTTTCTTATGTCTTATGATAATATTTATAAGTTATCATATATAATTGTGTATAAAATATAATCGGCTCTCGTTAAAAAAACAATATCTTAACATGAGTGTCTTAGAATGGAATTAGAACCATTGATTATTAGAAAAAAATTCATCCAGAATACAAAATTTAACTAAGTTCCTGGATGGGATGAAAGAACTCATTTTATTTCGATGAATTCCTTTCAACCCTTCAGGAACTTAGATGAAGTTTATACTAGTAATCAAATGTTCAAATATATTATATACTATAAACTATATATATATATATATATATATATATATATATATATATATATAGTATATGCTATAGTATATATATAATTAATTTTAATATATTTAGATCAAAAATCGATAAAAAATAAATGTATTTGTTATCATATCAAATAAATTATATATATACGTGAATACATTTTGAATAACGATATAATATTATAATAAACAATGTTATACTTTATATAGATGAACGCATTGAAAAAAACGATGAAACAATCTATTACAAAATTCGATATTTTTGACACTGAATTACATATTATAAGTTAGTATATAAATATAATATATATATATATATAAATATTAATATATATTTATTAGATGATTTTATATAGCACCTTTTTAGTCTATATTTCAACAATGTTATAAATAACTTTTGTATTTTATATTATATCATTATCAAATTGTGATACATTATTATCTCGCAAAAAACAAATAAATTTGTTTATTAATATATCTCTATTATTTCATGCTTTAAAACATGAAATAATAAATCTGATTTATTATTTATTTATTATGGATAATTATATTTTACGTTAATATGATTACAATTAGTATAAAAATGCAAAGAAGTTGTTAGTACTTTGTAAATTTATAAATCCTGTTCAAATAATTATACATAAAATTAAATATATACATGCTCTATTTTGTTCTATTTACTCATATAGTTATGTAGTGATTTATATTGATTTTATATAGGCTAGAATTAAACAAAATATATATTTATAAAGAAAATTATATAAAACTATTTGGATTTGGAAATCTAAACTTAATAATAATATGTATAATAAAGTAAATAATGTGAATCTTAAAAAGTGTACTTATTGAAGAGGTGCTATAATTTAGTCCATGTTATGAATATTTTTCCATTAACATGCAAAGGATAGAGGTAAAATAATAAAATATTATCTCAATGTCCTAATATGTAGAAAATGTACAAACTATTTTTTTATTCTTATTTATTGCAAAATTATCTATAATCTAAACCTTGAGAGTTATGATGTTCAATTTTTAAACAGTCTACTATATATATATATATTAGACTATTTTATTTTGTTTTTTTTTCTAACGTAAGATCATAAGCTTCAATATCTATCCGGGTTCTTGTACCAAATTCTGAATTATATATTGCAGTATTAGTATTTATATAATTGTTAGTTTTATATAAATGATTTATTTAACTAATGTACATATTAGTATTATTTCAATGATATTTTAATATATTAATATATAGATTGCAATGAATGTAAACAAGATTATATAGGAGATTGTCCTATACACGGTCCACAGGAATATATTGATGATGCTAATGTCTATGTTAGTAGGATACACACATTATATTATATTATATACACCTTTTACTTAAAACTTTTAATGTATAATTTATAAAATATGTATATGTAATCTGTATACATAATATTTATTACATACATATATATAATTATAATTTCATATAATATATAAATAAATAAGTTAATATTGCCACACATAAAATACATAGTTTTCTATTTAATGTTTAAAAATATCATATAGTCAAAATATATATTATATATATTAGAATACCGATACATCAATAATTACCGGTTACATTTTAGTTTCAAATTCGCCAGACTATCGAGTTAATGTGTGTAAATATTATCTTTTATATATTAATATTACCAGAAAGATTAAAATTACTTATTTATGATTATTTATTACGTAATATATATTTAGTGCATGTTATTACAATATATTTTTATTATGTGGAGTATCAAATTACTATCAAAACATTTGTTAAAAATATTTACAACATATTTGATATATAAGATACAAATATGGAAATTTATATTATTATTAACTATATAATTTTAGTATTCTGGTTTAGTTTCTTTTAGAAACTAATTGAATATTGACTATGAATTTCTTATACAATATTAACGCACCTAAGAAATATTTTTTAATAATATATACTACATTAATTTCCAATAGGACATTACATGGTACTGAATTATAATTTGTTTATTCCCAACTAGATACTTTTCAGTGGTATATTTAAAGGGACATGCACACAGAGATTCCATAGCTTTTTCCGCTGACTTTTCGATGGAATTACGCTGGAATTGAAAATGTTCAATAAAGTACGCTGCTTTCCGTAGCTTTTTTAGAAGATGGACATGTTCAATATTTTCTGTGGTTTTCCGCCCGTAATAGGCGTTTTAAAATTTAAACTGTAATTTGTGATTGACACATAGAATTTATAGATAACATTCACAAAGATTAAACGAAAACGTATTACATATAGAGATTTTAAGTCTATTTACCTACCAAGATTTGTAAACAATATCAAAACTGAGATCTCTTCTTCAACTTCCATCTGTCCGGTACTCCTAAACTCCATTCTCCTAAATATTATCAATATACATGCACCTACAAAAATTACATTAATTACCGACCGTCTTTTTTCTACCTGGTTCTCCCACGAACTTTTCATCTTAAAGAAGAGTGTTCTCAAATTTGAGAAGAAATTTCTTAAAAATCCTTCTACTGAAACTAAATTAGCTCTATCACTAGCTAGAAAAAATTACAAATCTACTATATCTCATTCAAAATCTATCTATTATAACAAAAATATAGCATTGATCTCCTCCGATCCTCGCAAATTATTTAAAATAGCAAATAAAATTCTCTGTCCTCCAGATGAAAAAATCCTCCCCATTTTACCAAACACGTCGAATTTTCAACTGTGTTCTCTTTTTGAAAAATTCTTTGAAAATAAAATTGCAATCATTAATAATATTATTTGCGCATCTACTCCATCCATACTCAATCCTACAATATCTATTACCCATCATATTGACTCATTAAGTACATTCACTATCCCTTCACTGTATGAAGTAAATGACCTACTCATGAAATCTCACTGTACCTCCCCCACTGCTCCCCTACCTTTACCATTATATCACACACTTTCAGCCTTATTTTATCCTATTTTTTGGATTTTATTGCAAACTCACTAAACTCCTGCCAAGTGTCACACTGTCTCAAGACTGCCATAATATCTCCTATTCTAAAAAAAACAAAACTTAGACCCAAACTCATTTAGCAATTATCGCCCGATCTCCCACCTACCCTTATTAAGTAAAATATTAGAAAGACTTGTTTCCAAACAACTCATCACCCTAAGTTAATTATATTAAATATTATATAAATTTAATAATATATTGAAATTAAATATTTATGTTAATATTTTATTTAAGAATAGCTATCAAAAAATTAGTTACAGTTAAGTTAAAGTTCACATTTATTATAATTTGTCTAGAAGTTATAACTTTTTCAGTGTGAATGCTATTTTAAATTCAAGTGTTTTTCCATTGAAAAACGCAGCGGAAAAAGCTGTGGAAATCTCTGTGTGTATGCCCCTTAAGTGTATTTAAATCTTTGAATCAAAGATATCATAGATATTGATTTATTTATAAAATAAAATGCATTCATATTTTTATTTTGTATTTCTATATAAATATTTCATTAAAACACAAATTATGCATAACGTAGGTTGTAATTTAACAATGTTTTTCAACATTCTAAATAAAATAATATTTAAAAAATTATATATAATAATATTTAAATAATTGGTTTAAAATCGAGGTGTTACATTGATATTTGTATCAAATTAAATTTTATAATTGTTAACTGTTTATATAATTTTAATAATATTTATAATAATTTAATTTAAAATGATTAAATATATATTTAAAACTGCCGTTATGGCTCAGTTGACTAAGGCATCTGACACAAAAGCAGTAGTATATGGGTAAAGCCTAATCTGGACCATTAAAATATGTCTTAAAATAATATTAGGAGTGTTCTTATATAATTGTATAACTTAACATGAGAATGGCTTCAAATGGACATTACAGCTATATGGTTATAAGTGAAAAATTCATCTAAGTTCTTGAATGGGAGATAAAAATTAATATATATTTATATATATATATCCATAATATTAAAAATGGATATAAAATAGACATTATAATATGATTAATAAGAATAATTGTTATACTTTCTTTAATTTTAAATATGTGTAATTTTATTTGAAATTAAAATATTATTAAACATTATCTCTAAAAAATTATATAATCTAATATTTAGTTATAAAATCACAATAATAATTAACTTCTTAACAACCAAATATTATTTAAAATATAAATTGTTTATAAAAAAATAAAATGAATGTGATTTTGAATATTTATTTATTTAATATTTTCTTATATAAAATGTATATATATATATATATATATTATATTTATTAGTAGTTATCTATTTAATTATTATATTTAAATAAATATCATAGACCTATTAATCCCATTTTAATAATTTATCAGAAAAATAGAAGAACTAAAATCAAAAGTTACAGCGAGTTGACTATTCCAGATATATTAGAGATAAAACATTCAAATATACATGGTAAAGGTTAATATTATAATAATTATTAATTTACAAGAATAAATAGAATTTATATGAAAATATATATTTATTTCAATATAACTAATTGATAAATTATGATTATATATTACCTGATTACCTATCCCTTAGCATTGAGCTGTAAGGGCACTGATGAATCGCTCACAATTTTCCTCCACTTTTTTCTATCTGTTGCTGCTCTCATGGCGTCACATACATTTAGTCCTGTCCACTCGTATATGTTGTCAGACCATTTCAGTCTCGGACGACCTCTCTTTCTTGTGCCATTTACAGTACCTTGAAGGAATATTTTTGACATGGAGTAATCGTCGCGAATTATATGACCATGCCACCGTAGCTTTCTCTCTTTCACTTTTGTTAGTAGGTCTTTGTGATTGGCGATTATCATGAAAACTCCGTTTCTGACTACTTTATTTGTAATTATGTCTTTATATGATATTTTGAGTAATCTTCTTAGACATCTGTAATCAATTGCTGTTATTCTTCTTTAAAGTTCTTTGCTGATTGTCCACGTTTCACATACATATAAAAAGATTGAACTTACAAGTGAATGTAAGAGAAGAATTTTAAAGTTTAACGTTAAGTTTCTGTCTTTCCAAATTGGATTAAGTTTTGTTAATGAGGCTATCGTTTGGGCAATTCTTGAAAGGATTTCCTTTGTCGAGCCATCATCTAAGATGGAGCCTAAGTATTTAAAAGTATCGGATATAACAGCATTATATTGAATAATGTGGGGGATAATAGACATCCTTGACCCTTACCGATTCTTGTGGTGAACCATTCTCCGACTTTACCTTCATAGTATATTGCGCTTATTGCTTTTTCGTAGAGGCTTTGTATTACTTTTATGAGTCTGGCATTGATATTGAATCTTTTCATTGTATCCCAAAGTGTTCCATGCCATATCATATCGAAAGATTTTTTAAAGTAGATGAATATATGATAAAGCGGTTTTTGATGTTCGGTGTATTTTTCTTAAATTATTCTTAAGTTGAAGATTTGTTCATTAGTGCTTCTACCAGCTCTAAAACCTGCTTGTTCTTCTGACAACAGTTCTTCGGCAATTGGTTGCAGTTTTCTCATGATAACTTTCAGCATTATTTTACTCATATGTGAAATGAGACTTATGGTTCTATAGTTCTCACACTTCTGAATATTTCCTTTCTTATGTATACATATAATTAAGGATTGGGTCCAAACCATGGTCCAATTCCCAGAGTTCCATATTTTATTGCATACATTTGTTATCATTGAGATCATATTTTCACCTCCAGATTTCAATAATTCTCTAGGTTTTGTTAAATCTTTAACGATTTGATAGGCTTTCTTTGTATTATTATGCGTAAAACAAGTGTCAATTTCCTTACATTTACGATTAACTCAGTCTTCTTTTGCCTTCTTCATATCTCTCTTGATTTGCGAGTTTATTATCTTGGACATACTTCCAGTTTCGAATTTGTTTTTCTTTAATTTTCTTCTGAGGTCACACATGTCGAGTAATTCGTCTGTAATTTATCTTTTTTTTTTTTGTCGATACTTTCCGAGGATATCATTTGTAGAATCAGTAATCACTGAATTTAGTTGTTTTACTATTTTGTCAGTACTATTTAGTTCTTCCAGTTTTAGATCAATTAATTTGCCATCAATTTGCTTTTTAAATATTTTGTCAGTTTCTGTATTTTTTAATTTATCCAGATTAAACTTTAGTCTAACAAATTATTTTCCTTTGGGCTTCTAAGTCGTAGATTGAATTTCATTATTACTTGATCATGGTCACTTCCTATGTCGGCTCCAGGAAAAGATTGTGTTTTATTTATATAAATACTTGTGGTGAATCTTTTCTGCGTTAAAATATAATCTATTTGATTTTGGTGTAAGCCTTCAGGACTATGTCATGTGTTAATCCTAGATTTTTTATGTGGACCAAATGTGTTGGTAGCGATTTTCATTACAATATTTACCAGATACATTTTCCCAATATAAGCTAGAATCCTTTCCAATTTTTGCGTTCCAGTCACCTTGTATGTCTATAATATCACGTTTGTCAATTTCTGATATAGTTGATTGTAGTATATTGTAAAAATGTTCAATTTCTTCATCTGAATGATCTGAGGTTGGCGCGTATACTTGTATTATTGTCACATTGAATGGTGTGGCATGAAGACATATGGTTGCTACCCTTTCATTGATTGGATTAAAGTTCATTACCATTTTCACATTTTCTTTGTTTATTAGAAAACCAACTCCGTTTATGTGTCGGTTTTCATTTCCAATGTAATCGAGTATATGCCCTTCATTTGTTTGTATTTCGTTAGTACCTTTTTTCTGAATTTCACTTAATCCAATAATGTTCCATTTATATATTTTCATTTCGTGAGTAAGTCTTCTAATTTTCTAAGTTTGCCATGGTTCGGCACTTGGAGCCTGCTGTTAGAGTTGTGAGATGCTATTGGCTAATTCAGAAAGGATACTTAGTAGCTAAGCACAGCTATCAATCATGAATAGTATTATGCCAATAACACCATCACTTACACCCAGATTATATATAAATATTAATATATTAAATAACTATTAATAATAATAATGATTAATTATTAAATGTTAATAGATATTAAATAATACTTATATCTAGGTGTATTCAGTATAGTTAAATTAGAATCCAGATTAAGATTTGGACCCTATAAAGGGGAAATTGTAAACCATTGTAAAATTGCAGTTCAATCTGGATATTCTTGGGAGGTTAAATATATTAAATATTAACTTTATTAATTATTAAATAATGTATTAGTTATATATATATATATATATTGTATATCTTTGATGATTAAAAGATAAATCTTATGCGCTTAATATTATACTCTAATATGTTGTTAATGAATAACTAGTATGGTGCCGATACAATGATAAATAATGATTTAAATAATTATAGAAATAATTAATTAAATTAAAATAAAATGTATTTAATGAATTTTATATATATAATAATAAATAATAATAATATATTAGAAGTTTTTTTGTATAACATTTTATAATATACGAGGCTATAATCTACTCAAACATGGATAACATCTATACCAACGGGATATATTTAAATTCTATGAATTAAAATAAAAACATAAATATAGAATTTATGTATATAGCATAATAAACATAATTAAGTGCTTGGTTAATAAAAAAATAATTGTTATCGGTAGGGATTTATAATTTTACATAGTTGAATTAATTTGATGTATTTATTAAAAATATTAAAATGTATTAACATTTTTTTATGTTTAACAACTTGATATGCTTAATCTTAATCTTCCGTAATTGTGTTCTAAAATTTATATGATTTATTCTATTTAAATTTTTGTATTTTTGTATTTTATTTTCAATCTAGTATGTAATTATATTAGTGTTAGCGTAAACTTGCATAGTATATATATAATAAAATCTAGATAGTAGAAGACATCACCAACCTTACATTGCAGGGACTAACCAAACCTTAATAATTGAACCATCCTTAATTTTTTTGATTATTATATCAATAAACTCTTTATTTATTATTTATTTATATTGATCATGTTAATATACGAATTAAGTATAAAGGTGATCTAGGACAAATTCATTTGGTTCGTCTACTAGTATTGTGATATTATTGGTGAGGTTAAGTTATGATTTATATATTTAATCAAAATAATGTGGTTAATAAGATCAAGAGCTGAATGTAGATCTAATAAATTATTTGATTTTGTATACCAAAGTAAATATTATGAATAAGATAACATTTATTTACGGTCACCATAGTGCAACATCAATATCGTAAAATTGAGAAAAGGAATATGAAATATTATAACTGCGTAATAAAAAATGATGATTACATTCCATTAGCTATACATTATACTGGTTATCTTAATTGTTTACCATGTAGTGACATCCATAGTTGTTATGGTTTTTAAATATTTTAATTCGTAAATATATTATAGAAATTATAAACATAAAAATTAACATAAATAATTATATTATTTAATAAATAAATGAATATTAATTTTCATCTTTCTTTTTAATCGCTTATGTTTATAAATGTATATTTATGGCACTTATAGTTAATTTTGTGCATCATATCATATATTAGTTTAATATATGAATTTTATATAATATAATTTGTAATAAATAATATAATTTGTAATAAATAATATATTATTTTCATAAAATCCCGTTTACTAAAATCTGATTTATCATAAAATATAAATATATTATATTCAAATTTATAGATATAATTTTGCTATAATATGTTATCAAATCAAAATATAATGTGTTCAGATTAAATAGCTGAATTGAGTTATATGGTGTTTTTCTTAGTTGTTATAATTTCGATATGTCTTTCCTAAATGAATATAAAAATTATTCAAAATCGTTTTATCTATAAAGGGTTTCAAATTAAAATACTTTCTAATATTGTCAGTATATTACATATATATATATATCTAATCTATATTGTATACCAACCTTTTAAAAGAAAGATATTAAGCGAAATCGTGTAATTCTAATTGTATATAAATGTACAGTGCAACCTACATAGTTTCATTTTTCGGAACTATGTGTTGCTTATATAAATTTGAATCAACCTATATATTTTTAAAATATAAAATAGTTTATTTTAAATTAATATTTATATAAACAAAACTAAGTTTTCATTATTAATATACATCAAAACAATATAATATTTTGGTTTTAAATGCTATACATATCTATGTGTCTACTGTTTATAGACACTGTCTAGTAACAGCTAATTTATATTGCATGTAATTTTATAGAAAAGTGAGAATATTTTTGTATAAAAACCACGCCAACCATAAATCTATTTCAGTGATTTCAGTAATACTACCAGCAGCAGCTGGAAGTAGGTATTAATGTACGTTGCATATATAGGAAATATTATATCTTTACGTTGACAAATATTTTAGTAAACTATGCAATTACTAATGTTTATGTAAATATTAATATAAATAAAATGATATATTTTTCATAAAATCCATAATATTATAACAATCTTATATGGTGGATATTGAATCTGGTCGCCGCGATAATTTTCATATGTTATAGGACTTGGCTAACTTCTCAAAGATAATTAAATATTCAAAAATTCAAATATAAATGACATTCACTTTAAATATTCAAATATTCTAATATTCAAAAATATAAATGAGTGTAATGACTATTCATATATATAGTATATATACAAATATACTGTATATCGTTATTTATCATAAAGCATATTGTTATACATATAGATATTATTTAAAATGTCTAAATAATCACATTTAATAAATTAAATTAGGAAATATTGTATAAGAATTATTCTTCGAATAAATAAAAAAATATTAAATACGTATATATACTTGAATAATAATTATATGAGAGTATATATGTTATATATAATTATATATGATTCATTTAACATATTATTTACCATGATACGTATAGATATAATGTAAAATGCAAAATATTCACATTTAATCAATATAAATACGGAGATATCGCATAAGAATAATTAAATAAATATTGAATACGCATATACACTTGAATAATAATTATATGAGGGTATATATGTTATATATAATTATATATGATTCATTTAACATATATGTTACCATGATATTTATAGATATTATGTAAAATGCAAAATATTCACATTTAATCAATATAAATATGGAGATATCGCATAAGAATAAATATACATTTATTCAATACGCATATAAACTTGAATATTCAATATATTACTATTAATTATATTTATAATACGCATATAGTAGGTTGTTTATTAAACTTGTCTTACTATGTATTCATGTATATATATATATATATATATATATATATATACATAAATATACTTTAAATATTGTACCAGAATTATTCTGAGAAGATGACAAATATTATTTATAAAAGTTATTCAACGTATTATAATGGTATATAATTTCAATTAAACTATACCTATACTAACTTATAATTATAATATAATATAAAATATTTAGAATTATATATGTCCCTTATTTGAATAATTAAATAATATTATATATATATATATGTGTATGTTTTAAGAGTATGTTTAAACTATAATAAATTCCTAATGACAATCATCAAGCTCTATTAAATTTTAAATTACATGCAATATAAATTAGCTTATACTCGCTACATTGATATTTAATACAATTATTATATTTACATGTATGTAGAAACTCATTAATTTATTAATTTTATATGATTATAGCAAAGATATAACACTCTCTATCTACGCAAAGTGATTAGTATTCACACATACCGATGCTAGCAGCAGTATCAAAATCGATTTAAGATTTCCAAAATTTGCATACTACAATGTTTTCATTGCTCTATTAAATTTTAAATTACATGCAATATAAATTAGCTTATACTCGCCACATTGATATTTATAGCATTTAAAACCAACATATCCTATTTATTTGTTATATATTAGTAATAAACACTTTGTTTTCATATTAAAAATAATAATTTAAAACATATTATTTTTTATTTTAAAAGTGTATAATTTGATATGAATTTAATTATAAAAAACACATAGTTCCGAAAATTGACCATATTCAGGTGGAGATATTGGTTTTTATATACAAAATAGAGTTACACGAATGATAAAATTATCATTCCGTAGAAAAACATTTGATTATAGTACATTTTAATATATAATTACTTATTGATTGATTAATATTATGTGTAATAGCATATCATAACTCAACCGTACAATGTACCGTCTATATCTTCCTATGTTCTCATGAATAAATGAAATATAAAATGATAGTATAATAATAATAATATAATAATATAATTGGTAGGTGTATCAATATAAACGTATACAAAATAAATACTACTCAAAGAGTAAGTTAGAGAATAATTTAGAATTATTATTAATGAAATTATGAATAACATGATGATGACATTCTAGTAATTATGATATATATATATATATAATGTAATGCCAATTATTTACATTTAAAGGAACATGAGTATTCTCCATTATAATGAAATTTATTTTTATTGTGTAGATATTTTGAATATATGGTAATAATATAAGAGTCAGAAAGGTGAGAGCAAGATTTGAGATACGGAAAATACATTTTGTATATACAATGGAATGTAATCGGATATATTTTAGAGTATTATTTATGTTTTAAAACTAGTTTAAATTAGATAGATTGGTAAATAAATGTTAGTAATAACTATAATTATTTATGAGATATTAGTATTATTATTATTTTTTGTTGGTGGAGTATCACATCCAGGAACTTATGTATTTTTAATTATAATTATATGGTTCTAATGTACCTCCGAAGCCGCTCTCGTGTAAAGGCATCCATAGTTTTTATTTATATGCAATTATATAAGATCACTTCTAAATATTATTTTAAGATCTATTTTATTAGTCCAGACTGGGCTTGAACCCGGGTCTGTATATTGATGCAAACTGAGCTAATGATAAATGTATTCTCTGAATATTGACAAATATAATTCGCAATTATGGTAATTTAGAAAATAACATAATTATAATATAGCCTAAAATAAATTGTACAATTCTAAATATGTCCATTATTAATAAGGGATTATGTTATTTTTATATTATACATATGCTATTTCTGCATTTTTAACATAATTATTTAACATTAATTACATATGTATATATATATAGCATATATTCATACATTATAAAATGCATGTAATAATATAAAATATATCTATTACATTTATTAATTTATTTAATACTTTGAATATATAATAATATATATATATATATATATATTGACATTATTACTTTATTGGGATTCGGCGAAGTAGTAACAAAATATATGGCGGATGCGTCTCATAAATTACATTTCAGTGAACGTGAGAACAAAAGTAGGAAATATTAATTCATGTGTTATTGTGAATTCAGTAGTATTATATAATATACTCATAATTAGCATTATAGCATATATGACATAGTTTTACATTGTGCACACTGCACAGAGCTATTATTACACAGCTATACATGTGTAATTTGGGAACAAAGAAACAATATATATATATATATATATATATATATATATATATATATATATACACGCACACACATATATATATATATATGTATATATATGGTAATTAATATGTTAGGTTTGAGTTGGTTTCATTGGTTTAATTTAGTTTGGTTTGATTTGTTTTGGATGGGTTTAGTTTTAATATATTGATGTTTTTTTTTCAAAGCAATACATCCAGAGTGAACTTAATAAAAGTATATATAAATTATATATATATATATATTAGAAATAATTCAACCTTCTTGTTAATTTATTAATATTATATATATATATATAAATAAGCTATTTATAATATCAGATATATATATATATATATAAAATAATTATTCATAAATAGAATATAACTCATCCTTAACGTTACAGATACATTATTATCTATAGTACACTACCACGTATATACTATTGTAATTATACTTATATTTATACTTATATTTATAATTATACTCATATATTCAATTACTTTTATCCACTCTCTCTTACCACCATCCCGATGTTATGTAATTGTATCGAATATGTATCGTATATGTATAGGCTACTGTGAATATGAATGCAATCGCGATTGACAAATATAAGTTTCGTTTGCACTGAAATGTAAAAGTCATAAGACAGCGCGGCGCCAGCCACACTTTCTCAATTTTATACTTATTTATTGCTACTTCGCATACAATCCATTACTATATATTATAGTCTTTAATAATAATAAATATTACAGATAAAAAGAAAATCAAGTAGTGTTTTCATTGACGCTAAGAATATAGAAATATCAAATTGGTTACGATATGTAAACTCTCCGAACAAGGAAAAGGATGAGAATCTAATAGCTTATCAGTACCAAGGTGAAATATACTACAGGACGATAAGAGATATATGTGCAGGGGAAGAACTTCTAGTATGGTAATTTTATATATTTTTTCTAATAATATATAGCTATAGCTATCACTATAGTGATATAATAATGCTATTGTTACATACAATAAATAGTCTACTAATATTTAAACAAATATTAAATATATTTATATATTATATACCATTTATTTTTAATATTTATTAATTTTAATATATTATAATATATATAAAGGTATGGGGATGCCTATGGAAAAGCTATGGGGTTGTACGATAAGTACCTTAGTTCCGGTAAGTTTAAATATGGATTTATTTATATATTTATATATATTATATGAAATTATATAACAGATACATAAATATATTAATAAAATATATACCTGAATAATCGGTATATTTTTCATTCCTTATATAAATAAATATTGAATTTATACCTGTTTATTGATCAGTAATAAGAATACATATACCCATACTAACTAATAGTTATTAACTATTAGTTTGTGAAACTACTATTATGTGAAATTATAATAACATTATGGTTTTATCAGTTAATTCATAAATTATTCAATTATAATTCTTTACTAATATAATTACACTAATACATATATATATACCACTATATATTAAAAATTGCCTTGAAAATAAAATAAATTAATTTGTTATCATATTCTTTAAAACCTAATAATATATATTAATTTATATATAATTTTTGAATTTAGCTGTATTTTTGTACACAAAATATATCTATTTTTTATTATTCATATATATATATATATTTAATATATAAATAATATACTAATATCAATAAATACACTTATATATAGCAGTACAAGAAGAATTACATGATAAGATTTCATATGATTCAAGTGGTTACTATATTTTATTTATATTTCGCTATTATTATTATAATTTATGATATACATATTTTATTTCTTAATTTATAATTATTAAATTATAATTAAATTTGATCCATATATGATCCACAATAAATTATAACTAAATCAATAATATTAAATATTTATATATTATAATTTATTATAATAATGTATATATAAATATATTGGTGGATATTATAATAAATATATATTTTTATAGATAATGTAATCAGCGTTCCGTCAGATCTGGACAGCAATGAAAGTTTAAATGAAACTGATGATGGTTTTTATAATTAAATATTTAATTAAATATTAAATACTATTTAAAGTATTTCATTATTGTTATATTAATGCTATACTATTTATTTTTAAATTATTATAAATTAAAATGAAAATTATTACTATAAAAAGTAGAAAAATAGACAATTATTTTCCATGAAAAATTATATATGCGAATATATTAATAATTATTATTCATAACCTATAATATTAATTCTAAATAATTTTATTATTATTATTATTATTATTCATTATTTTACATACACATATACATATATCAATTATAACTAAAATATTAAGGGAATCCTAGTCCCTGTCATCAAATTTAGACAAATAACTTAAATTCACATATTTTTATTATTACTAATTACTACTTACTAATTACTACGGAATATTGGTAATTTTGTATTATCTCGAGATAATAAAATATCAAAATTTACTATCTCGAGATTATCAAATACTTATATATACAACTAAGCGCCGTCTATATATTCTCTTAGTTCTCCTCTTGCATTATAGCCCGCGTTAAAACGGTTACCAGGGTACATCGCGAGGAACCAATGCAATTAAGTTAGATGTTGGTACCTTGCAGGACCAAAAACCCCAAACACACCAATACTATAATAATAAAATGTATAATACAGTGTATATGGTATTTTTATATAAGTCAAGATACTAATTTTATCATCATATTCACTTGATATGACAATTAATAACACTGGTCGACATTTGAAAAAAAATTCTCTGAGATCTGGGTTCTGTTAACTGATTTCAAATATATATGTAGTTTTTTCAGATCAGATCAAGTTTTTTATTTATTTAAGTTTGAATATTTATGAACAAATCACAAAAATAGGAAAAATAAAGAAAATTAACAGAAATGTAATGACTTTATTAAATAATATTTGGTATATTTTAATAAATAATGACACAAAATAATAACATACATAGTTAATGTTATAATAATCATTGATTAAACGATTATTTTAATGATTTTATTATATTTATAAATAGATAAAGCATAGATATATTGTATATCCTTCTTGTCATCCCAAAAGTACTGTATATAACATTTAAGACTCCACATATATTTCAAGTATGATCATTGTATATTTATGAATCAAGTAGAATAGACATTTTTCTATATCTTCCAGTCAATTGTAGCGAATATCCCGTGTGAAGAAATACAACAGTATTACAATTATAGAGAAATAAAGCTTTTCAACTTGTATTTGATGAATCTATGAATAGCCACTATTATAACCAGGGCCGGCTTAAGCACCGTATGGGCCCCGGGCAAAAAAAACGTATGGGCCCCATAAGAATTTCATAAAATATTAAATGGGTCATTCTAGAAATAACTAACATATCTATATATAGAGTTATAACTCTTCCATTTAATGTATATATATATATATAAATGGTGTATTATTAGTATATGTGTGATTAAATTATGTAAAAATATTTAAAATCTAAAAAATTTTGTTTTTTTTTCATATCTATTTACATGTATAGTATGAAGGAGGTCCCCTTTAAGATACTGTAATACATATAGGGGGATCTTCCTCATGCTATGGATGTAAATATATATTACGGTACCCACTTAAAATCATTGCAATGTAATATGTTATAAGTTACAATTTAATTAATAACAATTATATAGGTTAAATGATATAATTAATATTTATTTTACTCAATGTCCTCTACAAAATCAGTTTTATTTATTAAGCATATTAAGTATCAATTTAAGTAGCTTTGATTCTAAAGATAATGTTACAGTCATGAAAGTATTTACTATGTCAGATAATGTCATAAACAATTATTTATAATTTTAAGTTTAGAGAAGTTTCTCTCTCAAGTGTAATTATTTACCATTAAATATATTAGGATGAAAATGTATACATTTTGATATATCTAGCAAATCATATATATTCATATTTGGATACTCCGTTCCTTTGAGGTGTATATCAATTTGGTATAATATATGTTTAATAATAAATTATCTTATATAGGTATATCCTAATAATCATCTTAATTGTTGATATCAGAATATATATGTATATATATATATATATATATATATATATATATATATATATATATATTATATAATATAATTAATAATAACTACATGATTATCTTTTTTAGTATTTCCTTTAGGGTTACGATCAAAAAGGACTAGTTGAGTAGAAAAGTTTAAATTTTAAATGTGAAATAAATTTATATAGGCTCATTTTGGGATATAATGCAGCTAAAAAAAACCAACAAGGCAAAACTAAAACCAATTAAACCAAATATCCCACAAATACCAATACAATATATACATTGGAGAAAATGTATCAGAGTTATGTTAATAATTTGTTTAGCATTCTATAAAGGAAATTTGTATAAAGAGTGAAGTAGCGTCATATTTTTATAATATAATTATAAATGGTTATAAATATAGGCACATTCTATAGAAATTAACAAAAATAAAAAATATTATTTTGTATATATATATATATATATATATATAATATATTGTATATAAATATAACGTTATTTTATTGTATGCACACATATACATGGATATGCATTGGAAACATAATATAACACCAATTATCCAGATTACATGAATAGATGTATGCGTGGCACTTTGAATAGACTGCTGTATTGCCTATTCTTGTACGCTGTGTGACCCCCCTTTATTTATGAACATTTTCTCTTATTATAATATTGTATTATATATATTATATAAATATTACTTTATATATCTATAATATAATTATTTATTTAATATATATTATATTTCTAACAAATAGATAGAAAAGTAATCGAAGGAGTGAAAATTATGAAATTGATTAAAGAAGATGGTGGTTAATATAATTAGATATAAATAATTATAATATCATTTAAATAATAGTTTCTAATTAATAATTAGTATAAATTATAATTATTCATTGATAAATATTAAAATATATTAAAACAAATAATATCTTAAATATAAATAATTAAATATAATTAATATAATAATATAAATTAAATTCAGTGAGATTTCCATGTGACATTTGTACCGCAGTATTTGCCTCAGAAGAATACATGATGATCCATAGAAGAAGTAAACATAGAATTTCAAATATTGATGAAATTACTAATATACAAAGTCTATACAAATATAAATATGTGAGTGATAAAGTATCGTCTATGAAAATACACAATGATCACGACCAAGAGGAAATATTCATTAAGATAGCTAATGAAGTAAAGCGATATACCTGTAATATATGTACATACAGTAGTAAATATAAAGGTTGTATTAAAAAACATAAACTTACACATACAGGTGAGAATCCATACACATGTAATGTATGCGAATATATTAGTAATACGATAGGTGGTCTTAAAAAACACAAACTTAAACATACATGTGAGAAGCCGTACAAATGTAAACTATGCACATATAGTAGTAATAAGATAGGGGGTCTTAAATCACACAAACTTAAACATACAGTTGAGAAGCTATATAAATGTAATTTATGCAAGTATGGTTGTCATCGGGCATATGATCTTAAAATACACAAACTTAAACACACAGGTGAGAAGCCATATAAATGTAATTTATGCAAGTATGTTTGTCATCGGGCATATAATCTTTATATACACACACTTAAACATACAGTTGAGAAGCCATATAAATGTAATTTATGCAAGTATGGTTGTCATCGGGCATATGATCTTAAAATACACAAACTTACACATACAGATGAGAAGCCATATAAATGTAATTTATGTAAGTATGGTTGTTATCGGGCATATAATCTTAAAATACACACACTTCAACATACAGGTGAGAAGCCGTACAAATGTAACCTTTGTTTATATAGTAGTATTCAGAAGGTTGGTCTTACATTACACAAACTTAATCATACAGATGAGAAGAAATACAAATGTAAACTATGCACATATAGTAGTAATCTGCTGGGTGCTCTTAAAACACACAAACTTAAACATACAGGTGAGAAGCCATACAAATGTAATCTTTGTTTATATAGTAGTAATCAGATATGTGGTCTTAAAATACACAAACTTAATCATACAGATGACAAGACATACAAATGTAATATATGCACATATAGTAGTAATCGGATGGGTACTCTTAAAAACCACAAACTTAATCATACAGATGAGAAGCCATATAAATGTAATGTATGCACGTATAGTTGTTATCGGGAAATTGATCTTAAAAAACACATACATACAGGTGAGAAGCCATACAAATGTAAACTATAATAAGTATAGATGTAATCAGATGGGTTATCTTAATACACATACAATTACACACACACGTGAGAAGACATACATTTAATATATATATATATACATTCAGTAGTAAATATATATATATGTAGTTTTAAAACACAAACTTGTACATACAGGTTAGAAGCCATATAAATGTAAACTAATATGTACATATAGTAGTAATCAGGTATATGGTTTTAATACACATACACGCATGTGAGAAGCCACATACATATAATATGTGTACGTATAGTTGTTAATATAAAGGTAATATTAATTCATACAAACGTACACACATGCTAAAAACCATATAAATATACTATATGAAAATATAATTGTAGTCATGCTATTCAACTTAAAGAGCTCAAACTAAAACAAAGGAAATACGTCGTACAAATGCAACGTATGCATATATAGTTGTTATCGGGCATATGATCTTAATACAAACAAATGTACAAGGGATAGTACTTACATATGTACTTATAGTTCTTAGATTAGATTACAGTCAGTATGTCTTAAAATACACACACAAGCGATAATCCATGACATGTGCACATATAATTTCATGAGATTAGAGCATCTTAATAAACACAAAGGTACACATACATCGATGACTATTTTTTATTGTGAATTATTATATTTCAATTTATTTAATAAATAATATCTACTTATTTTTAATTTATTATACCATTATGTTCATATTGATAAATATTCTAGCTTATACATAAACAACACTAATATGCATATAGTGTATTAATTTAAGTAATATTACTAATAGTATAGTAATACATTTTAATAAAATTTAATTGTCATCATATAAACTTATCAAATTTTTTTTTATAATTAGTCTTAAATGTATATATGCTATTTTTTTTTAAATTTGTCCACAACTTTGGTATTGAGCTAGATAATCAAAAAAGTTTTATTTGTGTTCTAATTTTAATTCTACGAAAGAATATTGTCATAAGCCTCAACCTTGAATACATTCTGTAAGTTTGATGACAATGCATGATTTCTTGCTCTAAACATAAAGTTTTCAGTATTTAATTTAATATAGTCAGGAAACTTTAAATAATTATGTAGAGTATAATATTTTTTATATTTTTCATTACCTTATATATACGTTTTAGCAGTATTACTGTAAATTTTGTATTTTATTGAGTTTTTAATAAAATAATTACCCCAAATATGATATCAGTATTTTAAATAAGAATAAAAAAATGCATTATATATTAAGACTAATGAATTATTATTTAATTTAAATTTAAATTTATTTAAAATAGCAATTGCTATATAGCTCTTGATAATTTATAACATATAATCTATCTAGCTATTCCAATCTAATTTATTATCAATATATATATATAAAATAAACAAACAAATTATAACTAGATATTGGAATATCTATTAGGTATACCTATAGATTAATTTCCTCTTTGTGCACCTTTAGAAAAATGCATCCATACTTTATCCAAAACTATGAATTTCATAGAGTTATTTACTATGGTCAATACCATTAGAATCAGGGACATAGCTAGGAAGTATCAGCCTAATATCATGTTTGATATATTCTATAAACTATATATAGTTGATTATTCATATATGAACCTTATTAAAAACCATGTTTTTTAACACAAGTAAGTAATATCGTAGTAAAGTATTAACTTATATATTATATAATTTCATTTAAGTTAGATTTAAAACTTAAATTCAATAATAAATTCATTTTAATATTGAATAAAATATTTAAACAATATGCAATTGCTATATATTAAATATTGGGAAATTAGTTCAACATGATTTCCATTTGTATATCAATATAATTATGATTAAAATTGTAGCTCATGTGTCACTTGAATTAGATTATGATAATGTAGTCAAACAAATAGGATTACTTAAATACTTTTGGTTTTTAAAATAATATTTTATTTATTAAAAACAGAATATTTACTTAATATGAAATTAAAATAATAATTATAAATTAATTTGCATATATAAAAATTAAATCAATATTTCAAAATAATTAAAAGTATAATATTTTATACCTTTTATAATTATATAAAATTAATAATATTACTTACATCAATAACTTAAGTTGAACTTAAGTCGTGTAACATAAGTGTAATATATTATTTATTATATTAATAATAATATTATTATTATTGATTGATTGACTGATACTTTATTTAAGCAAATACTTATTCGAAAATATAATCGAAAGTATAAATATTTGCTAACGATAACCCAAGAGGTCTCACTCTCTATCTTCCAATGCAAACTTATCAAATATGTAAAAAAACAACATGTTGGGATATAGAAAAATTAAATTAAAAAATATTAAAATTTATATATTTCTTTAAATACATAATTACTACCTAAGTTATATTTATTAATTTAATAGTTTTAAATAATATGAAAAATATTAAACTATTATTTAATACATAAATCCCTATACTTATATTTAAACCTATATTTTGAAAAGAGAATACGGGCGGTAAGGGTGATCATAGAAAAAAAAGTTGTTTTGGACACATTGCATCTTATAGCTATTGAAATTTAAGAATATATGTATACTTCAAATTTTTTTTTATTCATTTTTGACAACACGACATACTGTCAATCTTTTTTTTAGTCATTTTTTACGATTTTTTACATGTACTGTGTCCTGTTAAAATTCCAAGAAATGTCCAGGAATTTTTTTTTTTAATTCTATTTTTTATATTTTCTATTCCATTATAAAATAAATAGTGTGTTAAGATTTGATAACAAATTATTCATAACAAAGGTTTCAAATGCTTATTTTTTTATAATTTATTTTTTACAATGTAAAATTTGTATCTAACTGTAGTGTTAAACTTCACGAGGCTGTCGTGTGAGCTTAGATTAATAAAAATAAAAAAAAATTCGTGTGCTTCATTTTAATGGTATATTTATTAAGAAAAACATAGTCCAATGTTAATCTGTTAATTTTAAATTTTCTATGATCGCCCTTAACGGGCGGGTGGCACAAATTAAATATCTATAAATAGCAAACTTCACTAGTGGTGCGCATTGCGTGCGTTACGCAAATTTATTATACGCTCTAGTGCACATGAAAATAAAATCTAAATGAAAACATGTATATATGGAATGATAACTTTATAAAAAATATACGTATATACACTATTCGTTTTAATTGATTAATTCATATTTTCAGATTGATATTTGTGGGTTGTTTGATTTAGTTTTATTCTTAAGTTTTTTGTAGCTGCTTTATATCCCGAAGTGAGCCTATACAAAGTAATTATTAACTACGAATAATGTATTCGCGCGACGCACGCCTTGATAGATACGCATGAACTTTGTTATTTATAGTTATTTAATTTGTGCCTACTGTCCGACGGACAGTGTCCGTACTACACTTTTGAAATATGAAATGTAATTTAAAAAAATATTTATTAAATTATTTAAGTATATATAGTTGAATATCAGGTTATATAACCTTTTTATAATATATTTTTATATATAATAAATAGTTAGGTTATATTATAATTAATATGTAATAATTTATTATAATATATATGTAATAATAAACATTTGTTGATATAGTTTATAAATATTTTAATTTTCTTGATTTTCTAATTCCACATTTGACGATTTCTACAGTTTCTATATTTTCAACTGATAATGTTAATTTTAGACGTTTTTTAATAAAAAATAATACAACTTTCCTAGTAACTACACATATATCACAATATTTAAAATGCACATCATTAATATTCAAAATATATAAAAAGGTATTGCATATGTTTTCTTTATGAACGATATGTTTTATATACAAGTTGAATAAAATATAAATTTTGTTTATATAATTATTAAATACTATGTTGGTTGAATACGATTCATACTATTTTTTGACATATCCATACTTAATATACTATTACAAGAAAACACACTAGGCACACTCATAAAAACTAACAAACTACAATCACGACAAATTACTATTTACATATGTCCAGATATCCTCCTTTAATAATAAAATTGTATTATCAGTCAGAGTTGATTCAGAGAATGATATTGGAGAAACCTCTGGTAGAATAATATCAGGCATAATATGAGTTTAGGGTTGTTCAGCCTGAAGCTGATTTAGTTTAACTAAGAATTCCCCGGCATCCAAGTTGCAATTACTGCCTCGGACTGTATCGAACAGCGAATCAACTGTGATTTTTCTGTATTCTGCGGCAAACTCTAGCGCAGAAGGATTATCTCGATTACCACCTCCAGATCGAATACGTGCAAAAAAATTCTCAACACCATCCTGTGTACAATTATGCATTGATAGACCATCAATTAAATATTCTTCCTTTAGATGTCGTATTAGATCGAGGAGACAAACAACATTTTTTCTCCATCCTATCAGGCACGATAGGCTATTTGAGTACCGGCAATGATGGGCACGATCACGATCGTCGATCCCGATCGCGATCGACGATCGTTTGAAAATGATCGACGATCGACGATCGTTAGAAAATGATCGAGTAAAATGATCGACCCAGCAAACAGGAATATCACCCTTAAAGCACCAATAAAGCATTATGCATGATTAAAACACCCTTAGGACACCTATAAAGCATTTACATTGTATTAAAGCACCTATAAAACATTATTATGGCATTAATATTTAAGCATGTTTAAGCATTTATATTAAAACACCCTTAGGACACCTATAAAGCATTTACCTTGTATTAAAGCACCTATAAAACATTATTATGGCATTCATATTTAAGCATATTTCAGCATGTTTAAGCATTTATATTTAAAGCATTTAAGGCACCTGTAAAGCATTTACCCTGTATTAAAGCACCTATAAAACATTATTATGGCATTCATATTTAAGCATATTTCAGCATGTTTAAGCATTTATATTTAAAGCATTTAAGGCACCTGTAAAGCATTTACCCTGTATTAAAGCACCTATAAAACATTATTATGGCATTCATATTTAAGCATATTTCAGCATGTTTAAGCATTTATATTTAAAGCATTTAAGGCACCTGTAAAGCATTTACCTTGTATTAAAGCACCTATAAAACATTATTATGGCATTCATATTTAAGCATATTTCAGCATGTTTAAGCATTTATATTTAAAGCATTTAAGGCACCTGTAAAGCATTTACCCTGTATTAAAGCACCTATAAAACATTATTATGGCATTCATATTTAAGCATATTTCAGCATATTTTAGCATTTATATTTAAAGCATTTAAGGCACCTGTAAAGCATTTAGGGGAGGAACAGGAGTAGTGGCCGAAAATAAATATGCCTTAGAATACTTCTAATATATCGATAAATACTGAATTTGAATATCTTATTTTTTTGAATTAGCTAGAAATCATATAGTTCTAGAATACTGTGATTTCACTTTTATATATAAAGTATATTATTGAATAATATTAACGATTGCTTAGTCATTAAAAAAAAGCACTAAAATAAGAAATACAGGAGTAGTGGCCGCTAGTACCAGAAAATGCAATAGGTGTCTCGTAATGTATTCGATTTAAATATTTTAAATTATTTAATTTGTATTTAAATTTTGTAAGATTATTAATTATATTTTGTGATGCATACGCACCTTTATTTTATTCAATGATTTAATTATATATTATACACACTCATATACATAAATAAGTATATATATTTATATTACTAGAAATTTTTACTTTACAGTTTTACTACTTACTTGATACCTACATATTATTACTCTATATATATTTATAAATAATAATAATCATTATTATAATGAGTAAATGGAATAATGAGAAAATGCTACAAGCAATACAATTCGTAAACGGTGGCGGAACATATGCTGAAGCCTGCAGGCGATACACCGTGCCATGTACAACACTCAAAAGAAGATGTAAATCAAAAACTAATTTTAATATCGATAATGTTAAAATAATAAAGGGACCCGATTCAATATTACCTCCAATATTGGAATTAAAATTAAAAAACTATATACTCCATAGTTCTAATTGTTTATTAGGGTTAACTTGCGAGGATGTTAGACGAGCTGCATACAAACTTGCTAATAAACATAATATTACTCATAATTTTAATATACACGATAAAATGGCTGGAACATGGTGGCTAAATGGATTTAGAAGGCGGCATCCCGAATTAAGTCTTAGAATGCCAGAAGCTACATCAGGTAGGCCATATTTATATTATATTATAATATTATATTTATATATTATATTGCTAATTAATCTATTGCTATTATTATACTATTAATTTTATATATATATATATATATATAGGTTATATATAATTATATAATAAGTAATATACATAAAGCATTATATAATGTTATATAAAATCTATATATAAAACTGATAATAATAAAATTATTTAGATATATATATATCTAAGTATACTTATATATATATATATATATATATATATATATATATATATATATATAATGAGTATATACATATATGATTAGATACATACATATGTTACCTTATATATATATATTTAAGTATTATAATATAATATTAAATATTACAAATTAAATAAACTAATAACTTCTTAGTATCTAGATTATTAAATAAGCTATTAATATAATATATAGATAGGTTATATATAATTTTATAATGTTATATAATCTATATATAAAACTAATAATTATAAAATTATTCATATACTTAGGTTATACCTATAGATACCTATATATATATATATATATATATATATATATATATATATATATATATATATATATATATATATAACCAGTGTATACATAAATTGTTATTTTACCTATATCAAATCTATATATACCTAAATCAATGTCAATTATTCGACACTATAACCTAATCGTTGAAGCGATCGATGTATAAATCATATCATTCCAAATGGATATCATTAATAGATATATTACTATTCTTGAAAGTATTCACCGATATGAGAGCTCTTAATTATATTGCCCGATTATACCTACCATGAAGATAACGTTGAATTAATACCGATTACAAATATAATATAAATATAATTTAAAGTAAAAATATAGAATATTGATTTTGTTCACAGATACATAAAGTTATCAGTTAAAATAGTTATGTTCATTACCTACATATAAACTGTAATTAAATTAAATGCGTAATTAAATGTGTGCTTATTTTAATCGAGAATTATATTAATTATATTAAAAGAACATCATAGTCGTATAATAACCTACAATCGTACTACAAATAAAGTATTTAATTTTAATTTTCTATTATTTTAATATATCATTTTCTATATATATATTCATTAATTAGTCATTAATTTAATCAGTCATTATTGTTATCCAAACTAATGACTGATCCAAACTATAATATAATACGTATTCAGTGTAATTAAAAAGTGAAAATATTCAAAATAGTATATATATATATATATATATTATATATATTCTATGTTATAAATCGAGTACACACGGTTAAATTATTTGATTAAAATCTGGATATGATTATATTATATGCTTACATATATATATACACACAGTAAAACATCTCTATAATAAACTACTTTTTTTCATTAATTTTTTTCTTATAGAGAGGTTTTCTTATAAAGATGTTTTTACTTTTCCAATGATTTTAAGAATTAATTTATAATTGAAAATGCATTATATAACCTATGGGTTATATATATATAGTATATTTATTTATATGTAATATATACTGTATTGTTTGCATTTAGACATGTTAATATATAATGAATACATAATGAAATTTTATTATATTTACATTAGCAATTATAAATTATGAATCATCATTGATGAATATAATATAATGAATATTATAATAATCTATTATTTTATACCCATTTCCACCGGAAATTTCCAGCGGAAATTTTTGGTGTGAACGCACCTTTTAATTGTATACTATAATATCATTTATTAATTAATTTTAATAAATTTATGGATATTCAATAACAATTATTAATTCATTAAAATTCATTTCGAGCTATTTATGTAATATAAAATATTAATTTTAATAAATTTATGGATATTCAATAACAATTATTAATTCATTTTAATTCATATCGAGCCTTTTATGTAATATAAAATATTAATTTTAATAAATTTATGGATATTCAATAACAATTATTAATTCATTTTAATTCATATCGAGCCTTTTATGTAATATAAAATATTAATTTTAATAAATTTATGGATATTCAATAACAATTATTAGTTCATTTTAATTCATTTCGAGCTATTTATGTAATATAAAATATTTGTAAGAAAAAAAAATATCTTATAAACTAATTAATTTCTATAATTGTTATCAATATACAATACTTCTATTTATATATAATTATTTATATTTGTATACAATAAGTTTCTTATAAAGAGGTTTTTCTAATATTTTCCTTATAAGATTTTCTTATAAAGAGGTTTTTTAATGTGGAAAAGGTTGAATTCCAACCAAATGTGTTAACAATTTTCTTATAAAGAGGTTTTTCTTATAAAGAGATTTCTTATAGAGAGTTTTACTGTATATATATATAGAAGCATATAATATAATCATATCCAGATTTTAATCAAATCATTTAGCCGTGTGTACTCGATTTATAACATAGAATATTATCTAATCATATCCGAATTTTAATTAAATCATTTACCTGATGAATTAATAAATACATGAATATTAAAATTAAATTATTTCAATCAATTCCTATTATATATATAATATATAATTCTTTCTTTAATTTTTATTTTTTATAATTTAATATGTTTAATATATTTACAATGTTAATTATATTTTAATTTAAGATCTACAACATGTATATTTTAGTAAAAAATATATATACAATCTCTGGGAATTGTATGCAGTATTTTATATAATTACTGATACTTAATGATTAAAGTATGTGTCTGTATGTATGTATGTATGTATTATCTATATATATATATATATATATATATATATATATATATATATAAATGCATACTCATAATACAAATTAATGATAGGTTCCAGAGCAAGAGGGTTTAACAAAGATGTGGTTAAGGACTTTTATGATTTACTAGAACAACTAATAAATAAGCATAACTATACTCCTGACAGAATATTTAACGTCGATGAGACAAATATGTCAACAGTTCCGACGAGGCATCACAAAATATTTGCCAGGAAAGGACAAAAACAAGTTTATATTGTAATAATAATTAATATAAGGATAATATTATGTAAAAATATGACACATTTTAATAATAAAATATATATATATATATATATTACTATTTATTTGATTACTGTTTATTATAGGTTGGAATAAAAACAACTGCAGAAAGGGGTGAAGGGATGACTGTTGAGGTATGTGTAGGTGGTGATGGGTCCATTATACCACCTATGTTCATTATTCCTCGTATAAAACGAAATGAAAAATATATGACAGAGGCTCCGGAAAACTCCTTATTTGGATTTAATAAGAATGGGTGGATGACCGGAGAATTATTTTTGGAATGGTTCCATCATTTTATAAAATATTCTCATGCGAATATAAATTCAAGAACATTACTATTGTTGGATGGCCATTCTACACATATCAAAAATATTGAATTGATTGATGAGGCCAGAGAAATAGGAATAGATATTCTATGTTTTCCACCACATACAACTCATAGATTGCAACCCCTCGATGTATCGTATATGGGGCCTTTAAAGCAAGCCATTAATAAAGTGTTAGAGGCCCATATTAAGCACAGAAATATTGTACGTTTAGTCGATCTAGTAGGGATATATAATGTGGCATCAATGACGTTAGGTAATTACTCTATTATAAAGAGTGGATTTAATAAAACTGGAATATTGCCTTTCAATCGTAATGCCTTTAACGATATTGACTTTCTTCCAAGTTTAACCTCGGTAAATTCTACACCGACCCTTTTCAATGAACATGTGTATACTAACGAGGTACTGGTAGTGCACTCTCCTCGGATATCATTGAAAAGAGTGGACGGTGAAATTCATATTGTACTAGGTAATTACCATCTTACTATTTTATAATATATTCTATATTTAGGATTAATGTTTAACTAACAAATTATAAATTCTTATTAATAATTTAATGTAATAACTAAACTAAATATAATCATTAAATTGTGAATTAAATTATATTATAAATAAATCATATTACGTTTCAATGTAAATTATTAAAATATATTATATAGATGGTGAAACACTCATTAATGATATAAACGAACCGGCCTCTAGCACGAGAGGTTTTTATATATTTTAAATAAGTATATTAAGTATGTAATATTATATTTATAATATATTTATAATTAAGTATATAATATTAAAAATATATCATATTAAAATAACATATATTCCATTAAATTTTTTTTTTTTAATTAATTAAATTAAATTTGTAACATTATGTAATTTATTTTAAAACTTATTAAATGTGGAAAATTTTAAAGATTTATTAATAAATATTACTAAAATAGTTTTTATAAGGTATCACCTTTTTTTAGTGATTTGGTATCAAGGGGTGTACACACCGCGAGCGCGTAAAAATTGCTAAAAAGTAGTTAAATTAAAATTATAATTAATAAACGTAATTCATTAATATCTGTAAACATATTTATAGATTTAATATAATTAAATTATATAGGTTGATTTTTTTTATAAATGAAATTTATTAATATAGGTAGACATATTTATTAAAATAATACTAGATTATGGTTAATATATATATATATATATATATATTATATAACATTCTGTACAGTTATTATTTATTTTAATACATATAAAATGTATAGATAAGATAGATTACAATGTATTTATGAGTGTTATACATAAATGATTATATTTACACATACACACCCACACGTATATATCAATATATATATATATATATATATATATATATATATATATTACATTAATAATATTTATGGATTTATTTTAAAGTGTATAATATTAATTCATTGATTATATTTCATTTAAAACAATTTATTATATTAAGATTAAATATCAATAAATTTATATCAATATATTAATAATATTTCATTTAAATTTAATAATTTTATATATAATATAACATATATTAATATGCCTATTACATATTATAGGAACTAGTGCATCTATGCAGGGAACTACAAACTCGGCGTCTCTAGTACCAGGTTAATATTATATAGCATATTATTTTTAAGATAATGTACAAAAATATATACATAATTACTCATATGTTAAAAATCAATTCATTAATTATTACTATAGTAATGTTACAAATAACATTATAAAAAATTATATTACATTAATAATATTTATGGATTTATTTTAACAGTGTATAATATTAATTCATTAATTATATTTCATTTAAAACAATTTATTATATTAAGATTATATTTCATTTAAAACAATTTATTATATTAAGATTAAATATCAATACATTTATATCAATATATTAATAATATTTCATTTAAATTTAATAATTTTATATATAATATAACATATATTAATATGCCTATTACATATTATAGGAACTAGTGCATCTATGCAGGGAACTACAAACTCGGCGTCTCTAGTGCCAGGTTAATATTATATAACATATTATTTTTAAGATAATGTACAAAAATATATACATAATTACTCATATGTTAAAAAATCAATTCATTAATTATTACTATAGTAATGTTACAAATAACATTATAAAAAATTATATTACATTAATAATATTTATGGATTTATTTTTAAGTGTATAATATTAATTCATTAATTATATTTCATTTAAAACAATTTATTATATTAAGATTAAATATTAATAAATTTATATCAATATATTAATAATATTACATTTAAATTTAATAATTTTATATATAATATAACATATATTAATATGCCTATTACATATTATAGGAACTAGTGCATCTATGCAGGGAACTACAAACTCGGCGTCTCTAGTGCCAGGTTAATATTATATAACATATTATTTTTAAGATAATGTACACAAATATATACATAATTACTCATAAGTTAACAAATATATTCATTACTTATTACTATAGTAATGTTACAAATAACATTATAAAAAATTATATTACATTAATAATATTTATGGATTTATTTTAACAGTGTATAATATTAATTCATTGATTATATTTCATTTAAAACAATTTATTATATTAAGATTAAATATCAATAAATTTATATCAATATATTAATAATATTACATTTAAATTTAATAATTTTATATATAATATAACATATATTAATATGCCTATTACATATTATAGGAACTAGTGCATCTATGCAGGGAACTACAAACTCGGCGTCTCTAGTGCCAGGTTAATATTATATAACATATTATTTTTAAGATAATGTACAAAAATATATACATAATTACTCATATGTTAAAAAATCAATTCATTAATTATTACTATAGTAATGTTACAAATAACATTATAAAAAATTATATTACATTAATCATATTTATGGATTTATTTTAACAGTGTATAATATTAATTCATTAATTATATTTCATTTAAAACAATTTATTATATTAAGATTAATATCAATAAATTTATATCAATATATTAATAATATTACATTTAAATTTAATAATTTTATATATAATATAACATATATTAATATGCCTATTACATATTATAGGAACTAGTGCATCTATGCAGGGAACTACAAACTCGGCGTCTCTAGTGCCAGGTTAATATTATATAACATATTATTTTTAAGATAATGTACAAAAATATATACATAATTACTCATAAGTTAACAAATATATTCATTACTTATTACTATAGTAATGTTACAAATAACATTATAAAAAATTATATTACATTAATAATATTTATGGATTTATTTTAACAGTGTATAATATTAATTCATTGATTATATTTCATTTAAAACAATTTATTATATTAAGATTAAATATCAATAAATTTATATCAATATATTAATAATATTACATTTAAATTTAATAATTTTATATATAATATAACATATATTAATATGCCTATTACATATTATAGGAACTAGTGCATTTATGCAGGGAACTACAAACTCGGCGTCTCTAGTGCCAGGTTAATATTATATAACATATTATTTTTAAGATAATGTACAAAAATATATACATAATTACTCATATTTTAACAAATATATTCATTAATTATATACAATTTATATAATACTTCATGAATATAATTAATAAATAATTAATTAGATTTAGTGTCCATTCATAAATCAATAGCAATACATAAATTATAATAAATCTAAATTTAATAATTGTATGGTTATAATACTTTTATAATATGTATTTATTGTTTTATTCAATATTTATGTACTAATAATATACATATATGTAATAAAGGGAGACGAAAAGGATTCACTGCCATTATAACAGGGTCGCCATATAAAAGATTCCTAATATCAAATACGAAAAAAGGAAAAATTATTAAAAAGAAAATGGTGTCTACTACGAGGAAAAACAAAAGTAAACCTGCACATATTATTTATAAATGTGTAATATGTGTAGAGGACATTGATGATTCCATAGATTCATCTGTACAGTGTAATCAATGTTTGGAATGGTGTCACGAATTATGCATCGATATAGATACCTTTGACATATGCGATTTATGTAAATAAATAATAATTATTATTTATGCATGTACATTTCATATGTCAAATTTATCTATGTCAATGCATAATTCGTGACTTTATAATTAATTTTACTTAAAATAAATAAATTATATCATATACATTTTAATTCAGATTAATTATTCAATTATTATTTATATAAATATGGGTTATGAATATCCCGGCGTTGATCGGTTTTCGATTATATTCCTATATATTATGTATTAAATATAGCTATTCCTAATTATGCATTTCTAGTAAATACAATAAAATGTTAAAAATGTTAGCTAAACAACAAACAAATGTAGACAAATAATTGTTTTTAATATTTCAAAATTAGTGGACAAATTTATTAATTCATAATAACAACATAAATGGGAAATAATATATATATATAATAGTATATACAAGATTATTGGTTCTCTTCAAAATATGGATTATTTAACATGAGATCGACTTCGAAGGGAATTAGATATATTTAATGATTTCAACTTCATATAAGTTCCTGGATCTGATGGAAGATCCGCCAAAATAAAATAAAAATGTATATTTATATTATTTAATATATTAGTAAAACTATTTACAGAATTAATGTGCTATATTAATATATATATATATAGATATATTGTTGATTAAATAACATATTTTATTAGTAAATCTATATACACTAAATATTTATATATATATAATACTTTATAATATTGATAGTATATTTATACTCAATAATAAAATATGAATAGGATGGATTTACTTTTGAAAATATATGTATATAACAAATAATTATTATTTAAATTATAAACTTTTATAATTTTATTGTTTAATTTAGTGGTTAATTAAATATATTGACAAGGTCCTTGGTATTAATGAGTATAATATAGTTTATCTATGTTTAATTATATTTACCTAAATAGTTGTGTATTTTATGATTATATATATTGATTGATAATATACATTTTTTATGTATATTAAACAGTATAGAAGTTAACTATTATAAAATATTTATTTGTATTAATTATTTGTATCAAATAATTTAAGGATTTTAAATTAAAAGTGAAATAATAAATATACATAATTGAAAAAATATAATACATTTAATATTATACAGGAATATATATATATATATGTGTGTGTTTATGTTTAGTCTTTATTATATATAAGTTATATTACTATTAACTAAACAGTTTATATTAACTTAATTATAATAAATTAATTGACTTATTAAATTATGATAAGTAATACAAGATATATTATTAAAAATTTTAATAAAAATAGCACAAGCTAGATTCGAACCTATGACCTCCTGCATGGAAAACATGTATTGTACCATGGTAGTGCACTAAGCCATGGCTTAAGACATGTATTTATTAAGATATGCATAAGACATGTATTTAATATTAAATGTATTATGATATTTATAAAACGAGGCTTATAGTATTATACATATATAATCCATTGTTTTTACTTGAAATTAAATGTACAATGTATGTATATTTCTGTGTCATACATTCTACAACTGTATCGATATCATGTGTACGTAACATATTCTAATGATAATCGAGTAATTTCTAAGGGTAATAATTGTAATGTAATCATAATAACATTTATTAAATGTTATTATGATTACATTACAATTATTACCCTTAGAAATTACTCGATTATCATTAGAATATGTTACGTACACATGATATCGATACAGTTGTAGAATGTATGACACAATAAATGATTTAATAACACATACTTCATTGATCATTTATTATCACGGATATCCTATTGATGTATTATATTATTATACATATATAATCTATTGATCCTACTTGAGATTAAACGTAAAATCTAAAACTGTATCGATCTCATGTATACGTAACATATTCTAATGATAATCGAGTAATTTCTAAGAGTAATAATTGTAATTTAATATTATATTTAATTATTTATTTATATAAATATATATAATATATATTATATATTATTATAATAATTATATATACCTATTTAATAATACCTATATATATATATATATATATATATATATATATATATATATATATATATATATATATAGGATATATAGCCTATATATATAGATAATTATCAAAAGTGTAATAATAACCAAAATGTATATTAATATTATATTAATATTAATATTATATTAAATATACAATATCATAACACATATTATAATAAATAACATATATTTCATTTTTATTATTGATTTAGGTTGTTAATTATTATTTATATTTTATAATGAAATTTATAGTTAATATTAAATTGATAATCAAATGTATTTGTTGATCAAAACATAATATAACGAAAATAATTAAACTATATATAATATATAATATAATATATATTATATATGTAACATATATGTTTCATTTATATATTACAAATATTCAGATATATATATATATATATATATATATATATATATATAATTTACTATAGATACATAATAACTATAATAATATACGTATACATTTTATATGTTCATAATTATTATTCTTTACATATGATTATTATAATAATATAGTATATTTAACAGTAGAAATATATATTCTAGTAATTTGTTTATTATATTTTATTTATTATAGTATACTTATGAATTAGTATAATTATTATACTATATTTATAAATATATATGTTTATACTATCAAAGATAATTTGAAATTATAATAATTATGAAAACATAAAATATATACCAAATTTCGCGATCTATTTAAAACCGTAACTATTGTTATTTAGATCGCTCGCGCGTGTGATTTTTAATATATACTACTATAACTAGGATTCAATTTATAATTGATTAGTTTTTTTTAAATATTAATATTAATTATACCTATATTATATACTATATAATATGTAAGGTAACCCCTTATCTCGTTTGGAGTGTTTTAATTTGGTTTGGTGATTTAGTGTTCAATATCAATTCTACTATTTATAAATAATTATTTAAATTAACATTGTGCGAGATAATTTTTATGGACTTTTCAACTTATGGAGTACATCATGGTATTGCAGTTTTCATAGATGGGTGCCAACGATAGTTTCTGAGCAATGTAGTCTATGATTTCAAAGTTTGGATGATGTGGGTATACCCTCATATATGACTATGTTTATGGCTAGAGCTAGTATATTGGTAGTGATTATATTATCTTATACATTACTTATTGAATAATAAAATAATGTAGTTTATACCATTTTTTATTTGGTTATCTTATTTTATTTGCTATCTTGAATATGTTATATTTATAAAAATATGTGAATATAGGTTGTTAGCAATAAAACCCGTATTTTGAAATCAAAGGCTACAGACTAGCCTACAATGCACAGTCAACACGACGATGCGTTATAATGTTATAACTTATAAAATATAGATAGGCATCTTCATCGTATAAGCTCGGTATAAACTCTAAACTTATTAATTTAACTTATTAAATATATAAGTTTACTTATCATCTTATTTGTATATATTATATATCCATCTAGATGACAACAGCAATCCATTATTATCATTGACACGACATCTTCAAGATAAACAAGAGAAGTCCATGTACTTTCGCCTTCGAGATAATAAATACGTTAGAAAATATTAATATTTTCAACTATATATTATGATAAATATAAACTTAATTCATCAACAGCAGTCCATGATATTTAGTAACGTGGTGCGTTAGAGATGACAACATCAACCTATGACCTTTCTTCTTCAAGATGACAATAACGTTAGCAAAATTTATACTTATACCAAAGATTTTTCGAAGCAAATATATGACACTCCCTATATATACAATATGATTATACAATATGATACAATATAATGTTTATAATAAAAAAAAGCCAGCGTATGATAGAATACATTATTATTATAACATCTGCGCAAAAATAATATTTATAATATTTCAAGTTGGATAGTTTTAAAAACTGGTCTTTTCGTATTTATTACACTCGTGAAGTTATTGCTTCCCCTTCAACTAAAAAATCAATCAATCCACAGCAGTCCATGATATTTAGTGACTTGTCGCCTTCAAGATGACAACAGAATTCCATGATAATCAATGATATGATGCCTTAGAGATGACAATAGCAGTCTGTGCTGTCTTCGTGATTATCATAGAATCTCTGTGAAGCCCTTATTAGATACATGCTAGTAGCATGATTCCATATGCAACCTTATATTATATTTAGTATTTAATAGAACGTGGAATAAATATTCTGTATGAAGGAATATAATGTGAAAATGTAGTCATCATGACTTTTATATTGGGACATATATTTTCGGTCGACGCTGCATGCGTTCAGATGTGTTTAAACGTTACTCGAGTACTACCTCCCAACCCCAAATATTCACTCAACCTACTACTTATGATTATCCTATAAATGTATTTATATTGTAATAGATTATAAATAAATATAAAAAATATCTTGAATTAATACTATATAAATCTCCATACTTGTAAAGTTACTATATTTCTGTCTAAGCGTTCTCGTTCCCGTTCATTATTCTGTAACCGTTCCTTTCTGCATTCCCGTTCCTACTTTTATATCCGTTCCCGTTCCAGGAAATGATTCTAATGAAATTACTTATGCCATTAAGATGCTTTAATTTAGCACCCATAAGACATGTAAAAATGCTTTAATAATGCCATAAATATGCTTTAATTTAGCACCCATAAGACATGTAAAAATGCTTTAATTATGCCATAAAGGTGATTTACTTTAGCACCCATAAGATATGTAAAAATGCTTTAATAATGCCATAAAGGTGCTTTAATTTAGCACCCATAAGACATGTAAAAATGCTTTAATAATGCCATAAAGGTGCTTTAATTTAGCACCCATAAGACATGTAAAAATGCTTTAATAATGCCATAAAGGTGCTTTAATTTAGCACCCATAAGACATGTAAAAATGCTTTAATAATTCCATAAAGGTGCTTTAATTTAGCACCCATAATACATGTAAAAATGCCTTAATAATGCCATATAGGTGTTATATAGGTGCTTAACTAGTTGAGCATTATTTAAAGCATGTGTGTAAAATGGTGCTAAACTAAGATGCTTTATGGGTGCTTTAAGGGTGCTATTCCTGTTTGCTGGGGACGATCGTCAGCAACTGATCGCGATCAACGATCGTGAAAAAAAATTAAACATAATTTATATATATTTACATCAAGAAATAACAAAATAGTGGATATAATAATAACTTTTATTAATGAAAATGTTGAAATACGATCAAATTTATAATAAAATAATATTAATATAATAAATTTGATTTCAATAGAACTAACAATGCAAATTTAGTATCATTTAGTTTATTTCGTTTCGGTTTATTTATATTGGTAGCAATACTAAACATTCTTTCCACCGGCGCGGATGATGGGAGTATAGAATTGTATTTTATAAATAACATTTTTATAATAGGATAATTATTTAGCATATATAAATTAGTATTTTTACTATTTATATAATTAAGTATTTCTATTTCTATAGAAATAGGTATACCGTTGATTTAGAAGTGGATGGTCCATTATCATCAATAACATAGAATTCATCTGAATTAGTTTTGCTTTGTTCTGGTGTAGTTATATAAACCTCGTTATCTGGGATATGTCTATTAACATATTTCTTAAATGTATATAACAACATATCTTTTTCTTCTACGTAATTACTTAACCAATTTAACTTAAATTGTGGGTTAGATATTGTTACTATAATGGCACTATTAATAGAATACTCAAATGAAAAATAATCGTTAAACCTACATTTTAATCCTTCCTTTAATACATCTAATAATGGTTGACAATAAACTAATTTAGTATCCATTTTTAATAAGCGGGATTCTATTGAAAATAGTGTTGGGAATAAATCTCCATAAAAACTGTCTCGCGCGGTAAAATATTACGATTACTTAGTAAAAAAGATACATTGGTATATTTATATATATATAAATATATTGATATGACGGCGTCAATGCGTGAGTACTCGCTAGTAATGCGTGGATCATTAGTGGTTCATGCAGCAGCCCGTAATTCATACGCTTATATAATAATACGATCGAGATCCACGATCGGCGATCGATGATCGAGATCGCGATCGACGATCAAAATAATTACACGATCGACGATCGTTAAAAAATGATCGAGTAAAAAGATCGACGATCGACGATCGTTAGAAAATGATCGACGAAATTGATCGACGATCGGCGATCGTGAAAATTCGTGATCGTGCCCATCACTGAGTACCGGTCGCTAATATATCAAATATCGTCTAGTTCTATTATAGATTGTTGTAAAAAATCATAGGACTTTCCATTGCCCAGCAAACAGGAATAGCACCCTTAAAGCACCCATAAAGCATCTTAGTTGAGCACCATTTTACACACATGCTTTAAATAATGCTCAACTAGTTAAGCACCTATATAACACCTATATGGCATTATTAAAGCATTTTTACATGTCTTATGGGTGCTAAATTAAAGAACCTTTATGGAATTATTAAAGCATTTTTACATGTCTTATGGGTGCTAAATTAAAGCACCTTTATGGCATTATTAAAGCATTTTTACATGTCTTATGGGTGCTAAATTAAAGCACCTTTATGGCATTATTAAAGCATTTTACATGTCTTATGGGTGCTAAATTAAAGCACCTTTATGGCATTATTAAAGCATTTTTACATATCTTATGGGTGCTAAAGTAAAGCACCTTTATGGCATAATTAAAGCATTTTTACATGTCTTATGGGTGCTAAATTAAAGCATATTTATGGCATTATTAAAGCATTTTTACATGTCTTATGGGTGCTAAATTAAAGCATATTTATGGCATTATTAAAGAATTTTTACATGTCTTATGGGTGCTAAATTAAAGCATCTTAATGGCATAAGTAATTTCATTAGAATAATTTCCTGGAACGGGAACGTATATAAAAGTACGAACGGGAACGCAGAAAGGAACGGTTACAGAATAATGAACGGGAACGAGAACGCTTAGACAGAAATATAGTAACTTTACAAGTATGGAGATTTATATAGTATTAATTCAAGATATTTTTTATATTTATTTATAATCTATTACAATATAAATAAATTTATAGGATAATCATAAGTAGTAGGTTGAGTGAATATTTGGGGTTGGGAGGTAGTACTCGAGTAACGTTTAAACACATCTGAACGCATGCAGCGTCGACCGAAAATATATGTCCCAATATAAAAGTCATGATGACTACATTTTCACATTATATTCCTTCATACAGAATATTTATTCCACGTTCTATTAAATACTAAATATAATATAAGGTTGCATATGGAATCATGCTACTAGCATGTATCTAATGAGGGCTTCACAGAGATTCTATGATAATCACGAAGGCAGCACAGACTGCTATTGTCATCTCTAAGGCATCATATCATTGATTATCATGGAATTCTGTTGTCATCTTGAAGGCGACAAGTCATTAAATATCATGGACTGCTGTGGATTGATTGATTTTTTAGTTGAAGGGGAAGCAATAACTTCACGAGTGTAATAAATACGAAAAGACCAGTTTTTAAAACTATCCAACTTGAAATATTATAAATATTATTTTTGCGCAGATGTTATAATAATAATGTATTCTATCATACGCTGGCTTTTTTTTATTATAAACATTATATTGTATCATATTGTATAATCATATTGTATATATAGGGAGTGTCATATATTTGCTTCGAAAAATCTTTGGTATAAGTATAAATTTTGCTAACGTTATTGTCATCTTGAAGAAGAAAGGTCATAGGTTGATGTTGTCATCTCTAACGCACCACGTTACTAAATATCATGGACTGCTGTTGATGAATTAAGTTTATATTTATTATAATATATAGTTGAAAATATTAATATTTTCTAACGTATTTATTATCTCGAAGGCGAAAGTACATGGACTTCTCTTGTTTATCTTGAAGATGTCGTGTCAATGATAATAATGGATTGCTGTTGTCATCTAGATGGATATATAATATATACAAATAAGATGATAAGTAAACTTATATATTTAATAAGTTAAATTAATAAGTTTAGAGTTTATACCGAGCTTATACGATGAAGATGCCTATCTATATTTTATAAGTTATAACATTATAACGCATCGTCGTGTTGACTGTGCATTGTAGACTACAGTCTGTAGCCTTTGATTTCAAAATACGGGTTTTATTGCTAACAACCTATATTCACATATTTTTATAAATATAACATATTCAAGATAGCAAATAAAATAAGATAACCAAATAAAAAATGGTATAAACTACATTATTTTATTATTCAATAAGTAATGTATAAGATAATATAATCACTACCAATATACTAGCTCTAGCCATAAACATAGTCATATATGAGGGTATACCCACATCATCCAAACTTTGAAATCATAGACTACATTGCTCAGAAACTATCGTTGGCACCCATCTATGAAAACTGCAATACCATGATGTACTCCATAAGTTGAAAAGTCCATACAAATTATCTCGCACAATGTTAATTTAAATAATTATTTATAAATAGTAGAATTGATATTGAACACTAAATCACCAAACCAAATTAAAACACTCCAAACGAGATAAGGGGTTACCTTACATATTATATAGTATATAATATAGGTATAATTAATATTAATATTTAAAAAAAACTAATCAATTATATATTGAATCCTAGTTATAGTAGTATATATTAAAAATCACACGCGCGAGCGATCTAAATAACAATAGTTACGGTTTTAAATAGATCGCGAAATTTGGTATATATTTTATGTTTTCATAATTATTATAATTTCAAATTATCTTTGATAGTATAAACATATATATTTATAAATATAGTATAATAATTATACTAATTCATAAGTATACTATAATAAATAAAATATAATAAACAAATTACTAGAATATATATTTCTACTGTTAAATATACTATATTATTATAATAATCATATGTAAAGAATAATAATTATGAACATATAAAATGTATACGTATATTATTATAGTTATTATGTATCTATAGTAAATTATATATATATATATATATATATATATGTTATTATATAACCATTATATATATATATATATAGGTTATTATATAACCATTATATATATTAAATATATATTTAATTAAATATATATAATGTATTATATATAGGTTATTATATAACCATTATATATATTTAATATATATAATATATTTAATATATATATATAATTATTATTATAATAATATATAATGTATTATATATATATATATATATATATATATATATATATATATATATATCAGTATTATGTGTACACGTTGGTTTAACAATTACGCATAGCTAAGCTATGACACGCCCATATATAGAGGCGGGCGTCTCAACTCCGAAAGCGCGCGCTCAGATATCGAATAAACTATTAGTCATAGATTTTTGGCGCCTCTAGTCTGTGTCTACGATATTTATTAGAGGTTAAAGTAACTTTAACTTAAAGTTTAACTATATTTAATAATAATTATTGAAATCTACTAAAATTGGTTTTACATCTAATTATTGGAGTTCATAATTGCATTCGAGTTGGTGTGAAACCCCTTTTACAATTAAGCATTCATTTTATTTTAAATGTTGGATTTAAATATTAGAGTTAAACTTTAAAGTTAAAGTTAAACCCCTTTTATAATAACGATATTATAATAATAATTATAATAATATGATATTATTAATATTAAATATCGGATATTTTAAATATAGTTACAACAGTATATATCCAATATATATATATATACAATTATATTATTATATAATATAATAATATGTCTACTTACTATTTTGTTGTACTTTAATGTCTTAGAAATTGAATTATATGATATATGAAAACTTAGATTTCAAATTAATTTTTAATTATATTGGTTGTTGATAAATATTAACAAAGATTATAAGCTTTGTATATTACAGAATACAGTATAATACAGAATTATTAAATGCATAGATTTATATTTTATATTGTAAACTATAAATCGATGGTGAAAAACACATATTTTGCTATATATATTTGCAATATATCTATATATTTATAGTTTATATATGTATACTAGCCGTACCCGACCCGGCGTTGCTCGGTTTTTGATTGTTTGTCTATCTATGTGTATTAATTATAGCTATTCTTTATTCTGCATTATTATTTTTTTAATATTTCAAAAATTATTTGAAAAATAAAACAAAATATTTAAAAAAATACAAAATATATTTCAAAATATTACAAAATATATTTTAAAAATATGTCGAAAAATATTTTAAAAAAAATATAAAAATATTTCAAAAAAATATTGTTTTTTTTCAAAAATGTCAATAAAAATATCCAACAAATATTTTAAAAAAGCGTCATGATATTTGTTTCGACTTAACTTGGTACAACATTCAAAAAGTGTAGGGTGTTTTAATATAAATGCTTAAATATGCTTAAATATGAATGCCATAATAATGTTTTATAGGTGCTTTAATACAATGTAAATGCTTTACAGGTGCCTTAAATGCTTTAAATATAAATGCTTAAACATGCTGAAATATGCTTAAATATGAATACCATAATAATGTTTTATAGGTGCTTTAATACAAGGTAAATGCTTTACAGGTGCCTTAAATGCTTAAATATAAATGCTTAAACATGCTGAAATATGCTTAAATATGAATGCCATAATAATGTTTTATAGGTGCTTTAATACAAGGTAAATTCTTTACAGGTGCCTTAAATGCTTTAAATATAAATGCTAAAATATGCTGCAATATGCTTAAATATGAATGCCATAATAATGTTTTATAGGTTCTTTAATACAGGGTAAATGCTTTACAGGTGCCTTAAATGCTTTAAATATAAATGCTTAAACATGCTGAAATATGCTTAAATATGAATGCCATAATAATGTTTTATAGGTGCTTTAATACAAGGTAAATTCTTAACAGGTGCCTTAAATGCTTTAAATATAAATGCTTAAACATGCTGAAATATGCTTAAATATGAATGCCATAATAATGTTTTATAGATGCTTTAATACAGGGTAAATGCTTTACAGGTGCCTTAAATGCTTTAAATATAAATGCTTAAACATGCTGAAATATGCTTAAATATGAATGCCATAATAATGTTTTCTAGGTGCTTTAATACAAGGTAAATGCTTTATAGGTGTCCTAAGGGTGTTTTAATATAAATGCTTAAACATGCTTAAATATTAATGCCATAATAATGTTTTATAGGTGCTTTAATACAATGTAAATGCTTTATAGGTGTCCTAAGGGTGTTTTAATCATGCATAATGCTTTATTGGTGCTTTAAGGGTGCTATTCCTGTTTGCTGGGTGGTGAACACTTTTGCCTTATATTCGTTGTCGTGACTACCTGTAGATGTTTGTACATATATAAATAAATAGTATAATATTAATTATATATTAATAATATATATATAAGATTAACGTACCTTTCGAATTGAATTTATCAAATAGATTATTGAAGAGTTCACAGAATTGAGCGGGGTGTATTGCCTCCTTCGGTAATCTTTTACTTAGTAACGGTTCTTATGCCTGAAGCGACTGACTGTGATAATGATTGCACTGCATAATTTACTTTCATTTTGCTGAAACTTGTTAGATTTATGTGTTTCTCTGTCCGGCTATCTCAATTTTGTCTTCCCTTTTATTATTATATAATTCTTTTATATGATCAAATGAAATCAAACCATTTTTATAATAGAATCCATTGTTGTAAAGGCCATTACGTATACTTTTTAAAAGGTGAGGTGGATCATACATAAAGTATATCTTTATGTTATTCATCATGAAAAACTGTTGATCGCTTACTCCGAGATTTGCGTGACAGCTGCGATTATTGGGTCCCTGGTCACAAATTACAACCTTTGGTGTTAACCCACACGCAATCACCTTTTCGATGCACTCTTTCAGTTTATGGGTAATAATGGTAGAGTTCATAGGACCTGATGTAAGGAAATAACCAATATACTGCTTCCATGATCCATAAATGCTGCGTACCATAAATACAGTGGCGTAAGTCGCTAGCTTTTCGGACCTTTGGTTATTTCCATAATATTCGTATCCGATAATCGAATCGATTCTTTCATCTTATTGAAGATGGGTCTTTATCGACATTTCATCAAAAGCGATGGCAACCAGCGATTCCTTATTAGTAAATTTTTCCACCTTCTCCCTTATCGATTCGAATATCCGTTCGTGGAATCCGGGTCTCATATCAATGATCTTGATGGAGCGCCGTAATGTACAGATGGATGGTAGAGAGAATGTCGTCCTAAGTAGTCGATAACGTTTTGGACTCGAGTGCCATAACGACAGAGCGAACATCTTTTCATCGCATTTGTACCGTTTTCCGCGAGGTTTCTTGTCTGGTTCCAGATGGCGTAGTAAAAAATCCTTTAGATTACTCTTCTGGATTTGTGAAATTGGTTGGACTGGTGATAGGGATTACGATCAAAAAGGACGAGTTGGGGCGAAATGGTTAAATCTTAAATCCGAAATAAATTTGTATAGGCTCATTTTGGGATGTAATGCAGCTAAAAAAAAACAAACAGGACAAAACTAAACCAATTAAACCAATTAAACCAAATAACTCACAAATATCTATACAAAATATATGTATATACTATTAACTCGTATTTAAGATTTAACCATTTCGCCCAAACTCGTCCTTTTTGATCGTCTCCCGGTGATAGTGGTCGACATTTATTGTTGAGTCTGAAGGATTTTGAGCGTAGTCTGCTATTTGAAGCTCGAAGCATTCATATGGTTGTTTTTTGTGTTGCCACTCTCTTTTCCAATAATTTAATTGTTGATAATGCAGTTTCCAACTGATTATTTTGAGAGTCGATGACGGGGGTACTCATTTGTACTGGAGAAACTTCGGGAGCGTCGATTCATCACATTCGTCCTCTGAAGCCGTATCAGTTTCATTATCTGTAATGAATATTAATATAAATATATAAATAATAATATATTTATATTATTATCACAAAGATATAGAATAGTATATTATAAATAAACACACATGTGTTTTTATATGTATGCATGTGTATACCAACCGCAGAATATAGGAACAGTAGGCGTTTTCACAATTTGTCTTCTTGATCCAAGTTGAGGAGGCGGGTTCGTAACTGGTATTATGGTCGGAATAGCCATGTAAGCTAACCGTTTTCTGTTATTTTATAAATTAATATCAATTAATAATTTCAAATAAATAAACAAATTTTAATATTTAAATTTACCTTGACGAGTTATTGTACATCGTGTCTTCAAAATGTCTTCCACACACACGTAATTCTCTTAGTCCTTTAATCTCTCTCGATTTAATAATATCCAGAAGAATTTGGTTTCTTAAATTAATTGCCGGTTATATAAATATGTTTCTTAAATACTATAGCTTTATGCGTTATAGTGAGTATTTTATATATTATAGATTGCTTAGTATTATGCCAATTGATTTAAGAACGAAGTTCAGAAATACTTGTAGTATAATCAGTATAAAGAATTTTAAATATAATTCGAATGCACCTATTTATAATTGAATCACATTTTTTTAGTAGTGTAGTGTTAATTTTATAAAGAAAAGAGTTGCAGTAATTTAGTTTAGAAATAATTAGTGAAGTAGATAATATTTTAGCTGTTTTTAGTGAAATGAAAGGGCGAATTTTTATAAATTGTAAACATTATATGATGCAGACTTAAGTATATCTTTAACATGTATTTCAGTAGATAAATGTTGAGAAATAGTTATTCCAAGATACTGTGTACTAGTAATAGGAGTAATATTATCTGTACCGATAAAGATATTTGGAAATGCAATACGAGTTCTAGAAATATTAATTAGTTTAGTTTTATTTGAATTTATTAGTAAGTTATTATTGGTAAGCCAGTTAGTAGTAGAATTAATACAGTCTTTAAAATACTTATTTTTTGGAGAGTTAGTTGCAAATGTGTGTAATACAATATCATCTGCATAGATATTATATTTTAGTAAAGTATATGATTGGAGTAATTTTGATAAAGGTCGTAGATATATAGAAAATATAATTGGAGAAAGGACAGAACCTTGTGGGACACCGAAATTTAGTGGATAGGGTTGAGAAAATGAAGAATTAATGTTAACAGAGTATGTTCTAGTAGTAATAAAAGATTTAAACCAATTGAAAGTAGTTCCAGTAATACCAATATTGGAAAGTCTAGATATTAATATAGTAAAGTATGTAGTATCAAATGCAGCAGTCATATCAATAAATAATAATTGCAAAGATTTGTGGTTGTCAAGTGAATGGTGAAGGCTATCAGTAAGTGCAATAATGGAAGTTTCAGTACTATGATCTTTACGGTATGCACTCTGGTAATTATCAAATAAATCATTATAGTCAAGATAAGAGATGAGATGTTTATAGATAACTTTTTCTAGAATCTTTGAGAGTAATGGTAATTGAGATAGAGGTCGATAATTAGATACAATAGAATCATCTAAAGATGCATTTTTTAAAATAGGAGTAATTATAGCATGTGTTAATTCAGGTGGTATAATGACAGTAGTTAGTGAAATATTAATAATTTTATGATATAGAGGTGTTAAAGTGTTAATACTTTTTTTAGTAATAGAGAGAGGTAATGGATCATTTGGTGAAGTACATATGGCGGTAATTATCAAATTATATATTTCAGTGTGTGTTGGAGTTATGAAATTATTAAAATTATTATTGGGAAATGAACGTATATCAAAACAATTTATATTGATAGATTTATTTACAGATTTACTTTTCGAGATATTATCACATATATTGGAAATTTTAATATCAAAGAAATTTGAGAATTTATTAACTAGTAGATTATTTTTTTGAGGAGGAAAAGATTTTCTTTTGTTCCTTCCTATTAATTGATTAGTAAGTTTAAAAAGTTTTTTAGAATCATTTTTATATAAATTAATTGTATTATTATAGTACATTGTTTTTTGAGATTTCATTTTTTTACGGTATTGAGATCTAGCCAATAAGAAGTTATCATGATTGTATTTTTATTTTTATTATATATTTTGTTTAAGATGTTAGTATTTTTTTTATAAGTATGACATATATGATTAAACCATGGTGTAATATAGTACGTTTTAATTGTTATTAAGTGGTGCATATTTGTCTAGAAGATTAGAAAGTGTGTTATTAAGTGCAGTTATAGTACAATTATGTATGTCAAGATTAGATAGAATATCAAGAGAAAATTTAGTTAAGTCTATATTACGCAAATTTTGAAAGGATAATAATTTAGAACTTATATTTTTGTTTATATTTAATATATATTTAATAGCATAATGACCAGTTAATAGTGTAGAATTAGTTGGTTGGTTAGCTAATAGAGTAGAATTATTATGAGTAAAGATAAGATCGAGTACATTTCCTGAAATATGTGTAGTTTCAGTAACATATTGTGATAAAGATAATTCATTTGTAGTAGTAGTAGTAGTAGTAGTAGTAGTAGGAGTAGTAGTAGTAGTAGTAGTAGTAGTAGTAGTAGTAGTAGTAGTAGTAGTAGTAGTAGTAGTAGTAGTAGTTTAATTGAATGTATATTGTTTGTAGTTTATATATTTAAAATACGAAGGTGACATATTTAAGTAGTATTAGGTTATTATTGAAAACATTATTTGATCTAAACCTAAAATATATACAAGTAACTACCCGACAAACAATAATTACTGCACAGGACTCCTGCAGGAGTCCTTATTTGTAATAATCGGCCTATCTATTATACATGTAAGTAGGGACAAATAAGGACTACAAAACGAATTTTCTGCATCCTGCTAAGGACGAATAAGGACTAAAAAACGAATTTTCTGCATCCTGCTAAGGACGAATAAGGACTAAAAAATGAATTTTCTGCATCCTGCTAAGGACTAATAAGGACTGAATAATGGACTTTCTGAATACTGGTAAGGATAAATAAGGACTGAATAACGGATATTCTGAATACTGGTAAGGATACATAAGGACTGAATAACGGACTTTCTGAATACTGGTAAGGATAAATAAGGACTGAATAACGGATATTCTGAATACTGGTAAGGATAAATAAGGACTGAATAACGGATATTCTGAATACTGGTAAGGATAAATAAGGACTGAATAACGGATATTCTGAATACTGGTAAGGATAAATAAGGACTGAATAACGGACATTCCAAATACTGGTAAGGATAAATAAGGACTGAATAATGGACTTTCTGAATACTGGGTAGGATAAATAAGGGTCATATAAGTATTTTCTATTCCTATATATAATAACCCAGAATTCAACTTACATCAAAAACTTAAGTTCAAAATTTAAGTTCAACTTAAGTCAATGGTAAATAATTAACTTAAGTTCTAAACTAAATTCTAAATTCAATAATAATAACATTTTAATATGTACACTTTAATCAATATTCAATTGCTATATATTCAATATTGAGCAATTAGTTCAACATGATTTCCAATTATATTATCAATATAATTACGATTAAAATTGTAGTTCAATGTGTCAATTTAATGAGATTATGATAATTTAGAAAAATACATAGGATTACTTAAATAATTTTAGTTTTTAGAATACAATTTTATTTATTAAAAGCAGTATATTAACTTAAATATAAAAGTAAAATAATAATTAATAATTAATTTGCATAAATAAAAATTAAATCAATATATTAAAATAATTAAAAGGTATAATATGTTATTCTTTCTATATTAAAACAAGTATATATATATACTTATTAATAATTAATAAACAGATAAATAAACAGTAACATATTATACTACTGAGCAGGGTTTATAAAGGACACAAAAAGTAAAGTTCTGCATAGTTATTTGGTCTACATTTTTAACATTACTGTAGGCACCCTTTACAGTAGTATCACAGTACATTTATACTGTTCAGTGTGTTATAATGATAAATAAGTATATTAAAACGGAATTTATGCATGCAATTGTTTGTCGGGTACCATCGATATAAAGAAAGTTTTCTTTATATCGATGGTAACTACACATCTTAAAATTAATTATATTTATTGTATTGTATTTATTAAAATAAATGTGTGTCATTAATTTATTTTAATTAAATTTATTTTTTGAACACAAAATATGATAATTAATATATTTGTTATATATTTAATACGGAAATATAATTATTACATGATCTTATTATCGATTACTAATATGTATTATTATAAATATATTGTGAGGGTATACTTAATAGATAAGTGATTATATATACTACTTCTATTTCTACTGAATATTTCTACACCTAATACCATCTAGGAACTGTTTAGAGATCCTAGATGGTATTAGGTGTAGACGTATTCGGTGAACATGTTTCATTAATAAAGTTATATTTATAATAAATATATTAATATGAATATCAATGTAATGTTAAAATATACGATACATGTAAAATATATTTATAAAAAAATATCGATTTCTATAGAAATCAAATGAATCAAAATGTATTGAATAATAAGATGTTGAATTGTATGGCAAATTTTAATTGTATTATTCATTATTAAAAGAATAGTATTTAGAATTGTAAATATAAAATAAAACTTTGCACTGAACTATATGTTACAATGTGTGCCTGTATATCGAACGTCGTTAGGCACACATAATATATATATATATATATATATATATATATATAATATCTATACATTAATAATATTACGATGCATTATATATGTCTATATGTATATTGTATACAGTATACTATGCTAAATGATGTAAACATTCATACGTATGTGTTTCTAAAGACTATGTTACATTTTATAATTATTTTCTATCAACTGACTTAACGCAAGAAATTTCCATCAGAAATTTCCATCAGAAATTTCTAGCAGAAATTTCCAGCGGAAATTTTTGGTGTGAACGCACCTTTAGGATATTAATGCAACGGTGAAAATATATACAACTTATATGTAGAATAATATAGATAGATAGATAGATAGATAGATAGATATAGTTTATTGTTTAAAACAAACAAAATGACATAAAACAATAATAATAATAAAAAACAAATAACGAATATAAACGAATATATAGGGGAAAGTCCCCGATTACCGTCCCCTAAATGATTATTTGTAATAACTTATTCAATATTAAATATATTTATTTGAAATTTTTTAATTAGTGTAATATTATGGCAATGGATAATGTGGCTATTTTAAATTTTGGATATAACTATATTTACAAGAATAAACAGGGTATTTGGATACATTTACCTAATACCGACCCCCTAAAATAATCGTGATATAAATAATTGTAGTATTATAATATCCAATAAAAATAGTAGATATACATAAATATAATTAATTATAACATTCACGCAATTTATTTTGTATTGAATTTATGTTTTAATAGTAATATTAAATTTAAATTTAAACTTTATAGTAATTATATTAAAATAGTGTATATTATTATTTAATATTTATTTATTAATCAGTATGTATATAATCATCCTGAATCATGAATCATAAATCTATATTAATGATACTCAACCAACTTACGACATATTTTAAAGTAAAATACGGATCTATTTTGATTGGATATTATAAATCACATGGGGTCGGTATTAGGGTAATTTAGGGGGTCGGTAATAGGAAAATAATATGGGTTGCTATAATTAAGATATCGTGGTTAATATAAATTCAAATTAAATTATTTTTATAATAGCCATAAACATTTTATTGGTCTACAATATTAAAGCTCAGTATTAAATTTTCTTTTAAATAATGAAGTATTTATAATGATTTAAACAAAATTATTATTCAAATATTTAAAAAGTAAAAACAGAATTACATTTTATCAAATAACAATTGTAGGATTAAATATTTTTTTAAACAAAATAATTATTCATATTTATCATTAAATTACTAAAAATTCGTGAATATATTATTTTTTGATATCTCTTATAGTTACTGAGATACCACAGGGGGTCGGTATTAGGAGGGGGTCATTAATCGGGGACTTTCCCCTATAATGATTTATAAATGCCATGTTACATATGGTTAAGATATAAAATTAAAAAATGATATAATAAAAAAATAATAATAAAAAGGGGAATTATTCAGATGCAAGAACTTAATCACCGTATCAACTTTAGGGAAAGAACAGTCTTCAAGTATTATGATAATGAATAAAACTTTCTGAATCCTGCTAAGTATAAATAAGGATATAATAACGAACTTTATGAATCCTGCTAAGGACAAATAAGGATAAAATAAATGATTTTTCAATTCTGGTATAGACAAATAAGGGTCATATAAAGTATGTTCTATTCCTATATAAAATAACCCAGTATTAAACTTATATCAACAACTTAAGTTCAAAATTTAAGTTCAACTTAAGTAATGGTAACTAATTAACTTAAGTTCAATTATGTTCTAAACAAAATTCGAAATTCAATAATAATAAAATTTTAATTTTGAATACAAACTTTAATCAATATTCAATTGCTATATATTCAATACTTGGCAATTAGTTCAACATGATTTACAATTATATTATCAATATAATTATGATTAAAATTGTAGTTCAATGTGTCACTTGAATGAGATTATGATAATTTAGAAAAATACATAGGATTACTTAAATAGTTATAGTTTTTAAAATAATATTTTATTTATTAAAATCAGTATATTAACTTAAATATAAAAGTAAAATAATAATTAATAATAAATTTGCATAAATAAAAATTAAATCAATACATTAAATAATTAAAAGGTATAATATGTTATTATTTCTATATTAAAAATAGTATGTATATACTTATTAATAATTTCCTGCACAGTACCATATTATACTACTGCTCATGGTATCCTAAGGAAAAGTTAAGTACAATTTTGTATTTTATTTATAGATATGAAAATGTTACTATAAATTTCCTGCTCAGTAACAAATTATACTACTGCTCAGGGTATCTACAGGACAATTTAAGTAAAGTTTTGCATAGTTATTTGTCTATAATTTTAAAATTACTGTAAATATCCTTTTAAGTAGCATCACAGTATATATATATATATACAGTTCAGTGTGTTATAAGGATAAATTAGGACATTAAACGGAGTTTATTTAAGAAATTGTTTGTCGGGATAATATCGATGCTATGAATACATATAATTATATACATTATATTAACACAATATAAATGTGTATCTATAGAAATCACTGAAGCGAATCGGTCAGAAATCAATAGAATAAAGAATATCTGTGTAAATTAAAAATTATCAAAATACATGTAGGTGTATACACTGTATATATATATATATATATATATATATATATATATATATATATATATATATATATGAAAATGATGAATAAATATAAGAAAATAGTTGTAGAACTACAAACTACATAGCAATATTGCGAACTATAGGATACTTGGATACCTAGCACATTTAATAAGGATACTAGTAATTGAATGTAAATAGTATTTACTAAATACGATAAAAATGTCTGTAGGTCTATTTTGTTGCCTATTGTTGATTGATAGAAACATAATTTCATGATTACGTATACAATGGATCAATATTATCTAATTGTAAAAAATTCATCAATAGCCCTAATAAATCCTTTAATCATTAAATATCAATTTTAATTTCTACATTGAATAGGTATACATATAAATGATACGCTGTAGTTTAATTTTTCTAAAAATACTTATCATATATTTATGACATATTTATTGCGTGCATATATTATTAATTTATTAATTTTATAAATAATGAAAGGATATACATTTTTGTAATTTACTGGGCTATCAGGATGCTATATAGGCGATTCAATAGAATACATACGCATATTTATAATTCAAAGTGAATACAAATAAATAGTATCCATATTTGTAAATTATATATATCATATATGATACCTTCCGAAAATCTTTAAGTTTATTGTATATAGAATTTATATTGATACCTACCAACATATATAGATACATTATGGCGTATATATTGGAATATAAATATAGACCATATAGGGTATATATGTATATATTGTACACATATATGTATTGATTATAATATACAATTTATAGGAATATACAATTATTGATAAAAAGATACCGAACAGTTAGAATACCCTTGAATGGGCAATACTGGCCCTCACTAAGGAACTCTTTATATGAAGTATATCTCTGTCTAGTGAAGACATTACAATTTCGTTCGAAAGATATATTTATGTTATAATTAATTCCTAATATTCCTTTAACATACTTATTTTATTTATAGCATGACATAATAAATATGTATACATATACATATATATATATATATATAATAATAATAATAATAATAATAATATTTATTAGAAGAAAGTTGTATATATATATATATATCATGTGAATTATTAAATTCATTATATTATTGTTTCCTCTAAAAGGCTTCAGATGAAGATAATTATCTTTTCTATGCTGTCGCCTGCATCACCATCACCGGAACGTTTTTTTTTGTTGAATTACTTTACTTTTTTTCATTTCGTTTTCTTCTTATGTTTTATAAGATATTTTATTATCATTTAAAAACATAAACATCAAAATAATAATAATAATAATAATAATAATAATAATAATAATAATAATAATAATAATAATAATAATAATAATAATAATAATAATAATAATAATAATAATAATAATAATAATAATAATAATAATAATAATAATAATAATAATAATAATAATAATAATAATAATAATAATAATAATAATAATAATAATAATAATAATAATAATAATTTTTTTATATAATTTATTTTTTTTAATTTTTTTTTAATTTTTAATTTTTTTTTGTATCTCAATGAGTTGATTTTTTATTTTTTTTTTATATGAATTTTTGTTTTTTATAATTTGGATATCTCCATTTAGATTATTCCATAACTTAGGTCCCATGGTTAGGATACTATTTATTAGTTGACTTTTTTTTGTATAAGGTATTTTGTAGATAGGTGATTTCCTTAATTTATTTTTATTTTTATTTTCGTGTTTTTTATGTATGTTATAAATATTTTGTGGTAGATTATTATTGTGATGGTCATGCATGTATATTAGCGTGTTATATTTTATTAAACTATTGAGTTTTAATATATTATTCCTTTCAAATAGCAAATTTGTATGTTCTCTGAAATATTTGGTTTTGTTTATTATTCTTATGATTTTTTTTTGTGTGAGAATTAAATTTGTAAGATTACTTTTATAAATATTACCCCATATTATATTTCCATACATTATGTGTGGCAGGAATAGGCTGTTATATATGATAATCATTGATTTTGTCTTAATGTATTTTGATAATCTGCTTATTGAGTAAAGTATTTTCGATAATTTATTATTAAGATTAAATATATGATTTTTAAAGTTTATATCTTTATCAATTATTATTCCTAGATATTTATATTCTATTTCATTTTGTATTGATATGTTATTTATTTTTAGATGTATGTTACTGTATTTTCTCGAGTTAAAATTGACTATTTTAGTTTTATTGATATTTATTTTAAGTTTATTAAATGTATACCATTTTTCTATTTTTGTAATCATATTATCTATGGTATATTTTAATTTTTCATTGTTTTCACTTGTAAATTTTATTGCTGTATCATCAGCATATACTATAAGTTTTACTTGTTGGTTATTATTGAATAGTAATGATAGGTCATTTGTGTATATTATAAATAGGAGAGGACCAAGTATTGATCCTTGTGGTACCCCAATATTATTACATAATATTTGTGATTTTTTATCATTTATCAAAACAACTTGTTTTCGATTACTTAGGTAGCTTTTGATAAGTTGTAGCGAATTGCTTCTTATTCCATATTTATATAATTTATCTATTAATATGTTGTGATCTAGCGTGTCAAATGCTTTGCTTAGATCAAGGAATAGAGTATTTATTGATTTATTTTGTTCTTTGTTTATTAATATATGGTTATATAAATCTAAAATAGCATGTGTTGTGTTATGCTTTTTAGTATATCCGTATTGTGTATTAGATATAATTAGGTTTTTTTGAAAAAATGAAGTAAATCTCTGATGTATTATTTTTTCAAATATTTTTGAAATTTGACATAGTATTGATATGGGCCTGTAGTTGCATGGTTCGTATTGGTTTTTATTTTTATATATGGGTTTTATTATGGAATTTTTCATTTTTTGTGGAAATATACCTTCACTAATACATAAATTAAAAATATGTGTTAGTGGTGATGAAATATAATCTATTGATATTTTTACAATTTTCATGTTAATTAGGTTTATATCTAATGAGGTTTTTAATTTACTATTTTTTATTATTGAAGTTATTTCTTGTTTATTGGTTGGTTCTATGAATATAGAATTATTTTTATTTGCCATTTTTTATAAGTAATATATTTTCGAAATATTTAAAATATTTGTATATGTTATATGCTATATGCTATTATATATAATGTATCTTATTTATTATACATAGAATAATAAAAGGATAAAATGATATATATATATATATATATATATATATATATATTTATATATATATATATATATAAACAAATATATTAAAAATATTAAAACAGTATATTTATATATATATATATATATATATATAATTTATTGTTTATTTATATTGGATATAAGCACAAATATACATGGCAATGCATAAATATATAATGTATATAGTTTAATGTAATAATTAATTATTATAATTAAATCTAATTAATTATGCAATTATAGATATAATGAAATGTATATAAACTAATACAAAATAAAATGTATATAGTGTATATGAATGTATATAATGTATATGAATGTATATAATGTATATGAATGTTTATAATGTATATGAATGTATATAATGTATATGTATGTATATGAATGTATATGAATAGTGTAAGACGTGTAATAATAGTGATATTATAATATGAATATAGAGATTATAATATGAATATAGAGATTATAAATAAAAATAATAGAATAGAGAAAAATGTAAACAACAATATAATAGAAATGATATGCTCCAATGATTTTAATAATATTTTAAATATGAATGATATAAAGTTGAATAAATGACAAAGTAGTGCGTGAAAAAAATAATTAATAAGTAAACAATGTGTGTTATATGTTTATAAATGTGATGATTATAAAATATTCATGGAAAACTTATCTGGATATCGGATTAAGCAGGCTAAATTAATTTGGAATTAAATTGATGTTTGACAGAATAATAGTAAACAGGAAGTGATGAAGTATATATATATATATATAACTGCCTGTGTGGCTCAGTGGCTAAGGCGTCAGACACACAAGCAGTAGGACACGGGTTCGAGCCTCGTCCGGACCATTAATTAATTTTATAAAATGGGTCTTAAAATATTATTTAGAAGTGGTCTTATATAATTGTGTATAAATAAATGATCGGCTCTCGTTAAAACCATGGATGCCTTAACATGAGAGCGGCTTCGAAGGGACATTAGAGCCATATATGGTTATAAGTGAAAACGTCATCTAAGTTCCTGGATGGGATGAAAGGACTCCACCAAATAAAAATAACAATAATAATAATAATATATATATATAACTATAGTCATATTATACTATGACTTTCACACTGAACTTATATTCTAGAGCGTATTACTGAATTCAGCCTAAAGGCATGATTAACAAAGCACTATTTGTAGTCCTTTAGCTAAAACTAAAACTATGCAACTTTTGTAATACACATGTATTAAGCGCCCATTTGCACGAATCAAGTATTTCCCGGAATAGCCTTTATCGCCCATTCTATTTACACAATGATGAATAATAATATATTAATACGTTAATTAGTTACTAATTTTTCAGATTATATATAACCATTAATTTGTATTTGCCTAATACATGAAAATAAAATTATATTATTTATTGACATCCTAAAATAAACAATATCGAAGATATTTAAAATCATTTATTGCGTAGATTATACATTAAATTATAGGTATAGGGGAGAGAAGGGTATTGTAGCCGATGCGGGTATTGTTACCGATAACGATATTTCAAGAACTATTATAGTTATCAAAAAATGACATATACGAAAAATGTAGATAATTGAATTCTAAGAATGATAGTGTACATCATTTTATATTTATATCAATATTAATTATTGATTTTCGATTAGAGAAAAAATCAAATAATCGTAATTTGTATCGAATAAAAACGTAAGGTTTACCTTATTTTATAGGAAAGTTATTGAATAAAATTATGTATTTTTAATATATTCAGTTAAGGTAATAAATAATATATCAGATTACATTTATAACAATATTCAATAATAACATAATGACATAGTAATCTGTTATTTAAACCAACGAGTGCGAGGCGGCTATTGTGGCCGATGCGTGGTGGGTATTGTGGCCGATTAATAACCAATCAGCATCGAGATAATTTCAATGCGTAAGCGTATCATAAAAATATTATATTTAGGTAAAATCTTTATAAAATCACTGAAATACATTTATTATACATTTGCATTAATAATGTGAGACATATTAAACTAATTAATTAAAAAATAAATTTGTAGCTGAATATAAGTAAAACTAAATGGGATAACGATTACTTATTTTTATATTTAATATAAAAGTGCGTGTGTATCTTGATATCTGATACAATGTATTTTATTTTTTAATTATAAAAATAGTACTTATTTGAATACATGACGCGATCCTAGTGGCTATTTCGGAACTATCGACCATAATACCCGCACTAGTGTATTTTATCTCTATTTATACGGAAAATTTGCTTTTTAATAAAAATCAAATAACTTGAATACAAATAATTAAATGAGTAAATGTTGATAGCCATTATTTAGAACAACATATTGTAATTGTATATACAACTTATTGGATCATAATATCCAATATTAGTATGATATATGTTGTTTCTTGTAATGTAATAAACAAATCGGCCATAATACCCTCCCTCTCCTACTATATATATATAGGTACTTTGTATTATATATAGTATAATGTACTTATACTTTACTGTATAAAGTTACGCAATAAATGATGTTATCGATTTTTATAGATGTATGTATTATATCAATATATATATATTTACAAACACACTCTCCAGTATTGATAAGATAATTATGAATGACTACAAGTACTATTAACGTGTAGGTAGGATATATTAACGTGTATTAACGTGTATTAACGTGCAACAAACACTGAGTGCAACTCGCGAATATCCGCCCGAATATTCGCACATTCGCGTGAATATTCTCAAGGATGGCCTAAGCTTTAGATATTTGCGAATAACCTGATAAGGTTTATATGTTATATGCTATATGTATACCGCCTACTATAGTAGGTATACCACCACTACATAGTATGTAGTACATACCTGACACACGGCTGCAGATATTCGCCCTACATATACACAACACTAGGGAAGAGCGCGCACCTCATTGTTTTAACCGCACCTCCCCACAGCGAGCAACGGGAGGTGGAGGAGGGGTGACTTATGAGCTAACCGACCCCCCCACCCCTAGTCGAGTACAACGCTACGAACAAGATACTATCACGCACATATTTCTAAGGAAAGGTTAAACACGTGTAACACGAAACATGAACAGCGCCACCTATATAGGGTCAATTCGAGGACAAATGAGCTAATTATTATGTCAATTCATAGCAAACTATAGACTTATAAAATTTAAAATAATTTTTTTTCAATTATTATTTATACGATGAAAACTAAGTGTTCATTACTAATATATAACTAAGCAATATGATATGTTGGTTTTAAATGCTATACATATCTATGTGGCGAGTAAAAGCTAGCTTAATTGCATATACTTGAATAGAACAATGACACACAATTGTTTTATGAAAATTGCGTCAAATACCTAAATCTAATTCAGTGATACTAGTGCCAGCAGCGGTACGGTATTACTTATTATAACCTATATTATAACCTATAGGTTTTACTTACGTTAGGGAGTGTTATAGCTTTACTTCGTTGCTTAACATATGTGGTACAATAGTACCGTGTATGTTGTACTGGTGGCGGCATTGGGTGCCCCGTGTGTGCCCCATGGGGTTCGGAGAGGTAATCACGCCGAGTGCTATTTAGGGTACGCGGGAAATCGGCGGGAACTTATCTTCCGCCGTACAGCGCCACCTAACGAGTGTAGAGGTTATGACCCGGTCCACATGATATAGGTATACCGCGGGCGTTCAAGGTTATGTGCTATAAATTACGACTAGCGGAGAGAAGCGCGCGCTGCTGCTGCTACCTAGCGGATTTACGAGGGTCGGCTCACCGATATCCGGTGTAAACAATTACTTCCGGTGTAAACATCCTATTAATTAGGATTAGGCTTATCATGATAACGTAGATCCGCGTAGTCGTATATATATATATATACATATATATATATATATATATATATATACATATATATATATATATACATATATAGATAAATAGGTGTAAGCATGCGTACACTGTAACAAGTAAATGGTTTTCTGCATTAAAATAAAGGGTATTTAAGGTGTGCTTATAATATAACCCTTTTGATAGTTTTATGCAGTGACATTTGTAGAATACCATATTAAGGGTTTTCTATTATCTGATTTAAGAATACCATTTTGAAGGTTTTCCACAGTATAAATTAAGAATACCATTTAGAGGGTTTTATACAGTCGGTTTCACAGAATACCATTTATATGGTTTTAAATAAATATGTTTTCTTAAATACCCTTTCGATGGTTTTCTGCAGTAAATATCAGTCTATAAAACCATCATTTTTAACAGTGTATACACATGCGATCGTCCGCCGCTAGTAGTGTATAGGATGTGATAAGCATGGAGGTATTGGTGTCATTATAAAACACGTATACAACATTATGAATGGACGAACACATTTAGCTCAACATACATCGCGAAGGGTAAACAATAGGTAAACAATAGGTACACAATAGGTAAACAATAGGTACACAATAGGTAAACAATATGTGAACAATAGGTAAACAATAGGTAAACAATATCGCATCACACAAATATTTCTCTGTCCCGGAGAATATTCTGCTCGTTATCATCGATTATTAACAGCGGTTTACTGGACAGGACATAGGACAGGAAATAGGACAGGACATACATCGTGATATTCGCTAACATCAACATTCGAAGTTCCATATTCCACAAATGAAGTTAAATTTAAAAATGTTATTATTTAGATACTTAATTTGTATTATTATTTAATAAAATAATAAAAATTAATAAATTAATAACTAATTAAATTATATTAAATTATTCATAAAATTAATTATAAATAATGTACTTTTAGTTTAATTGATTGATAATTTATTTAAGCAAATACATAGCCGAAAATATAATCGAAAGTATAAAGTATAAATATTTGCTAACGATAACATACGTTATAGAAATAAACAAAGAATAATACGAAATTAAAAAATTAAAAAATTAAAGAAATTAAAACGTTTTACAGTTACCGTAAAAATAAACGAAAAACAATCGAAAGTAGAAATAAATCATATAGTAAAAATAAACGAAAAATGATCAAAATAGAAATAAAAGATAGCGTAAAAATAATCGAAAATAGAAATAAAATACATTATTTTGTAAGTGGCATCGAAATATTCAATTTCTACTTTAACTTCATCGAATTCTTCTTATCTTGTTACCCTAATTGATTGAGTCATCAATAATATATAGTATATCCTAGTGGTATATATATACCTTATAAGGTGTCCGTATTATAACACAGGGTGTCCGTATTCGGACATGGGTACCGAATACGGACACCCCCGTTATCTATGGAATTAACAGATTAAATAAAATTTTAAAATCACTATAATATCTATAAATATAGATATTATTGATTATAATCATATAATATTAGTATATTGTAATTATTTAATACAAAAATGGAGTCATAAAATCTTAAGACCATTTATTGTTAAAGTATCCGTATTAGGTTACTTTCCCCTATGCATTAAACATTATACAGTATATATTATTACGTTGAAACTATAGTATTTAATTATAAATGATTATTTCATATGCGATAGACCGATATCTCACGGGCACACACACGGGGGATACCGCTCTATTAACATCGCGCACTAACACATAGTATATAGGTTGATCTATCTGATGGCAGGCCGAGGTGCTCGTTCTATATTTAGATTATCATTACGAAGTTAACAAGCGAATAAGCACGCATGTGCTATATACACAACGAAGGTGATTAAATACGAGGTATTTCTATAAATAGCATCGCTGTTATTGTTATTGTTATTGTTATTGTTGTCCTTTCATCCGAGCCAGGAACTTAGATGAAGTTTTCACTTATAAGCATTTAAATAGATTTGATGACTCTTCGAAGCCGCTCTCGTGTTATACATGCATCCATCTTATAACTAGATCCTATCCTATAATCCTATAAGATAACTTCTAATATTATTTTAAGATTTATATATATATATATATATATATATATATATATAATGTACATTGTTATGATCCGGACGAGTTTTGAATCCTACTGCATAGGTAGCTAACGTATTATGCAACTTCAGTTGGTTAATGCTAGTAGCCTCAACGCATTCTTGATTTATGTCAAATAAATATTTAAAGTTTGATAATCGATTGTTGTAGTTGAGAATAATGCCTAAATATAGTAGTAGTAGTAGTAGTAGTAGTAGTAGTAGTAGTAGTAGTAGTAGTAGTAGTAGTAGTAGTAGTAGTAGTAGTAGTAGTAGTAGTAGTAGTAGTAGTAGTAGTAGTAGTAGTAGTAGTAGTAGTAGTAGTAGTAGTAGTAGTAGTAGTAGTAGTAGTAGTAGTAGTAGTAGTAGTAGTAGTAGTAGTAGTAGTAGTAGTAGTAGTAGTAGTAGTAGTAGTAGTAGTAGTAGTAGTAGTAGTAGTAGTAGTAGTAGTAGTAGTAGTAGTAGTAGTAGTAGTAGTAGTAGTAGTAGTAGTAGTAGTAGTAGTAGTAGTAGTAGTAGTAGTAGTAGTAGTAGTAGTAGTAGTAGTAGTAGTAGTAGTAGTAGTAGTAGTAGTAGTAGTAGTAGTAGTAGTAGTAGTAGTAGTAGTAGTAGTAGTAGTAGTAGTAGTAGTAGTAGTAGTAGTAGTAGTAGTAGTAGTAGTAGTAGTAGTAGTAGTAGTAGTAGTAGTAGTAGTAGTAGTAGTAGTAGTAGTAGTAGTAGTAGTAGTAGTAGTAGTAGTAGTAGTAGTAGTAGTAGTAGTAGTAGTAGTAGTAGTAGTAGTAGTAGTAGTAGTAGTAGTAGTAGTAGTAGTAGTAGTAGTAGTAGTAGTAGTAGTAGTAGTAGTAGTAGTAGTAGTAGTAGTAGTAGTAGTAGTAGTAGTAGTAGTAGTAGTAGTAGTAGTAGTAGTAGTAGTAGTAGTAGTAGTAGTAGTAGTAGTAGTAGTAGTAGTAGTAGTAGTAGTAGTAGTAGTAGTAGTAGTAGTAGTAGTAGTAGTAGTAGTAGTAGTAGTAGTAGTAGTAGTAGTAGTAGTAGTAGTAGTAGTAGTAGTAGTAGTAGTAGTAGTAGTAGTAGTAGTAGTAGTAGTAGTAGTAGTAGTAGTAGTAGTAGTAGTAGTAGTAGTAGTAGTAGTAGTAGTAGTAGTAGTAGTAGTAGTAGTAGTAGTAGTAGTAGTAGTAGTAGTAGTAGTAGTAGTAGTAGTAGTAGTAGTAGTAGTAGTAGTAGTAGTAGTAGTAGTAGTAGTAGTAGTAGTAGTAGTAGTAGTAGTAGTAGTAGTAGTAGTAGTAGTAGTAGTAGTAGTAGTAGTAGTAGTAGTAGTAGTAGTAGTAGTAGTAGTAGTAGTAGTAGTAGTAGTAGTAGTAGTAGTAGTAGTAGTAGTAGTAGTAGTAGTAGTAGTAGTAGTAGTAGTAGTAGTAGTAGTAGTAGTAGTAGTAGTAGTAGTAGTAGTAGTAGTAGTAGTAGTAGTAGTAGTAGTAGTAGTAGTAGTAGTAGTAGTAGTAGTAGTAGTAGTAGTAGTAGTAGTAGTAGTAGTAGTAGTAGTAGTAGTAGTAGTAGTAGTAGTAGTAGTAGTAGTAGTAGTAGTAGTAGTAGTAGTAGTAGTAGTAGTAGTAGTAGTAGTAGTAGTAGTAGTAGTAGTAGTAGTAGTAGTAGTAGTAGTAGTAGTAGTAGTAGTAGTAGTAGTAGTAGTAGTAGTAGTAGTAGTAGTAGTAGTAGTAGTAGTAGTAGTAGTAGTAGTAGTAGTAGTAGTAGTAGTAGTAGTAGTAGTAGTAGTAGTAGTAGTAGTAGTAGTAGTAGTAGTAGTAGTAGTAGTAGTAGTAGTAGTAGTAGTAGTAGTAGTAGTAGTAGTAGTAGTAGTAGTAGTAGTAGTAGTAGTAGTAGTAGTAGTAGTAGTAGTAGTAGTAGTAGTAGTAGTAGTAGTAGTAGTAGTAGTAGTAGTAGTAGTAGTAGTAGTAGTAGTAGTAGTAGTAGTAGTAGTAGTAGTAGTAGTAGTAGTAGTAGTAGTAGTAGTAGTAGTAGTAGTAGTAGTAGTAGTAGTAGTAGTAGTAGTAGTAGTAGTAGTAGTAGTAGTAGTAGTAGTAGTAGTAGTAGTAGTAGTAGTAGTAGTAGTAGTAGTAGTAGTAGTAGTAGTAGTAGTAGTAGTAGTAGTAGTAGTAGTAGTAGTAGTAGTAGTAGTAGTAGTAGTAGTAGTAGTAGTAGTAGTAGTAGTAGTAGTAGTAGTAGTAGTAGTAGTAGTAGTAGTAGTAGTAGTAGTAGTAGTAGTAGTAGTAGTAGTAGTAGTAGTAGTAGTAGTAGTAGTAGTAGTAGTAGTAGTAGTAGTAGTAGTAGTAGTAGTAGTAGTAGTAGTAGTAGTAGTAGTAGTAGTAGTAGTAGTAGTAGTAGTAGTAGTAGTAGTAGTAGTAGTAGTAGTAGTAGTAGTAGTAGTAGTAGTAGTAGTAGTAGTAGTAGTAGTAGTAGTAGTAGTAGTAGTAGTAGTAGTAGTAGTAGTAGTAGTAGTAGTAGTAGTAGTAGTAGTAGTAGTAGTAGTAGTAGTAGTAGTAGTAGTAGTAGTAGTAGTAGTAGTAGTAGTAGTAGTAGTAGTAGTAGTAGTAGTAGTAGTAGTAGTAGTAGTAGTAGTAGTAGTAGTAGTAGTAGTAGTAGTAGTAGTAGTAGTAGTAGTAGTAGTAGTAGTAGTAGTAGTAGTAGTAGTAGTAGTAGTAGTAGTAGTAGTAGTAGTAGTAGTAGTAGTAGTAGTAGTAGTAGTAGTAGTAGTAGTAGTAGTAGTAGTAGTAGTAGTAGTAGTAGTAGTAGTAGTAGTAGTAGTAGTAGTAGTAGTAGTAGTAGTAGTAGTAGTAGTAGTAGTAGTAGTAGTAGTAGTAGTAGTAGTAGTAGTAGTAGTAGTAGTAGTAGTAGTAGTAGTAGTAGTAGTAGTAGTAGTAGTAGTAGTAGTAGTAGTAGTAGTAGTAGTAGTAGTAGTAGTAGTAGTAGTAGTAGTAGTAGTAGTAGTAGTAGTAGTAGTAGTAGTAGTAGTAGTAGTAGTAGTAGTAGTAGTAGTAGTAGTAGTAGTAGTAGTAGTAGTAGTAGTAGTAGTAGTAGTAGTAGTAGTAGTAGTAGTAGTAGTAGTAGTAGTAGTAGTAGTAGTAGTAGTAGTAGTAGTAGTAGTAGTAGTAGTAGTAGTAGTAGTAGTAGTAGTAGTAGTAGTAGTAGTAGTAGTAGTAGTAGTAGTAGTAGTAGTAGTAGTAGTAGTAGTAGTAGTAGTAGTAGTAGTAGTAGTAGTAGTAGTAGTAGTAGTAGTAGTAGTAGTAGTAGTAGTAGTAGTAGTAGTAGTAGTAGTAGTAGTAGTAGTAGTAGTAGTAGTAGTAGTAGTAGTAGTAGTAGTAGTAGTAGTAGTAGTAGTAGTAGTAGTAGTAGTAGTAGTAGTAGTAGTAGTAGTAGTAGTAGTAGTAGTAGTAGTAGTAGTAGTAGTAGTAGTAGTAGTAGTAGTAGTAGTAGTAGTAGTAGTAGTAGTAGTAGTAGTAGTAGTAGTAGTAGTAGTAGTAGTAGTAGTAGTAGTAGTAGTAGTAGTAGTAGTAGTAGTAGTAGTAGTAGTAGTAGTAGTAGTAGTAGTAGTAGTAGTAGTAGTAGTAGTAGTAGTAGTAGTAGTAGTAGTAGTAGTAGTAGTAGTAGTAGTAGTAGTAGTAGTAGTAGTAGTAGTAGTAGTAGTAGTAGTAGTAGTAGTAGTAGTAGTAGTAGTAGTAGTAGTAGTAGTAGTAGTAGTAGTAGTAGTAGTAGTAGTAGTAGTAGTAGTAGTAGTAGTAGTAGTAGTAGTAGTAGTAGTAGTAGTAGTAGTAGTAGTAGTAGTAGTAGTAGTAGTAGTAGTAGTAGTAGTAGTAGTAGTAGTAGTAGTAGTAGTAGTAGTAGTAGTAGTAGTAGTAGTAGTAGTAGTAGTAGTAGTAGTAGTAGTAGTAGTAGTAGTAGTAGTAGTAGTAGTAGTAGTAGTAGTAGTAGTAGTAGTAGTAGTAGTAGTAGTAGTAGTAGTAGTAGTAGTAGTAGTAGTAGTAGTAGTAGTAGTAGTAGTAGTAGTAGTAGTAGTAGTAGTAGTAGTAGTAGTAGTAGTAGTAGTAGTAGTAGTAGTAGTAGTAGTAGTAGTAGTAGTAGTAGTAGTAGTAGTAGTAGTAGTAGTAGTAGTAGTAGTAGTAGTAGTAGTAGTAGTAGTAGTAGTAGTAGTAGTAGTAGTAGTAGTAGTAGTAGTAGTAGTAGTAGTAGTAGTAGTAGTAGTAGTAGTAGTAGTAGTAGTAGTAGTAGTAGTAGTAGTAGTAGTAGTAGTAGTAGTAGTAGTAGTAGTAGTAGTAGTAGTAGTAGTAGTAGTAGTAGTAGTAGTAGTAGTAGTAGTAGTAGTAGTAGTAGTAGTAGTAGTAGTAGTAGTAGTAGTAGTAGTAGTAGTAGTAGTAGTAGTAGTAGTAGTAGTAGTAGTAGTAGTAGTAGTAGTAGTAGTAGTAGTAGTAGTAGTAGTAGTAGTAGTAGTAGTAGTAGTAGTAGTAGTAGTAGTAGTAGTAGTAGTAGTAGTAGTAGTAGTAGTAGTAGTAGTAGTAGTAGTAGTAGTAGTAGTAGTAGTAGTAGTAGTAGTAGTAGTAGTAGTAGTAGTAGTAGTAGTAGTAACCTGTAACCTGTAACCTAATGTTTTAGGCACTGCCATCAACTTCATCAGAAATTTTCGGCCGTGCATTAAATGTTGACTAGTTGTTATTAGGATAAGCCAAAGAGAAAAGATATGTCTTAAGCTTATTTTTGAATAACGTGGTTGATTGAATAGAACGAATGTTATAAGGAAGTCTATTCCAGGCTATAGGTGCAGATATTGAGAAGGCTCTCTTTTGTTTTATGGATACATTACGCAAATCTGGTATGACTAGAGTATACTTGAGGCAAAGTCGTATTGGGCGTGATGATGTATAGGGAGTAAGTAGAGTATGTAAGTAGTCAGGTTGGCTGTGATGAGTGGCATGATGGGTTAGCATACATATTTTATATATTATTCTGTATTTAATTGGGAGCCAGTGTAATATTTTCATGTAAGGTGATATGTGTGTTCTAGAGAATTTATTTATATTGTATATGAGTCTGACTGCTGAATTTTGCAAAAGTTGTAGTTTATATAGTAAATAATCCGGTATACCATTAATAATCGAATTACAGTAATCTAATTTAGGTAGAATAAGAGATGTTATAAGTAGTTTAGCAATTTCAGTGGATATTGAAGGTCTAATAATTTTTATAGTGTATAATATAAAATTTACTGATTTAATTATATTGGAGATCTGATGTGTAAATGATAATGTGGTGTCTAATATAATTCCTAGATTACGGGATGATCTGGAGTAAGGTATACAATCATTACCAATATATATATTTGGAATAGTGGACTTATTTGATAAAGAAATATGGAGTGCAATGGTTTTTGAGCTATTCAGTGAGAGAGAGTTTGAGTTTAGCCATGTTCGTATATCCTCAAGGCAGTTGTTGAGTATAGGTATATCTTTAGTAGGGTCTTTTAAAATCATATATACTTGTAGGTCATCTGCATAGGAATGGTAGCCAATATTTGGATATTTATTAAAAATATCAAATATTGGGATCATGTATATATTGAAGAGTATTGGTCCGAGAACAGATCCCTGCGGTACACCATGATGGATTGACCGATGTGTGGATGTCAGAGAATCAATCTGAATAGAAAAATATCTATTTTGAAGATATGATTTGAACCATTCAAGAGCGGTTCCATTTATACCTATAGACTGAAGTCTTAACATTAAAGTGCTATGATCTAAGGTATCGAATGCTGCTGAAAGATCTAATAGTATGATCACAGAGCTATGTTTATTAAAGGATGCACGCTGAAGGGAATTAATAATATAGACAAGAGCTGTTTCGGTATTTTTCTTTTTAGTATAAGCACTCTGAAATTTATTGAGGATTTTGTTACTGAGTATATAGTCATTAAGTTGAATAGCTACAACTCTTTCAAGTACTTTAGAAATATACGAGAGATGTGATATCGGCCGGTAGCTCGCGAGCAGTGATTTATCCAAGTCAGGTTTTTTTAATAGTAGGAGTAACATTAGCTAACTTCATACACGAAGGTACTGAGCCAGATATAATTGATTCTTCGATTATTTCCTTATAGTACATAACAATATAAGGTATCAGCTTATGTAAGAGGGTGACAGGAATGGGGTCAAGGGAACATGTTGATTTCACAGACAGGAGAAGCTTCTCAACCAGCGAAGTAGATGGAAGGTTCAGTAATGAAAGAGAATATGGAGGGATGGTTGGTACATATGATAGAGGGGAGGGAAGAGATGTAATAATGTCATTTACTTTAGCGGTAAAGAATATATCAAAGTTATTAATATTATCTAATATAGAAGTATCTGGAAGAATACGTCGATTAAGGCGCCCTAGTAGTGTATTGGATATTTTAAATATTTTCTTATAGTCTTTTCCTGCGTTAGTAAGTAGATCAGTATAATAATTTTCTTTCGTTGTTTTGAGTAAACTACGATATTGCTGTCTGCATAGTAAAAATATGTCAAAGTCGGTAGTAGATTTAGATCTACGCCAGCATTTTTCGGCTTTTCGTAGTTTTCGTTTTTCGGTGACAAGATTATTATTAAACCATTTTGAGTTATCACGTACTATAATCGACTTTTGTTTAATAGGTGCATGAACATCAAGAGTAGAGGAAAGAATATAGTCAAAATGGGATAAAGTTTTGTTGTTACCACAAATGTAAATATTATTAATAAAGTCTTCCATAAATTTTGAAATATCAATTTTAGCAATATTTCTAATTTTAATAGTTTTTGATAGGCGGGTTGGCTTAGGGACATGGATATTAAAAAGGACAATGTAGTGGTCAGTTATAAGGTTATGAGTTACAGTGTTGGAAATTATATCAGATGATTTATTTGATATAACAAGATCAAGAATATTGTTTGCTGTATGTGTAGGGGTAGTGACTTTTTGGGACAAATTGTGTGATTCAAGTATATCGTAGAGATGTCGAGAATTATGTGAAGTAGAGGTGATAGGAATATTAAAATCACCGGTTAGAATTGTTTTAGGAGTTAATGCGTAAAGTAGAGTATCGAGTTCTTCAATAAAATGAGGAATAGATTGATGCGGTGGTCGGTAGATGGTTATTATTGTAAGTGGAAGTGAGTTATTGGGATGAAATGTGCATGAAAAAGCCTCGGAATGTTCAAGAGAAAGGTCTTTATAGCTTATTAGCTTAATACACTTGTTATATAATACACCTAATCCTCCACCAAAGTGGGAACTAGGTCTTGGAAGGTGAACGAAGCTTAATGTATTTGTGTTTAATGTGGCAATTATGGGGGTATCATTAAGATTAAGCCATGTTTCTGTAATACACATAATATCTAAGTTAAGATCAGTAAATAATTCGATTATAAGATCAGCTTTATTTCTGATAGAGCAAACATTAAGTGTTGCATCCTTAATATTGGATAAGTGTGGAATTTTATATGGTGCAGAGGACATATTTATATTGGAGATGGTAGGTAAGGGACAGGGTTGGTTTATGATGTGTAGTGAGGATGAATGAGATTGGTGAATGATACTGGTAGGAATGATGAAGGTCGAGGATATTGATCTGATGTGGTTGTCATGGGTGGTTATATGTCATTGTGTGTGTTGGTCATTGACTAAGTCAATTTTATTTGTATTATGTTTGGTCTGTATATATACTTCATAAGAAGTCTTCCATGTTTTGAAATCATATTCTGTAATATTTATGGGATTACAGGACCAATCTATTTTTGAGTTATTAGTTTGACGTAGTTCAAATGTATTATTATAATTATTATAGGTGCACCTAGTGCCAGTTGGTGTTAAACTTTCTTTTATGGCATGATATATAACTCTACCTCTGAATATTTCATTGCCTGAGCGTTGTTCTCGTATATAAAGATGGGAGAATCGGGGGTCTTTTTTAATATGGTTCACATTGGAATGAAATGTGTATAGAGAGTTAGGTGAGTTGAAGTATATTACACATATTGAGTTTATAAATTTGTATGAGGTCAGAGAGTTTTTAGACATATTTAAATATGAAAGTATTTTATATACGAAGTTAATATTTCTTTCATCTTCATTCAGATGTTCAATAACAAGAGAATTAGATGGAGTAGTATTAATTACAGGTATAGTAGTATTAACTTTGTTTATGGGCATGTATGGGCTTTGTCGTACAGCTGAAGAGTATGATATATTTAAAGGATGAGTAGGTGGTGGAAAGTGTTGTTTTGGGGGGTTATAGGGTATTGTAGGGGTGAATGTAGGTGGTATTATGTGTTTATATATCGTACTGGTATTATTTCTAGTTTACATATATTATTTAATATCTTATCTTGTTTATCAAGACGGATAAGGATATCCTTTGTGGAGGATTCGATATTGTTTATTTCACCTTTAAATGTATTTAAAGGTAGAGGGCAACTTGGTTGAATAGAGTTACCAATGCATGTATTACATCTAAATAAGAAAGATGGTGACTCAAGTATTGATGTAACATGCTTGATTACAGGGTTGCTAGATACCCATGCATTAGGTGTACTACCATAAGGGTGAAGACACTCATAATGCACAATGATATTGCATATACATGTGACATATTTATCATGTTCATTAACTTTATTACAGTGAACACATAATTTGTTATTCATGGTTAGGTATTATATATTAATTGATGTATGTTTATAAATCAGTGTATGCTAATATACATGTACTGAATGATACACACATAAAGTAATACTATATACAGTGTAAGATAAACAAAAATGTATATGAGTGTATATGAATGTATATTAATGTGTATGAATGTATATGAATGTATGTGAATGTATATAATGTATATGAATGTATATATAATGTATATGAATAGTGTAAGAATATAATAATAGTGCAATGATGGTATGAATAGAGATTATGAATTGAAATAATAGAACAAATAATAAAGTAAACAACAATATAATGGAAATGTTATGCTCCAGTGATTTTGAGAAATTTTTAAATATGAATGATATAAAGTTGAAATAAACCAAAAAGTAGTGAATAAAAAAAATAAATAATGAGTAAATAATGTGTGTTATATGTTTATAGGTGTGATGATTATATTATATTCGTGGTTGACTTATCTGAATATCGGATTAGGCAGGCTAAATTAATTTGAATTTAAATTGATGTTTAGCAGAATAATGATAAACAGGAAGTAGTAGTAGTAGTAGTAGTAGTAGTAGTAGTAGTAGTAGTAGTAGTAGTAGTAGTAGTAGTAGTAGTAGTAGTAGTAGTAGTAGTAGTAGTAGTAGTAGTAGTAGTAGTAGTAGTAGTAGTAGTAGTAGTAGTAGTAGTAGTAGTAGTAGTAGTAGTAGTAGTAGTAGTAGTAGTAGTAGTAGTAGTAGTAGTAGTAGTAGTAGTAGTAGTAGTAGTAGTAGTAGTAGTAGTAGTAGTAGTAGTAGTAGTAGTAGTAGTAGTAGTAGTAGTAGTAGTAGTAGTAGTAGTAGTAGTAGTAGTAGTAGTAGTAGTAGTAGTAGTAGTAGTAGTAGTAGTAGTAGTAGTAGTAGTAGTAGTAGTAGTAGTAGTAGTAGTAGTAGTAGTAGTAGTAGTAGTAGTAGTAGTAGTAGTAGTAGTAGTAGTAGTAGTAGTAGTAGTAGTAGTAGTAGTAGTAGTAGTAGTAGTAGTAGTAGTAGTAGTAGTAGTAGTAGTAGTAGTAGTAGTAGTAGTAGTAGTAGTAGTAGTAGTAGTAGTAGTAGTAGTAGTAGTAGTAGTAGTAGTAGTAGTAGTAGTAGTAGTAGTAGTAGTAGTAGTAGTAGTAGTAGTAGTAGTAGTAGTAGTAGTAGTAGTAGTAGTAGTAGTAGTAGTAGTAGTAGTAGTAGTAGTAGTAGTAGTAGTAGTAGTAGTAGTAGTAGTAGTAGTAGTAGTAGTAGTAGTAGTAGTAGTAGTAGTAGTAGTAGTAGTAGTAGTAGTAGTAGTAGTAGTAGTAGTAGTAGTAGTAGTAGTAGTAGTAGTAGTAGTAGTAGTAGTAGTAGTAGTAGTAGTAGTAGTAGTAGTAGTAGTAGTAGTAGTAGTAGTAGTAGTAGTAGTAGTAGTAGTAGTAGTAGTAGTAGTAGTAGTAGTAGTAGTAGTAGTAGTAGTAGTAGTAGTAGTAGTAGTAGTAGTAGTAGTAGTAGTAGTAGTAGTAGTAGTAGTAGTAGTAAATACCATATTAATATAAAATTATAGTATGTATTTTAATCAAATTGTATCCTAAATTTAATTTGTTATTAAAATTTGTTAAATTTTTAATAATTTAGGTAAATATAATAAAACTGAACTGAAAGTATTCATTAAAAACACAACCTAAACAACACCACACACATATATACTACAATGTCGGCAATACAATCAATTGAAAGTTTATATGAAGACGAATACGTCTATAACGCAGATCAAAATACAAGTACAAGATATAAAATCAAGAAATTGATAAAGAACATAAAGAAAAACGTCATAACGATTAAAACATCAGTAACGAAGAATGTAAAGAATATGAAAACAAAATTGACTTCATTAAATAAATAATAAAAATGGAATTGTATTTCAATAATTATACATATATATTATATATAGGGGTAAATGTGATAGTAGTAATATTAGTAGTAATAGTAATAGTAATATTAATGGTAATGGTAATGGTAATGGCAATGGTAGTGGTAGTAATAGTAATTGTAATAGTAATAGTAATAATAATAGTAATAGTAATAGTACTAGTACTAGTAATAGTTGTAGTAGTAGTAGTAGTAGTAGTAGTAGTGGCAGTTATAGTGGGGGTAGTGGTAGTTGTAGTGGTAGTGGTATTGGTAGTGATATTGGTAATGGTATCAATACCTCTTACTACCTCGATGTTATAGTATCAATACCTCTTACTACCTCGATGTTATAGTATCAATACCTGTTACTACCTATATGTTATAGTATCAATACCTCTTACTACCTCGATGTTATAGTATCAATACCTCTTACTACCTCGATGTTATAGTATCAATACCTCTTACTACCTCTATGTTATAGTAGCAATACCTCTTACTACCTCGATGTTATAGTATCAATACCTCTTACTACCTCGATGTTATAGTATCAATACCTCTTACTACCTCGATGTTATAGTATCAATACCTCTTACTACCTCGATGTTATAGTATCAATACATGTTACTACCTCGATGTTATAGTATAAATACCTGTTACTATCTCGATGTTATAGTATCAATACATGTTACTACCTCGATGTTATAGTATCATTACCTGTTACTACCTCGATGTTATAGTATCAATACCTCGATGTTATAGTATCAATACCTCTTACTACCTAGATGTTATAGTATCAATACCTCTTACTACCTCGATGTTATAGTATCAATACCTCTTACTACCTCGATGTTATAGTATCAATACATGTTACTACCTCGATGTTATAGTATCAATACCTCTTACTACCTCGATGTTATAGTATCAATACCTCTTACTACCTCGATGTTATAGTATCAATACCTCTTACTACCTCGATGTTATAGTATCAATACATGTTACTACCTCGATGTTATAGTATAAATACCTGTTACTATCTCGATGTTATAGTATCAATACATGTTACTACCTCGATGTTATAGTATCATTACCTGTTACTACCTCGATGTTATAGTATCAATACCTGTTAGTACCTCGATGTTATAGTATCAATACCTCTTACTACCTAGATGTTATAGTATCAATAGCTCTTACTACCTCGATGTTATAGTATCAATACCTGTTACTACCTACATGTTATAGTATTAATACCTGTTACTACCTCGATGTTATAGTATCAATACCTCTTACTGCCTCGATGTTATAGTATCAATACCTGTTAGTACCTCGATGTTATAGTATCAATACCTGTCACTACCTCGATGTTATAGTATAAATACCTGTTACTACCTCGATGTTATAGTATCAATACCTCTTACTACCTCGATGTTATAGTACCAATACCTCTTACTACCTCGATGTCATAGTATCAATACCTCTTACTACCTCGATGTTATAGTATCAATACCTGTTACTACCTCGATGTTATAGTATCAATATCTGTCACTACCTAGATGTTATAGTATCAATACCTGTTACTACCTCGATGTTATAGTATCAATACCTCTTACTACCTCGATGTTATAGTATCAATACCTGTTACTACCTCGATGTTATAGTATCAATACCTCTTACTACCTCGATGTTATAGTATCAATACCTCTTACTACCTCGATGTTATAGTATCAATACCTGTTACTACCTCGATGTTATAGTATCAATACCTGTTACTACCTCGATTTTATAGTATCAATACCCCCTACTACCTCGATGTTATAGTATCAATACCTGTTACTATCTCGATGTTATAGTATCAATACCTCTTACTACCTCGATGTTATAGTATCAATACCTGTTATACCTCGATGTTATAGTATCAATACCTCTTACTACCTCGATGTTATAGTATCAATACATGTTACTACCTCGATGTTATAGTATCAATACCTCTTACTACCTCGATGTTATATTGTCAATACCCAGGGGCGGATACAGGGGGGGGCTAGGGGGGCTCTAGCCCCCCCCTAATGATTGTAAAATATATGATTTAAAAATAGATAATATGGTTAAATCAGCAACAAATTCAATATAAATTATAGGTAGGGTGAATCTTTAAATGGCCGATTGTATATACCATGTATTTTTCATTTAAAAATTAATCACAATCAAGTTGGAAAATGTGTCACTTCGTCCATGATTAAGTTTAAAGATTCGATTGCAGACTTAAGAAAATTTGAATCAATTATAGTTGATATATTTACCTCAATAACTCTTTGGAAGAAAATTATTGTTTTATTGCAGTGATAGAAAATAAGAAGCATGCTTCTACAATCAGCTATAATGCAAGTCAACAATAACATATCTAAGCAAATTAATGCAACAGAGCAACATTTAAATCAATATTAAGGGGGTATCCCACCTATACTTTTATATAAGATTTTCCGGCAACTTACCTGAAATATTGTAACTTTAAAAAATTATTATATCAAGTTGTAATGGAATACTCATATAAAGTTATTATATTTCAGGCAAGTTGCCGGAAAGTAAAGGGGTTTCCCACTAAAATTGTAGTTAACTTGATAGAAAATCATTTTAAAGTTAAAATACTTGTAGTGAGATACCCCCTTTAGATATAATCATTCTTTATAGAAGATAAAATATTTCATTACATGGTCATAATGAGAATTCTACTGATCCATATTTTAATCTAGGAAATGTCAATGCACTTCTAAAACTATGTCTAAACTCTGGAAATGATATATTAAAAGAACACAGATTAATGTGTAGTAAAAATTCTAAATACACCTCAAAAACAACACAGAATGAATTGATATTTGAATGTGGTGAATATATTAAAGAAAGAATAATTATTCTTCAATTATAATTGATGATATAAAAAAAGCTAAATATTTTAGTGTACTAGCTGATGAAACCACAGATGTATATAATACTGAACAAATGGCTTTAGAAATTAGATATTATAATGGTAAGTGTATCACTGAAAAGTTGAATTCTTTCATAGGATGTGAAAATCTTAGTGGAGAAAGTAAAGCTAACTTGATTATGGATACACTAACTAAATCTGAATTAAATATTGAACATTTATGAGGGTAAGGATACTATGGAGCAGGAAATATGTCTGGGAAAATAAAAGGAGCGTCAACTATAATTCTGAATAAGAACACTAACTCTACATATGTTCACTATAGATCACATGTATTAAATATATCAATAGTAAATGAATGAAAAATGTCGTTAATTCAAAATATGGTAAGCATATTATTAGAAATCTGCATATTTTTTAAATATTCTGCTAAGAGGCAAGGTTTATTAGTAGAAAACATTACACAAATTTATGTTGAATCTTCTAAAAAGAAATTAGTTAAAGTAAAACGAGATGGGTTGCCATACATGATGCTTTGCGAGTATTTATCGAACTGTATCAAGCAATACTTGAAAAATGTTAGAAATATATGAAGATAAAACATTTACCTTGTGTGAATGTGAACGTTCATTTAACCAATTAAGAATAATAAAGACATATTTACCTTCGATTATGAGTGAAGATCAACTAAATAGACTTTCTTTATATATACATAAAGACATAGAGATCGATTGTGATTATATTATTTCCAAATTTGAAATACGTTATCCAAGAATAATGCAATTGATTAATATATTGGATTAATAGTTTTTATTCAATAACATATACAATATTATTCTATTTAATTTAATATAGTATTTAATTTATATATATCAATTGAATATTATCATAGTAAATATGTCTTATTTTAAAAATATACTTTTATTTTAATGTCAGCCCCCCCCTTGAAAAATTCCTGTATCCGCCCCTGATACCTCTTACTACCTCAATGTTATAGTATCAATACCTGTTAGTACCTCGATGTTATAGTATCAATACATATTACTACCTCGATGTTATAGTATCAATACATCTTACTACCTCGATGTTATAGTATCAATACCTGTTAGTACCTCGATGTTATAGTATCAATACATCTTACTACCTCGATGTTATAGTATCAATATCTCTTACTACCTCGATGTTATAGTAGCAATACCTGTTACTACCTCGATGTTATAGTATCAATACCTCTTACTACCTCGATGTTATAGTATCAATACCTCTTACTACCTCGATGTTATAGTATCAATACCTCTTACTACCTCGATGTTATAGTATCAATACCTGTCACTACCTCGATGTTATAGTATCAATACCTGTTACTACCTCGATGTTATAGTATCAATACCTGTTACTACCTCGATGTTATAGTATCAACACCTGTCACTACCTCGATGTTATAGTATCAATACCTGTCACTACCTCGATGTTATAGTATCAATACCTCTTACTACCTCGATGTTATAGTATCAATACCTGTTACTACCTCGATGTTATAGTATCAATACCTGTTACTACCTCGATGTTATAGTATCAATACCTGTTACTACCTCGATGATATAGTATCAATACCCCTTACTACCTAGATGTTATAGTATCAATACCTGTCACTACCTCGATGTTATAGTATCAATACCTGTCACTACCTCGATGTTATAGTATAAATACCTGTTACTACCTCGATGTTATAGTATCAATACCTGTCACTACCTCGATGTTATAGTATAAATACCTGTTACTACCTCGATGTTATAGTATCAATACCTGTCACTACCTCGATGTTATAGTATCAATACCTCTTACTACCTCGATGTTATAGTATCAATAGCTGTCACTACCTCGATGTTATAGTATCAATACCTGTCACTACCTCGATGTTATAGTATCAATACATGTTACTACCTCGATGTTATAGTATCAATACCTGTTACTACCTCGATGTTATAGTATCAATACCTCTTACTACCTCGATGTTATAGTATCAATACCTGTTACTACCTCGATGTTATAGTATCAATATCTCTTACTACCTCGATGTTATAGTATCACCACCTGTCACTACCTCGATGTTATAGTATCAATACCTGTTAGTACCTCGATGTTATAGTATCAATACCTGTCACTACCTCGATGTTATAGTATCAATACCTGTTACTACCTCGATGATATAGTATCAATACCCCTTACTACCTCGATGTTATAGTATCAATACCTCTTACTACCTCGATGTTATAGTGTCAATACCTGTTACTACCTCGATGTTATAGTATCAATACCTGTTACTACCTCGATATTATAGTAGCAACACCTGTTACTACCTCGATGTTATAGTATCAATACCTGTCACTACCTCGATGTTATAGTATCAATACATGTTACTACCTCGATGTTATAGTATCAATACCTCTTACTACCTCGATGTTATAGTATCAATACCTGTTACTACCTCGATGTTATAGTATCAATACCTGTTACTACCTCGATGTTATAGTATCAATACCTGTCACTACCTCGATGTTATAGTATCAATACCTCTTACTACCTCGATGTTATAGTATCAATACCTGTCACTACCTCGATGTTATAGTATCAATACCTCTTACTACCTCGATGTTATAGTATCAATACCTGTTGCTACCTCGATGTTATAGTATCAATACCTGTCACTACCTCGATGTTATAGTATCAATACCTGTCACTACCTCGATGTTATAGTATCAATACCTCTTACTACCTCGATGTTATAGTATCAATACCTCTTACTACCTCGATGTTATAGTATCAACACCTGTCACTACCTCGATGTTATAGTATCAATACCTGTTACTACCTCGATGTTATAGTATCAATACCTGTTACTACCTCGATGTTATAGTATCAATACCTGTCACTACCTCGATGTTATAGTATCAATACCTCTTACTACCTCGATGTTATAGTATCAATACCTGTCACTACCTCGATGTTATAGTATCAATACCTCTTACTACCTCGATGTTATAGTATCAATACCTGTTACTACCTCGATGTTATAGTATCAATACCTGTCACTACCTCGATGTTATAGTATCAATACCTGTCACTACCTCGATGTTATAGTATCAATACCTCTTACTACCTCGATGTTATAGTATCAATACCTCTTACTACCTCGATGTTATAGTATCAACACCTGTCACTACCTCGATGTTATAGTATCAATACCTGTTAGTACATCGATGTTATAGTATCAATACCTCTTACTACCTCGATGTTATAGTATCAATACCTCTTACTACCTCGATGTTATAGTATCAATACCTCTTACTACCTCGATGTTATAGTATCAATACCTCTTACTACCTCGATGTTATAGTATCAATACCTGTCACTACCTCGATTTTATAGTATCAATACCTCTTACTACCTCGATGTTATAGTATCGATACCTGTTACTACCTCGATGTTATAGTATCAATACCTGTCACTACCTCGATGTTATAGTATCAATACCTCTTACTACCTCGATGTTATAGTATCAATACCTGTCACTACCTCGATGTTATAGTATCAATACCTCTTACTACCTCGATGTTATAGTATCAATACCTGTTACTACCTCGATGTTATAGTATCAATACCTGTCACTACCTCGATGTTATAGTATCAATACCTGTCACTACCTCGATGTTATAGTATCAATACCTCTTACTACCTCGATGTTATAGTATCAATACCTCTTACTACCTCGATGTTATAGTATCAATACCTGTCACTACCTCGATGTTATAGTATCAATACCTGTTACTACCTCGATGTTATAGTATCAATACCTGTTACTACCTCGATGTTATAGTATCAATACCTGTCACTACCTCGATGTTATAGTATCAATACCTCTTACTACCTCGATGTTATAGTATCAATACCTGTCACTACCTCGATGTTATAGTATCAATACCTCTTACTACCTCGATGTTATAGTATCAATACCTGTTACTACCTCGATGTTATAGTATCAATACCTGTCACTACCTCGATGTTATAGTATCAATACCTGTCACTACCTCGATGTTATAGTATCAATACCTCTTACTACCTCGATGTTATAGTATCAATACCTCTTACTACCTCGATGTTATAGTATCAACACCTGTCACTACCTCGATGTTATAGTATCAATACCTGTTAGTACATCGATGTTATAGTATCAATACCTCTTACTACCTCGATGTTATAGTATCAATACCTCTTACTACCTCGATGTTATAGTATCAATACCTCTTACTACCTCGATGTTATAGTATCAATACCTCTTACTACCTCGATGTTATAGTATCAATACCTGTCACTACCTCGATTTTATAGTATCAATACCTCTTACTACCTCGATGTTATAGTATCGATACCTGTTACTACCTCGATGTTATAGTATCAATACCTCTTACTACCTCGATGTTATAGTATCAATACCTGTCACTACCTCGATGTTATAGTATCAATACCTCTTACTACCTCGATGTTATAGTATCAATACCTCTTACTACCTCGATGTTATAGTATAAATACCTCTTACTACCTCGATGTTATAGTATCAATACCTCTTACTACCTCGATGTTATAGTATCAATACCTGTTACTACCTCGATGTTATAGTATCAATACCTCTTACTACCTCGATGTTATAGTATCAATACCTGTTACTACCTTGATGTTATAGTATCAATACCTGTTACTACCTCGATGTTATAGTATCAATACCTGTTACTACCTCGATGTTATAGTATCAATACCTCTCACTACCTCGATGTTATAGTATCAATACCTGTCACTACCTCGATGTTATAGTATCAATACCTGTCACTACCTCGATGTTATAGTATCAATACCTGTTACTACCTCGATGTTATAGTATCAATACCTGTTACTACCTTGATGTTATAGTATCAATACCTGTCACTACCTCGATGTTATAGTATCAATACCTGTTACTACCTCGATGTTATAGTATCAATACCTCTTACTACCTCGATGTTATAGTATCAATACTTCTTACTACCTCGATGTAATAGTATCAATACCTCTTACTACCTCGATGTTATAGTATCAATACCTGTCACTACCTCGATGTTATAATATCAATACCTCTTACTACCTCGATGTTATAGTATCAATACCTCTTACTGCCTCGATGTTATAGTATCAATACCTCTTACTGCCTCGATGTTATAGTATCAATACCTCTTACTACCTCGATGTTATAGTATCAACACCTGTCACTACCTCGATGTTATAGTATCAATACCTGTCACTACCTCGATGTTATAGTATCAATACCTGTCACTACCTCGATGTTATAGTATCAATACCTGTTACTACCTCGATGTTATAGTATCAATACCTCTTACTACCTCGATGTTATAGTATCAATACCTCTTACTACCTCGATGTTATAGTATCAATACCTGTTACTACCTCGATGTTATAGTATCAATACCTGTCACTACCTCGATGTTATAGTATCAATACCTGTCACTACCTCGATGTTATAGTATCAATACCTGTTACTACCTCGATGTTATAGTATCAATACCTCTTACTACCTCGATGTTATAGTATCACCACCTGTCACTACCTCGATGTTATAGTATCAATACCTGTCACTACCTCGATGTTATAGTATCAATACCTGTCACTACCTCGATGTTATAGTATCAATACCTGTTACTACCTCGATGTTATAGTATCAATACCTGTCACTACCTCGATGTTATAGTATCAATACCTGTCACTACCTCGATGTTATAGTATCAATACCTGTTACTACCTCGATGTTATAGTATCAATACATCTTACTACCTCGATGTTATAGTATCAACACCTGTCACTACCTCGATGTTATAGTATCAATACCTGTCACTACCTCGATGTTATAGTATCAATACCTCTTACTACCTCGATGTTATAGTATCAATACCTGTTACTACCTCGATGTTATAGTATCAATACCTCTTACTACCTCGATGTTATAGTATCAATACATCTTACTACCTCGATGTTATAGTATCAACACCTGTCACTACCTCGATGTTATAGTATCAATACCTGTCACTACCTCGATGTTATAGTATCAATACCTCTTACTACCTCGATGTTATAGTATCAATACCTGTTACTACCTCGATGTTATAGTATCAACACCTGTCACTACCTCGATGTTATAGTATCAATACCTGTCACTACCTCGATGTTATAGTATCAATACCTGTCACTACCTCGATGTTATAGTATCAATACCTGTCACTACCTCGATGTTATAGTATCAATACCTGTCACTACCTCGATGTTATAGTATCAATACCTGTTACTACCTCGATGTTATAGTATCAATACCTGTTACTACCTCGATGTTATAGTATCAACACCTGTCACTACCTCGATGTTATAGTATCAATACCTGTCACTACCTCGATGTTATAGTATCAATACCTGTCACTACCTCGATGTTATAGTATCAATACCTGTTACTACCTCGATGTTATAGTATCAATACCTGTCACTACCTCGATGTTATAGTATCAATACCTGTCACTACCTCGATGTTATAGTATCAATACCTGTCACTACCTCGATGTTATAGTATCAATACCTGTTACTACCTCGATGTTATAGTATCAATACCTCTTACTACCTCGATGTTATAGTATCACCACCTGTCACTACCTCGATGTTATAGTATCAATACCTGTCACTACCTCGATGTTATAGTATCAATACCTGTCACTACCTCGATGTTATAGTATCAATACCTGTTACTACCTCGATGTTATAGTATCAATACCTGTCACTACCTCGATGTTATAGTATCAATACCTGTCACTACCTCGATGTTATAGTATCAATACCTGTTACTACCTCGATGTTATAGTAGCAATACCTCTTACTACCTCGATGTTATAGTATCAATACCTGTCACTACCTCGATGTTATAGTATCAATACCTCTTACTACCTCGATGTTATAGTATCAACACCTGTCACTACCTCGATGTTATAGTATCAATACCTGTTACTACCTCGATGTTATAGTATCAATACCTCTTACTACCTCGATGTTATAGTATCAATACCTGTCACTACCTCGATGTTATAGTATCAATACCTGTCACTACCTCGATGTTATAGTATCAATACCTGTTACTACCTCGATGTTATAGTATCAATACCTGTTACTACCTCGATGTTATAGTATCAATACCTGTCACTACCTCGATGTTATAGTATCAATACCTGTTACTACCTCGATGTTATAGTATCAATACCTCTTACTACCTCGATGTTATAGTATCAACACCTGTCACTACCTCGATGTTATAGTATCAATACCTCTTACTACCTCGATGTTATAGTATCAATACCTGTTACTACCTCGATGTTATAGTATCAATACCTCTTACTACCTCGATGTTATAGTATCAATACCTCTTACTACCTCGATGTTATAGTATCAACACCTGTCACTACATCGATGTTATAGTATCAATACCTGTCACTACCTCGATGTTATAGTATCAATACCTGTCACTACCTCGATGTTATAGTATCAATACCTCTTACTACCTCGATGTTATAGTATCAACACCTGTCACTACCTCGATGTTATAGTATCAATACCTGTTACTACCTCGATGTTATAGTATCAATACCTGTCACTACCTCGATGTTATAGTATCAATACCTGTTACTACCTCGATGTTATAGTATCAATACATGTTACTACCTCGATATTATAGTATCAATACCTCTTACTACCTCGATGTTATAGTATCAATACCTGTCACTACCTCGATGTTATAGTATCAATACCTGTTACTACCTCGATGTTATAGTATCAATACCTGTTACTACCTCGATGTTATAGTATCAATACCTGTCACTACCTCGATGTTATAGTATCAATACCTCTTACTACCTCGATGTTATAGTATCAACACCTGTCACTACCTCGATGTTATAGTATCAATACCTGTTACTACCTCGATGTTATAGTATCAATACCTCTTACTACCTCGATGTTATAGTATCAATACCTGTTACTACCTCGATGTTATAGTATCAATACCTGTCACTACCTCGATGTTATAGTATCAATACCTCTTACTACCTCGATGTTATAGTATCAATACCTGTTACTACCTCGATGTTATAGTATCAATACCTCTTACTACCTCGATGTTATAGTATCAATACATGTTACTACCTCGATGTTATAGTATCAATACCTCTTACTACCTCGATGTTATAGTATCAATACCTATCACTACCTCGATGTTATAGTATCAATACCTCTTACTACCTCGATGTTATAGTATCAATACCTCTTACTACCTCGATGTTATAGTATCAATACCTGTTACTACCTTGATGTTATAGTATCAATACCTGTCACTACCTCGATGTTATAGTATCAATACCTCTTACTACCTCGATGTTATAGTATCAATACATGTTACTACCTCGATGGTATAGTATCAATACCTGTTACTACCTCGATGTTATAGTATCAATACCTCTTACTACCTCGATGTTATAGTATCAATACCTGTTACTACCTCGATATTATAGTATCAATACATGTTAGTACCTCGATGTTATAGTATCAATACCTCTCACTACCTCGATGTTATAGTATCAATATCTCTTACTACCTCGATGTTATAGTATCAATACCTGTTACTACCTCGATGTTATAGTATCAATACCTCTTACTACCTCGATGTTATAGTATCAATACCTCTCACTACCTCGATGTTATAGTATCAATACCTGTCACTACCTCGATGTTATAGTATCAATACCTGTTACTACCTCGATGTTATAGTATCAATACCTGTCACTACCTCGATGTTATAGTATCAATACCTGTCACTACCTCGATGTTATAGTATCAATACCTCTTACTACCTCGATGTTATATTATCAATACCTGTTACTACCTCGATGTTATAGTATCAATACCTGTCACTACCTCGATGTTATAGTATACATACCTGTTACTACCTCGATATTATAGTATCAATACCTGTCACTACCTCGATGTTATAGTATCAATACCTGTCACTACCTCGATGTTATAGTATCAATACCTCTTACTACCTCGATGTTATAGTATCAATACCTGTTACTACCTCGATGTTATAGTATACATACCTGTTACTACCTCGATATTATAGTATCAATACCTGTCACTACCTCGATGTTATAGTATCAATACCTGTCACTACCTCGATGTTATAGTATCAATACCTCTTACTACCTTGATGTTATATTATCAATACATGTTAGTACCTCGATGTTATAATATCAATACCTGTTACTACCTCGATATTATAGTATCAATACATGTTAGTACCTCGATGTTATAGTATCAATACCTGTCACTACCTCGATGTTATAGTATCAATACCTCTTACTACCTCGATGTTATAGTATCAATACCTGTCACTACCTCGATGTTATAGTATCAATACCTCTTACTACCTCGATGTTATAGTATCAATACCTGTTACTACCTCGATGTTATAGTATCAATACCTGTCACTACCTCGATGTTATAGTATACATACCTGTTACTACCTCGATATTATAGTATCAATACCTGTCACTACCTCGATGTTATAGTATCAATACCTGTCACTACCTCGATGTTATAGTATCAATACCTCTTACTACCTCGATGTTATAGTATCAATACCTGTTACTACCTCGATGTTATAGTATACATACCTGTTACTACCTCGATATTATAGTATCAATACCTGTCACTACCTCGATGTTATAGTATCAATACCTGTCACTACCTCGATGTTATAGTATCAATACCTCTTACTACCTTGATGTTATATTATCAATACATGTTAGTACCTCGATGTTATAATATCAATACCTGTTACTACCTCGATATTATAGTATCAATACATGTTAGTACCTCGATGTTATAGTATCAATACCTGTCACTACCTCGATGTTATAGTATCAATACCTCTTACTACCTCGATGTTATAGTATCAATACCTGTCACTACCTCGATGTTATAGTATCAATACCTCTTACTACCTCGATGTTATAGTATCAATACCTGTCACTACCTCGATGTTATAGTATCAATACCTCTTACTACCTCGATGTTATAGTATCAATACCTCTTACTACCTCGATGTTATAGTATCAATACCTGTCACTACCTCGATGTTATAGTATCAATACCTGTCACTACCTCGATGTTATAGTATCAATACCTCTTACTACCTCGATGTTATAGTATCAATACCTGTTACTACCTCGATGTTATAGTATCAATACCTGTCACTACCTCGATGTTATAGTATCAATACCTCTTACTACCTCGATGTTATAGTATCAATACCTGTTACTACCTCGATGTTATAGTATCAATACCTGTCACTACCTCGATGTTATAGTATCAATACCTCTTACTACCTCGATGTTATAGTATCAATAACTGTTACTACCTCGATGTTATAGTATCAATACCTGTCACTACCTCGATGTTATAGTATCAATACCTCTTACTACCTCGATGTTATAGTATCAATACCTCTTACTACCTCGATGTTATAGTATCAATACCTGTTACTACCTCGATGTTATAGTATCAATACCTGTCACTACCTCGATGTTATAGTATCAATACCTCTTACTACCTCGATGTTATAGTATCAATACCTCTTACTACCTCGATGTTATAGTATCAATACATGTTACTACCTCGATGTTATAGTATCAATACCTGTTACTACCTCGATGTTATAGTATCAATACCTGTTATACCTCGATGTTATAGTATCAATACCTCTTACTACCTCGATGTTATAGTATCAATACCTGTCACTACCTCGATGTTATAGTATCAATACCTCTTACTACCTCGATGTTATAGTATCAATACCTGTTACTACCTCGATGTTATAGTATCAATACCTGTCACTACCTCGATGTTATAGTATCAATACCTCTTACTACCTCGATGTTATAGTATCAATACCTGTTACTACCTCGATGTTATAGTATCAATACCTCTTACTACCTCGATGTTATAGTATCAATACCTGTTACTACCTCGATGTTATAGTATCAATACATGTTACTACCTCGATGTTATAGTATCAATACCTCTTACTACCTCGATGTTATAGTATCAATACCTGTCACTACCTCGATGTTATAGTATCAATACCTCTTACTACCTCGATGTTATAGTATCAATACCTCTTACTACCTCGATGTTATAGTATCAATACCTGTTACTACCTTGATGTTATAGTATCAATACCTGTCACTACCTCGATGTTATAGTATCAATACCTCTTACTACCTCGATGTTATAGTATCAATACCTGTTACTACCTCGATGTTATAGTATCAATACCTGTCACTACCTCGATGTTATAGTATCAATACCTGTTACTACCTTGATGTTATAGTATCAATACCTGTCACTACCTCGATGTTATAGTATTAATACATCTTACTACCTCGATGTTATAGTATCAATACCTGTTACTACCTCGATGTTATAGTATCAATACCTGTCACTACCTCGATATTATAGTATCAATACCTGTTACTACCTCGATGTTATAGTATCAATACCTGTCACTACATCGATGTTATAGTATCAATACCTGTCACTACCTCGATGTTATAGTATCAATACCTCTTACTACCTCGATGTTATAGTATCAATACCTCTTACTACCTCGATGTTATAGTATCAATACCTGTCACTACCTCGATGTTATAGTATCAATACCTGTTACTACCTTGATGTTATAGTATCAATACCTGTCACTACCTCGATGTTATAGTATCAATACATCTTACTACCTCGATGTTATAGTATCAATACCTGTTACTACCTCGATGTTATAGTATCAATACTTGTCACTACCTCGATGTTATAGTATCAATACCTGTTACTACCTCGATGTTATAGTATCAATATCTGTCACTACCTCGATGTTATAGTATCAATACCTGTCACTACCTCGATGTTATAGTATCAATACCTCTTACTACCTCGATGTTATAGTATCAATACCTGTCACTACCTCGATGTTATAGTATCAATACCTCTTACTACCTCGATGTTATAGTATCAATACCTCTTACTACCTCGATGTTATAGTATCAATACCTCTTACTACCTCGATGTTATAGTATCATTCCTGTTACTACCTCGATGTTATAGTATCAATACCTCTTACTACCTCGATGTTATAGTATCAATGCCTCTTACTACCTCGATGTTATAGTATCAATACCTGTTACTACCTCGATGTTATAGTGTCAATACCTCTTACTACCTCGATGTTATAGTATCAATACCTGTTACTACCTTGATGTTATAGTATCAATACCTGTCACTACCTCGATGTTATAGTATCAATACCTGTTACTACCTCGATGTTATAGTATCAATACCTGTCACTACCTCGATGTTATAGTATCAATACCTGTCACTACCTCGATGTTATAGTGTCAATACCTCTTACTACCTCGATGTTATAGTATCAATACCTGTTACTACCTCGATGTTATAGTATCAATACCTGTCACTACCTCGATGTTATAGTATCAATACCTCTTACTACCTCGATGTTATAGTATCACTACCTGTTACTACCTCGATGTTATAGTATCAATACCTGTCACTACCTCGATGTTATAGTATCAATACCTGTTACTACCTCGATGTTATAGTATCAATACCTGTTACTACCTCGATGTTATAGTATCAATACCTGTCACTACCTCGATGTTATAGTATCAATACCTGTTACTACCTCGATGTTATAGTATCAATACCCCCTACTACCTCGATGTTATAGTATCAATACCTCTTACTACCTCGATGTTATAGTATCAATACCTGTCACTACCTCGATGTTATAGTATCACCACCTGTCACTACCTCGATGTTATAGTATCAATACCTGTCACTACCTCGATGTTATAGTATCAATACCTCTTACTACCTCGATGTTATAGTATCAATGCCTCTTACTACCTCGATGTTATAGTATCAATACCTGTTACTACCTCGATGTTATAGTGTCAATACCTCTTACTACCTCGATGTTATAGTATCAATACCTGTTACTACCTTGATGTTATAGTATCAATACCTGTCACTACCTCGATGTTATAGTATCAATACCTGTTACTACCTCGATGTTATAGTATCAATACCTGTCACTACCTCGATGTTATAGTATCAATACCTGTCACTACCTCGATGTTATAGTATCAATACCTGTCACTACCTCGATGTTATAGTATCAATACCTCTTACTACCTCGATGTTATAGTATCAATACCTGTTACTACCTCGATATTATAGTATCAACACCTGTTACTACCTCGATGTTATAGTATCAATACCTCTTACTACCTCGATGTTATAGTATCAATACCTCTTACTACCTCGATGTTATAGTATCAATACCTCTTACTACCTCGATGTTATAGTATCAATACCTCTTACTACCTCGATGTTATAGTATCAATACCTCTTACTACCTCGATGTTATAGTATCAATACCTCTTACTACCTCGATGTTATAGTATCAATACCTGTTACTACCTCGATGTTATAGTATCAATACCTGTCACTACCTCGATGTTATAGTATCAATACCTCTTACTACCTCGATGTTATAGTATCACTACCTGTTACTACCTCGATGTTATAGTATCAATACCTGTCACTACCTCGATGTTATAGTATCAATACCTGTTACTACCTTGATGTTATAATATCAATACCTGTCACTACCTCGATGTTATAGTATCAATACATCTTACTACCTCGATGTTATAGTATCAATACCTGTTACTACCTCGATGTTATAGTATCAATATCTGTCACTACCTCGATGTTATAGTATCAATACCTCTTACTACCTCGATGTTATAGTATCAATACATGTCACTACCTCGATGTTATAGTATCAATACCTCTTACTACCTCGATGTTATAGTATAAATACCTCTTACTACCTCGATGTTATAGTATCAATACCTGTTACTACCTTGATGTTATAGTATCAATACCTGTCACTACCTCGATGTTATAGTATCAATACCTCTTACTACCTCGATGTTATAGTATCAATACCTCTTACTACCTCGATGTTATAGTATCAATACCTCTTACTACCTCGATGTTATAGTATCAATACCTGTCACTACCTCGATTTTATAGTATCAATACCTCTTACTACCTCGATGTTATAGTATCAATACCTGTTACTACCTAGATGTTATAGTATCAATACCTGTTACTACCTCGATGTTATAGTATCAATACCTGTCACTACCTCGATGTTATAGTATCAATACCTGTTACTACCTCGATGTTATAGTATCAATACCTGTTAGTACCTCGATGTTATAGTATCAATACCTGTCACTACCTCGATGTTATAGTATCAATACCTGTTACTACCTCGATGTTATAGTATCAATACATGTTACTACCTCGATGTTATAGTATCAATACCTCTTACTACCTCGATGTTATAGTATCAATACCTGTCACTACCTCGATGTTATAGTATCAATACCTGTCACTACCTCGATGTTATAGTATCAATACCTGTTACTACCTCGATGTTATAGTATCAATACATGTTACTACCTCGATATTATAGTATCAATACCTCTTACTACCTCGATGTTATAGTATCAATACCTGTCACTACCTCGATGTTATAGTATCAATACCTGTCACTACCTCGATGTTATAGTATCAATACCTGTTACTACCTCGATGTTATAGTATCAATACCTGTCACTACCTCGATGTTATAGTATCAATACCTGTTACTACCTCGATGTTATAGTATCAATACCTCTTACTACCTCGATGTTATAGTATCAATACCTATCACTACCTCGATGTTATAGTATCAATACCTGTTACTACCTCGATGTTATAGTATCAATACCTGTTACTACCTCGATATTATAGTATCAATACATGTTAGTACCTCGATGTTATAATATCAATACCTGTTACTACCTCGATATTATAGTATCAATACATGTTAGTACCTCGATGTTATAGTATCAATACCTCTTACTACCTCGATGTTATAGTATCAATACCTGTCACTACCTCGATGTTATAGTATCAATACCTCTTACTACCTCGATGTTATAGTATCAATACCTCTTACTACCTCGATGTTATAGTATCAATACCTGTTACTACCTCGATGTTATAGTATCAATACCTCTTACTACCTCGATGTTATAGTATCAATACCTGTTACTACCTCGATGTTATAGTAGCAATACCTGTTACTACCTCGATGTTATAGTATCAATACCTGTCACTACCTCGATGTTATAGTATCAATACCTGTTACTACCTCGATGTTATAGTATCAATACCTGTCACTACCTCGATGTTATAGTATCAATACCTGTTACTACCTCGATGTTATAGTATCAATACCTGTTACTACCTCGATATTATAGTATCAATACATGTTAGTACCTCGATGTTATAATAGCAATACCTGTTACTACCTCGATATTATAGTATCAATACCTGTCACTACCTCGATGTTATAGTATCAATACCTGTTACTACCTCGATATTATAGTATCAATACCTGTCACTACCTCGATGTTATAGTATCAATACCTCTTACTACCTCGATGTTATAGTATCAATACCTGTCACTACCTCGATGTTATAGTATCAATACCTCTTACTACCTCGATGTTATAGTATCAATACCTGTTACTACCTCGATGTTATAGTATCAATACCTGTCACTACCTCGATGTTATAGTATCAATACCTCTTACTACCTCGATGCTATAGTATCAATACCTGTTACTACCTCGATGTTATAGTATCAATACCTGTTACTACCTCGATGTTATAGTATCAATACCTGTCACTACCTCGATGTTATAGTATCAATACATGTTACTACCTCGATGTTATCGTATCAATACCTCTTACTACCTCGATGTTATAGTATCAATACCTGTTACTACCTCGATGTTATAGTATCAATACCTGTTACTACCTCGATGTTATAGTATCAATACCTGTCACTACCTCGATGTTATAGTATCAATACATGTTACTACCTCGATGTTATCGTATCAATACCTCTTACTACCTCGATGTTATAGTATCAATACCTCTTACTACCTCGATGTTATAGTATCAATACCTGTTACTACCTCGATGTTATAGTATCAATACCTGTCACTACCTCGATGTTATAGTATCAATACCTCTTACTACCTCGATGCTATAGTATCAATACCTGTTACTACCTCGATGTTATAGTATCAATACCTGTTACTACCTCGATGTTATAGTATCAATACCTGTCACTACCTCGATGTTATAGTATCAATACATGTTACTACCTCGATGTTATCGTATCAATACCTCTTACTACCTCGATGTTATAGTATCAATACCTGTTACTACCTCGATGTTATAGTATCAATACCTGTCACTACCTCGATGTTATAGTATCAATACCTCTTACTACCTCGATGTTATAGTATCAATACCTGTTACTACCTCGATATTATAGTATCAATACATGTTAGTACCTCGATGTTATAATATCAATACCTGTTACTACCTCGATATTATAGTATCAATACATGTTAGTACCTCGATGTTATAGTATCAATACCTCTTACTACCTCGATGTTATAGTATCAATACCTGTCACTACCTCGATGTTATAGTATCAATACCTCTTACTACCTCGATGTTATAGTATCAATACCTCTTACTACCTCGATGTTATAGTATCAATACCTGTTACTACCTAGATGTTATAGTATCAATACATGTTACTACCTCGATGTTATAGTATCAATACCTCTTACTACCTCGATGTCATAGTATCAATACCTCTTACTACCTAGTTGTTATAGTATCAATACCTCTTACTACCTCGATGTTATAGTATCAATACCAGTTACTACCTCGATGTTATAGTATCAATACCTGTCACTACCTCGATGTTATAGTATCAATACCTGTTACTACCTCGATGTTATAGTATCAATATCTGTCACTACATCGATGTTATAGTATCAATACCTGTTACTACCTCGATGTTATAGTATCAATACATGTTACTACCTCGATGTTATCGTATCAATACCTCTTACTACCTCGATGTTATAGTATCAATACCTGTTACTACCTCGATGTTATAGTATCAATACCTGTTACTACCTCGATGTTATAGTATCAATACCTGTCACTACCTCGATGTTATAGTATCAATACATGTTACTACCTCGATGTTATCGTATCAATACCTCTTACTACCTCGATGTTATAGTATCAATACCTCTTACTACCTCGATGTTATAGTATCAATACCTGTTACTACCTCGATGTTATAGTACCAATACCTGTCACTACCTCGATGTTATAGTATCAATACCTCTTACTACCTCGATGCTATAGTATCAATACCTGTTACTACCTCGATGTTATAGTATCAATACCTGTTACTACCTCGATGTTATAGTATCAATACCTGTCACTACCTCGATGTTATAGTATCAATACATGTTACTACCTCGATGTTATAGTATCAATACCTCTTACTACCTCGATGTTATAGTATCAATACCTGTTACTACCTCGATGTTATAGTATCAATACCTGTCACTACCTCGATGTTATAGTATCAATACCTGTTACTACCTCGATGTTATAGTATCAATACCTGTCACTACCTCGATGTTATAGTATCAATACCTCTTACTACCTCGATGTTATAGTATCAATACCTGTTACTACCTCGATGTTATAGTATCAATACCTGTCACTACCTCGATGTTATAGTATCAATACCTGTTACTACCTCGATGTTATAGTATCAATACCTGTCACTACCTCGATGTTATAGTATCAATACCTGTCACTACCTCGATGTTATAGTATCAATACCTCTTACTACCTCGATGTTATAGTATCAATACCTGTTACTACCTCGATGTTATAGTATCAATACCTGTCACTACCTCGATGTTATAGTATCAATACCTCTTACTACCTCGATGTTATAGTATCACTACCTGTTACTACCTCGATGTTATAGTATCAATACCTGTCACTACCTCGATGTTATAGTATCAATACCTGTTACTACCTTGATGTTATAATATCAATACCTGTCACTACCTCGATGTTATAGTATCAATACATCTTACTACCTCGATGTTATAGTATCAATACCTGTTACTACCTCGATGTTATAGTATCAATACCTGTCACTACCTCGATGTTATAGTATCAATACCTGTTACTACCTCGATGTTATAGTATCAATATCTGTCACTACCTCGATGTTATAGTATCAATACCTCTTACTACCTCGATGTTATAGTATCAATACATGTCACTACCTCGATGTTATAGTATCAATACCTCTTACTACCTCGATGTTATAGTATAAATACCTCTTACTACCTCGATGTTATAGTATCAATACCTGTTACTACCTTGATGTTATAGTATCAATACCTGTCACTACCTCGATGTTATAGTATCAATATCTGTCACTACCTCGATGTTATAGTATCAATACCTCTTACTACCTCGATGTTATAGTATCAATACATGTCACTACCTCGATGTTATAGTATCAATACCTCTTACTACCTCGATGTTATAGTATAAATACATCTTACTACCTCGATGTTATAGTATCAATACCTGTTACTACCTCGATGTTATAGTATCAATACTTGTCACTACCTCGATGTTATAGTATCAATACCTGTTACTACCTCGATGTTATAGTATCAATATCTGTCACTACCTCGATGTTATAGTATCAATACCTGTCACTACCTCGATGTTATAGTATCAATACCTCTTACTACCTCGATGTTATAGTATCAATACCTGTCACTACCTCGATGTTATAGTATCAATACCTGTCACTACCTCGATGTTATAGTATCAATACCTGTTACTACCTCGATGTTATAGTATCAATACATGTCACTACCTCGATGTTATAGTATCAATACCTGTTACTACCTCGATGTTATAGTATCAATATCTGTCACTACCTCGATGTTATAGTATCAATACCTGTCACTACCTCGATGTTATAGTATCAATACCTCTTACTACCTCGATGTTATAGTATCAATACCTGTCACTACCTCGATGTTATAGTATCAATACCTGTCACTACCTCGATGTTATAGTATCAATACCTCTTACTACCTCGATGTTATAGTATCAATACCTCTTACTACCTCGATGTTATAGTATCAATACCTCTTACTACCTCGATGTTATAGTATAAATACCTGTTACTACCTTGATGTTATAGTATCAATACCTGTCACTACCTCGATGTTATAGTATCAATACCTGTTACTACCTCGATGTTATAGTATCAATACCTGTCACTACCTCGATGTTATAGTATCAATACCTGTCACTACCTCGATGTTATAGTATCAATACCTCTTACTACCTCGATGTTATAGTATCAATACCTGTTACTACCTTGATGTTATAGTATCAATACCTGTCACTACCTCGATGTTATAGTATCAATACCTCTTACTACCTCGATGTTATAGTATCAATACCTGTTACTACCTCGATGTTATAGTATCAATACCTGTCACTACCTCGATGTTATAGTATCAATACCTCTTACTACCTCGATGTTATAGTATCAATACATGTCACTACCTCGATGTTATAGTATCAATACCTCTTACTACCTCGATGTTATAGTATAAATACCTCTTACTACCTCGATGTTATAGTATCAATACCTGTTACTACCTTGATGTTATAGTATCAATACCTGTCACTACCTCGATGTTATAGTATCAATATCTGTCACTACCTCGATGTTATAGTATCAATACCTCTTACTACCTCGATGTTATAGTATCAATACATGTCACTACCTCGATGTTATAGTATCAATACCTCTTACTACCTCGATGTTATAGTATAAATACATCTTACTACCTCGATGTTATAGTATCAATACCTGTTACTACCTCGATGTTATAGTATCAATACTTGTCACTACCTCGATGTTATAGTATCAATACCTGTTACTACCTCGATGTTATAGTATCAATATCTGTCACTACCTCGATGTTATAGTATCAATACCTGTCACTACCTCGATGTTATAGTATCAATACCTCTTACTACCTCGATGTTATAGTATCAATACCTGTCACTACCTCGATGTTATAGTATCAATACCTGTCACTACCTCGATGTTATAGTATCAATACCTGTTACTACCTCGATGTTATAGTATCAATACTTGTCACTACCTCGATGTTATAGTATCAATACCTGTTACTACCTCGATGTTATAGTATCAATATCTGTCACTACCTCGATGTTATAGTATCAATACCTGTCACTACCTCGATGTTATAGTATCAATACCTCTTACTACCTCGATGTTATAGTATCAATACCTGTCACTACCTCGATGTTATAGTATCAATACCTGTCACTACCTCGATGTTATAGTATCAATACCTCTTACTACCTCGATGTTATAGTATCAATACCTCTTACTACCTCGATGTTATAGTATCAATACCTCTTACTACCTCGATGTTATAGTATAAATACCTGTTACTACCTTGATGTTATAGTATCAATACCTGTCACTACCTCGATGTTATAGTATCAATACCTGTTACTACCTCGATGTTATAGTATCAATACCTGTCACTACCTCGATGTTATAGTATCAATACCTGTCACTACCTCGATGTTATAGTATCAATACCTCTTACTACCTCGATGTTATAGTATCAATACCTGTTACTACCTTGATGTTATAGTATCAATACCTGTCACTACCTCGATGTTATAGTATCAATACCTCTTACTACCTCGATGTTATAGTATCAATACCTGTTACTACCTCGATGTTATAGTATCAATACCTGTCACTACCTCGATGTTATAGTATCAATACCTCTTACTACCTCGATGTTATAGTATCACTACCTGTTACTACCTCGATGTTATAGTATCAATACCTGTCACTACCTCGATGTTATAGTATCAATACCTGTTACTACCTTGATGTTATAGTATAAATACCTCTTACTACCTCGATGTTATAGTATCAATACCTGTTACTACCTTGATGTTATAGTATCAATACCTGTCACTACCTCGATGTTATAGTATCAATACCTCTTACTACCTCGATGTTATAGTATCAATACCTCTTACTACCTCGATGTTATAGTATCAATACCTCTTACTACCTCGATGTTATAGTATCAATACCTGTCACTACCTCGATTTTATAGTATCAATACCTCTTACTACCTCGATGTTATAGTATCAATACCTGTTACTACCTAGATGTTATAGTATCAATACCTGTTACTACCTCGATGTTATAGTATCAATACCTGTCACTACCTCGATGTTATAGTATCAATACCTGTTACTACCTCGATGTTATAGTATCAATACCTGTCACTACCTCGATGTTATAGTATCAATACCTGTTACTACCTCGATGTTATAGTATCAATACCTCTTACTACCTCGATGTTATAGTATCAATACCTATCACTACCTCGATGTTATAGTATCAATACCTGTTACTACCTCGATGTTATAGTATCAATACCTGTTACTACCTCGATATTATAGTATCAATACATGTTAGTACCTCGATGTTATAATATCAATACCTGTTACTACCTCGATATTATAGTATCAATACATGTTAGTACCTCGATGTTATAGTATCAATACCTCTTACTACCTCGATGTTATAGTATCAATACCTGTCACTACCTCGATGTTATAGTATCAATACCTCTTACTACCTCGATGTTATAGTATCAATACCTCTTACTACCTCGATGTTATAGTATCAATACCTGTTACTACCTCGATGTTATAGTATCAATACCTCTTACTACCTCGATGTTATAGTATCAATACCTGTTACTACCTCGATGTTATAGTAGCAATACCTGTTACTACCTCGATGTTATAGTATCAATACCTGTCACTACCTCGATGTTATAGTATCAATACCTGTTACTACCTCGATGTTATAGTATCAATACCTGTCACTACCTCGATGTTATAGTATCAATACCTGTTACTACCTCGATGTTATAGTATCAATACCTGTTACTACCTCGATATTATAGTATCAATACATGTTAGTACCTCGATGTTATAATAGCAATACCTGTTACTACCTCGATATTATAGTATCAATACCTGTCACTACCTCGATGTTATAGTATCAATACCTGTTACTACCTCGATATTATAGTATCAATACCTGTCACTACCTCGATGTTATAGTATCAATACCTGTCACTACCTCGATGTTATAGTATCAATACCTGTCACTACCTCGATGTTATAGTATCAATACCTCTTACTACCTCGATGTTATAGTATCAATACCTGTTACTACCTCGATGTTATAGTATCAATACCTCTTACTACCTCGATGTTATAGTATCAATACCTGTTACTACCTCGATGTTATAGTATCAATACCTGTTACTACCTCGATGTTATAGTATCAATACCTGTCACTACCTCGATATTATAGTATCAATACCTGTTACTACCTCGATGTTATAGTATCAATACCTGTTACTACCTCGATGTTATAGTATCAATACCTCTTACTACCTCGATGTTATAGTATCAATACCTGTCACTACCTCGATGTTATAGTATCAATACCTCTTACTACCTCGATGTTATAGTATCAATACCTGTCACTACCTCGATGTTATAGTATCAATACCTCTTACTACCTCGATGTTATAGTATCAATACCTGTTACTACCTCGATGTTATAGTATCAATACCTGTCACTACCTCGATGTTATAGTATCAATACCTCTTACTACCTCGATGCTATAGTATCAATACCTGTTACTACCTCGATGTTATAGTATCAATACCTGTTACTACCTCGATGTTATAGTATCAATACCTGTCACTACCTCGATGTTATAGTATCAATACATGTTACTACCTCGATGTTATCGTATCAATACCTCTTACTACCTCGATGTTATAGTATCAATACCTGTTACTACCTCGATGTTATAGTATCAATACCTGTTACTACCTCGATGTTATAGTATCAATACCTGTCACTACCTCGATGTTATAGTATCAATACATGTTACTACCTCGATGTTATCGTATCAATACCTCTTACTACCTCGATGTTATAGTATCAATACCTCTTACTACCTCGATGTTATAGTATCAATACCTGTTACTACCTCGATGTTATAGTATCAATACCTGTCACTACCTCGATGTTATAGTATCAATACCTCTTACTACCTCGATGCTATAGTATCAATACCTGTTACTACCTCGATGTTATAGTATCAATACCTGTTACTACCTCGATGTTATAGTATCAATACCTGTCACTACCTCGATGTTATAGTATCAATACATGTTACTACCTCGATGTTATCGTATCAATACCTCTTACTACCTCGATGTTATAGTATCAATACCTGTTACTACCTCGATGTTATAGTATCAATACCTGTCACTACCTCGATGTTATAGTATCAATACCTCTTACTACCTCGATGTTATAGTATCAATACCTGTTACTACCTCGATATTATAGTATCAATACATGTTAGTACCTCGATGTTATAATATCAATACCTGTTACTACCTCGATATTATAGTATCAATACATGTTAGTACCTCGATGTTATAGTATCAATACCTCTTACTACCTCGATGTTATAGTATCAATACCTGTCACTACCTCGATGTTATAGTATCAATACCTCTTACTACCTCGATGTTATAGTATCAATACCTCTTACTACCTCGATGTTATAGTATCAATACCTGTTACTACCTAGATGTTATAGTATCAATACATGTTACTACCTCGATGTTATAGTATCAATACCTCTTACTACCTCGATGTCATAGTATCAATACCTCTTACTACCTAGTTGTTATAGTATCAATACCTCTTACTACCTCGATGTTATAGTATCATTACCTCTTACTACCTCGATGTTATAGTATCAATACCTCTTACTACCTCGATGTTATAGTATCAATACCTCTTACTACCTCGATGTTATAGTATCAATACCTCTTACTACCTCGATGTTATAGTATCAATACCTCTTACTACCTCGATGTTATAGTATCAATACCTCTTACTACCTCGATGTTATAGTATCAATACATGTTACTACCTCGATGTTATAGTATCAATACCTCTTACTACCTCGATGTTATAGTATCAATACCTCTTACTACTTCGATGTTATAGTATCAATACCTCTTACTACCTCGATGTTATAGTATCAATACCTGTTACTACCTCGATGTTATAGTATCAATACCTGTTACTACCTCGATGTTATAGTATCAATACCTGTCACTACCTCGATGTTATAGTATCAATACCTGTTACTACCTCGATGTTATAGTATCAATACCTGTCACTACCTCGATGTTATAGTATCAATACCTGTTACTACCTCGATGTTATAGTATCAATACCTGTTACTACCTCGATATTATAGTATCAATACATGTTAGTACCTCGATGTTATAATATCAATACCTGTTACTACCTCGATATTATAGTATCAATACCTGTCACTACCTCGATGTTATAGTATCAATACCTGTTACTACCTCGATATTATAGTATCAATACCTCTTACTACCTCGATGTTATAGTATCAATACCTCTTACTACCTCGATGTTATAGTATCAATACATGTTACTACCTCGATGTTATAGTATCAATACCTCTTACTACCTCGATGTTATAGTATCAATACCTCTTACTACTTCGATGTTATAGTATCAATACCTCTTACTACCTCGATGTTATAGTATCAATACCTGTTACTACCTCGATGTTATAGTATCAATACCTGTTACTACCTCGATGTTATAGTATCAATACCTGTCACTACCTCGATGTTATAGTATCAATACCTCTTACTACCTCGATGTTATAGTATCAATACCTCTTACTACCTCGATGTTATAGTATCAATACCTGTCACTACCTCGATGTTATAGTATCAATACCTCTTACTACCTCGATGTTATAGTATCAATACCTGTTACTACCTCGATGTTATAGTATCAATACCTGTCACTACCTCGATGTTATAGTATCAATACCTCTTACTACCTCGATGTTATAGTATCAATACCTGTTACTACCTCGATGTTATAGTATCAATACCTGTCACTACCTCGATGTTATAGTATCAATACCTCTTACTACCTCGATGTTATAGTATCAATACCTGTTACTACCTCGATGTTATAGTATCAATACCTGTCACTACCTCGATGTTATAGTATCAATACCTCTTACTACCTCGATGTTATAGTATCAATACCTGTTACTACCTCGATATTATAGTATCAATACATGGTAGTACCTCGATGTTATAATATCAATACCTGTTACTACCTCGATATTATAGTATCAATACATGTTAGTACCTCGATGTTATAGTATCAATACCTCTTACTACCTCGATGTTATAGTATCAATACCTGTCACTACCTCGATGTTATAGTATCAATACCTCTTACTACCTCGATGTTATAGTATCAATACCTCTTACTACCTCGATGTTATAGTATCAATACCTCTTACTACCTCGATGTTATAGTATCAATACCTCTTACTACCTCGATGTTATAGTATCAATACCTCTTACTACCTCGATGTTATAGTATCAATACATGTTACTACCTCGATGTTATAGTATCAATACCTGTCACTACCTCGATGTTATAGTATCAATACCTCTTACTACCTCGATGTTATAGTATCAATACCTGTCACTACCTCGATGTTATAGTATCAATACCTCTTACTACCTCGATGTTATAGTATCAATACCTGTTACTACCTCGATGTTATAGTATCAATACCTGTCACTACCTCGATGTTATAGTATCAATACCTCTTACTACCTCGATGTTATAGTATCAATACCTGTTACTACCTCGATGTTATAGTATCAATACCTGTCACTACCTCGATGTTATAGTATCAATACCTCTTACTACCTCGATGTTATAGTATCAATACCTGTTACTACCTCGATGTTATAGTATCAATACCTGTCACTACCTCGATGTTATAGTATCAATACCTCTTACTACCTCGATGTTATAGTATCAATACCTGTTACTACCTCGATATTATAGTATCAATACATGGTAGTACCTCGATGTTATAATATCAATACCTGTTACTACCTCGATATTATAGTATCAATACATGTTAGTACCTCGATGTTATAGTATCAATACCTCTTACTACCTCGATGTTATAGTATCAATACCTGTCACTACCTCGATGTTATAGTATCAATACCTCTTACTACCTCGATGTTATAGTATCAATACCTCTTACTACCTCGATGTTATAGTATCAATACCTGTTACTACCTAGAGGTTATAGTATCAATACATGTTACTACCTCGATGTTATAGTATCAATACCTCTTACTACCTCGATGTCATAGTATCAATACATGTTACTACCTCGATGTTATAGTATCAATACCTGTCACTACCTCGATGTTATAGTATCAATACCTGTTACTACCTCGATGTTATAGTATCAATACATGTTACTACCTCGATGTTATAGTATCAATACCTCTTACTACCTCGATGTTATAGTATCAATACCTGTTACTACCTCGATGTTATAGTATCAATACCTGTTATACCTCGATGTTATAGTATCAATACATCTTACTACCTCGATGTTATAGTATCAATACCTGTCACTACCTCGATGTTATAGTATCAATACCTCTTACTACCTCGATGTTATAGTATCAATACCTGTTACTACCTCGATGTTATAGTATCAATACCTCTTACCACCTCGATGTTATAGTATCAATACCTGTTACTACCTCGATGTTATAGTATCAATACCTGTTACTACCTCGATGTTATAGTATCAATACCTCTTACTACCTCGATGTTATAGTATCAATACCTCTTACTACCTCGATGTTATAGTATCAATACCTGTTACTACCTAGATGTTATAGTATCAATACATGTTACTACCTCGATGTTATAGTATCAATACCTGTTACTACCTCGATGTTATAGTATCAATACCTGTCACTACCTCGATGTTATAGTATCAATACCTGTTACTACCTCGATGTTATAGTATCAATACCTCTTACTACCTCGATGTTATAGTATCAATACCTCTTACTACCTCGATGTTATAGTATCAATACCTGTTACTACCTCGATGTTATAGTATCAATACCTGTCACTACCTCGATGCTATAGTATCAATACCTCTTACTACCTCGATGTTATAGTATCAATACCTGTTACTACCTCGATGTTATAGTATCAATACCTCTTACTACCTCGATGTTATAGTATCAATACCTCTTACTACCTCGATGTTATAGTATCAATACCTGTTACTACCTCGATGTTATAGTATCAATACCTGTTACTACCTCGATGTTATAGTATCAATACATGTTACTACCTCGATGTTATAGTATCAATACCTGTCACTACCTCGATGTTATAGTATCAATAGCTCTTACTACCTCGATGTTATAGTATCAATACCTGTTACTACCTAGATGTTATAGTATCAATACATGTTACTACCTCGATGTTATAGTATCAATACCTGTTACTACCTCGATGTTATAGTATCAATACCTCTTACTACCTCGATGTTATAGTATCAATACCTGTTACTACCTCGATGTTATAGTATCAATACCTGTTACTACCTCGATGTTATAGTATCAATACCTGTCACTACCTCGATGTTATAGTATCAATACCTGTTACTACCTCGATGTTATAGTATCAATACCTCTTACTACCTCGATGTTATAGTATCAATACCTCTTACTACCTCGATGTTATAGTATCAATACCTCTTACTACCTCGATGTTATAGTATCAATACCTGTTACTACCTCGATGTTATAGTATCAATACCTCTTACTACCTCGATGTTATAGTATCAATACCTGTCACTACCTCGATGTTATAGTATCAATACCTCTTACTACCTCGATGTTATAGTATCAATACCTGTTACTACCTCGATGTTATAGTATCAATACCTGTCACTACCTCGATGTTATAGTATCAATACCTCTTACTACCTCGATGTTATAGTATCAATACCTGTTACTACCTCGATGTTATAGTATCAATACCTGTCACTACCTCGATGTTATAGTATCAATACCTCTTACTACCTCGATGTTATAGTATCAATACCTGTTACTACCTCGATGTTATAGTATCAATACCTGTCACTACCTCGATGTTATAGTATCAATACCTCTTACTACCTCGATGTTATAGTATCAATACCTGTTACTACCTCGATATTATAGTATCAATACATGGTAGTACCTCGATGTTATAATATCAATACCTGTTACTACCTCGATATTATAGTATCAATACATGTTAGTACCTCGATGTTATAGTATCAATACCTCTTACTACCTCGATGTTATAGTATCAATACCTGTCACTACCTCGATGTTATAGTATCAATACCTCTTACTACCTCGATGTTATAGTATCAATACCTCTTACTACCTCGATGTTATAGTATCAATACCTGTTACTACCTAGAGGTTATAGTATCAATACATGTTACTACCTCGATGTTATAGTATCAATACCTCTTACTACCTCGATGTCATAGTATCAATACATGTTACTACCTCGATGTTATAGTATCAATACCTGTCACTACCTCGATGTTATAGTATCAATACCTGTTACTACCTCGATGTTATAGTATCAATACATGTTACTACCTCGATGTTATAGTATCAATACCTCTTACTACCTCGATGTTATAGTATCAATACCTGTTACTACCTCGATGTTATAGTATCAATACCTGTTATACCTCGATGTTATAGTATCAATACATCTTACTACCTCGATGTTATAGTATCAATACCTGTCACTACCTCGATGTTATAGTATCAATACCTCTTACTACCTCGATGTTATAGTATCAATACCTGTTACTACCTCGATGTTATAGTATCAATACCTCTTACCACCTCGATGTTATAGTATCAATACCTGTTACTACCTCGATGTTATAGTATCAATACCTGTTACTACCTCGATGTTATAGTATCAATACCTCTTACTACCTCGATGTTATAGTATCAATACCTCTTACTACCTCGATGTTATAGTATCAATACCTGTTACTACCTAGATGTTATAGTATCAATACATGTTACTACCTCGATGTTATAGTATCAATACCTGTTACTACCTCGATGTTATAGTATCAATACCTGTCACTACCTCGATGTTATAGTATCAATACCTGTTACTACCTCGATGTTATAGTATCAATACCTCTTACTACCTCGATGTTATAGTATCAATACCTCTTACTACCTCGATGTTATAGTATCAATACCTGTTACTACCTCGATGTTATAGTATCAATACCTGTCACTACCTCGATGCTATAGTATCAATACCTCTTACTACCTCGATGTTATAGTATCAATACCTGTTACTACCTCGATGTTATAGTATCAATACCTCTTACTACCTCGATGTTATAGTATCAATACCTCTTACTACCTCGATGTTATAGTATCAATACCTGTTACTACCTCGATGTTATAGTATCAATACCTGTTACTACCTCGATGTTATAGTATCAATACATGTTACTACCTCGATGTTATAGTATCAATACCTGTCACTACCTCGATGTTATAGTATCAATAGCTCTTACTACCTCGATGTTATAGTATCAATACCTGTTACTACCTAGATGTTATAGTATCAATACATGTTACTACCTCGATGTTATAGTATCAATACCTCTTACTACCTCGATGTTATAGTGTCAATACCTCTTACTACCTCGATGTTATAGTATCAATACCTGTTACTACCTCGATGTTATAGTATCAATACCTCTTACTACCTCGATGTTATAGTATCAATACCTGTTACTACCTCGATGTTATAGTATCAATACCTCTTACTACCTCGATGTTATAGTATCAATACCTGTCACTACCTCGATGTTATAGTATCAATACCTCTTACTACCTCGATGTTATAGTATCAATACCTCTTACTACCTCGATGTTATAGTATCAATACATGTTACTACCTCGATGTTATAGTATCAATACCTCTTACTACCTCGATGTTATAGTATCAACACCTGTCACTACCTCGATGTTATAGTATCAATACCTGTTACTACCTCGATGTTATAGTATCAATACATCTTACTACCTCGATGTTATAGTATCAATACATGTTACTACCTCGATGTTATAGTATCAATACCTCTTACTACCTCGATGTTATAGTATCAACACCTGTCACTACCTCGATGTTATAGTATCAATACCTGTTACTACCTCGATGTTATAGTATCAATACATCTTACTACCTCGATGTTATAGTATCAATACATGTTACTACCTCGATGTTATAGTATCAATACCTCTTACTACCTCGATGTTATAGTATCAACACCTGTCACTACCTCGATGTTATAGTATCAATACCTGTTACTACCTCGATGTTATAGTATCAATACCTCTTACTACCTCGATGTTATAGTATCAATACCTCTTACTACCTCGATGTTATAGTATCAATACCTGTTACTACCTCGATGTTATAGTATCAATACCTGTCACTACCTCGATGTTATAGTATCAATACCTGTCACTACCTCGATGTTATAGTATCAATACCTGTTACTACCTCGATGTTATAGTATCAATACCTGTTACTACCTAGATGTTATAGTATCAATACATGTTACTACCTCGATGTTATAGTATCAATACCTCTTACTACCTCGATGTTATAGTGTCAATACCTCTTACTACCTCGATGTTATAGTATCAATACCTGTTACTACCTCGATGTTATAGTATCAATACCTCTTACTACCTCGATGTTATAGTATCAATACCTGTTACTACCTCGATGTTATAGTATCAATACCTCTTACTACCTCGATGTTATAGTATCAATACCTGTCACTACCTCGATGTTATAGTATCAATACCTCTTACTACCTCGATGTTATAGTATCAATACCTCTTACTACCTCGATGTTATAGTATCAATACCTCTTACTACCTCGATGTTATAGTATCAATACCTGTTACTACCTCGATGTTATAGTATCAATACCTCTTACTACCTCGATGTTATAGTATCAATACCTGTCACTACCTCGATGTTATAGTATCAATACCTCTTACTACCTCGATGTTATAGTATCAATACCTCTTACTACCTCGATGTTATAGTATCAATACATGTTACTACCTCGATGTTATAGTATCAATACCTCTTACTACCTCGATGTTATAGTATCAACACCTGTCACTACCTCGATGTTATAGTATCAATACCTGTTACTACCTCGATGTTATAGTATCAATACATCTTACTACCTCGATGTTATAGTATCAATACATGTTACTACCTCGATGTTATAGTATCAATACCTGTTACTACCTCGATGTTATAGTATCAATACCTCTTACTACCTCGATGTTATAGTATCAATACCTCTTACTACCTCGATGTTATAGTATCAATACCTGTTACTACCTCGATGTTATAGTATCAATACCTGTCACTACCTCGATGTTATAGTATCAATACCTCTTACTACCTCGATGTTATAGTATCAACACCTGTCACTACCTCGATGTTATAGTATCAATACCTGTTACTACCTCGATGTTATAGTATCAATACCTCTTACTACCTCGATGTTATAGTATCAATACCTCTTACTACCTCGATGTTATAGTATCAATACCTGTTACTACCTCGATGTTATAGTATCAATACATGTTACTACCTCGATGTTATAGTATCAATACCTGTCACTACCTCGATGTTATAGTATCAATAGCTCTTACTACCTCGATGTTATAGTATCAATACCTGTTACTACCTAGATGTTATAGTATCAATACATGTTACTACCTCGATGTTATAGTATCAATACCTCTTACTACCTCGATGTTATAGTATCAATACCTGTTACTACCTCGATGTTATAGTATCAATACATCTTACTACCTCGATGTTATAGTATCAATACCTGTTACTACCTCGATGTTATAGTATCAATACATCTTACTACCTCGATGTTATAGTATCAATACATGTTACTACCTCGATGTTATAGTATCAATACCTGTCACTACCTCGATGTTATAGTATCAATAGCTCTTACTACCTCGATGTTATAGTATCAACACCTGTCACTACCTCGATGTTATAGTATCAATACCTGTTACTACCTCGATGTTATAGTATCAATACATCTTACTACCTCGATGTTATAGTATCAATACATGTTACTACCTCGATGTTATAGTATCAATACCTGTTACTACCTCGATGTTATAGTATCAATACCTCTTACTACCTCGATGTTATAGTATCAATACCTCTTACTACCTCGATGTTATAGTATCAATACCTGTTACTACCTCGATGTTATAGTATCAATACCTGTCACTACCTCGATGTTATAGTATCAATACCTCTTACTACCTCGATGTTATAGTATCAACACCTGTCACTACCTCGATGTTATAGTATCAATACCTGTTACTACCTCGATGTTATAGTATCAATACCTCTTACTACCTCGATGTTATAGTATCAATACCTGTTACTACCTCGATGTTATAGTATCAATACCTCTTACTACCTCGATGTTATAGTATCAATACCTGTCACTACCTCGATGTTATAGTATCAATACCTCTTACTACCTCGATGTTATAGTATCAATACCTCTTACTACCTCGATGTTATAGTATCAATACATGTTACTACCTCGATGTTATAGTATCAATACCTCTTACTACCTCGATGTTATAGTATCAACACCTGTCACTACCTCGATGTTATAGTATCAATACCTGTTACTACCTCGATGTTATAGTATCAATACATCTTACTACCTCGATGTTATAGTATCAATACCTGTTACTACCTCGATGTTATAGTATCAATACATCTTACTACCTCGATGTTATAGTATCAATACATGTTACTACCTCGATGTTATAGTATCAATACCTGTCACTACCTCGATGTTATAGTATCAATAGCTCTTACTACCTCGATGTTATAGTATCAATACCTGTTACTACCTAGATGTTATAGTATCAATACATGTTACTACCTCGATGTTATAGTATCAATACCTCTTACTACCTCGATGTTATAGTGTCAATACCTCTTACTACCTCGATGTTATAGTATCAATACCTGTTACTACCTCGATGTTATAGTATCAATACCTCTTACTACCTCGATGTTATAGTATCAATACCTGTTACTACCTCGATGTTATAGTATCAATACCTCTTACTACCTCGATGTTATAGTATCAATACCTGTCACTACCTCGATGTTATAGTATCAATACCTCTTACTACCTCGATGTTATAGTATCAATACCTCTTACTACCTCGATGTTATAGTATCAATACATGTTACTACCTCGATGTTATAGTATCAATACCTCTTACTACCTCGATGTTATAGTATCAACACCTGTCACTACCTCGATGTTATAGTATCAATACCTGTTACTACCTCGATGTTATAGTATCAATACATCTTACTACCTCGATGTTATAGTATCAATACCTGTCACTACCTCGATGTTATAATATCAATACCTGTTACTACCTCGATGTTATAGTATCAACACCTGTCACTACCTCGATGTTATAGTATCAATACCTGTTACTACCTCGATGTTATAGTATCAATACCTCTTACTACCTCGATGTTATAGTATCAATACCTCTTACTACCTCGATGTTATAGTATCAATACCTGTTACTACCTCGATGTTATAGTATCAATACCTGTCACTACCTCGATGTTATAGTATCAATACCTGTCACTACCTCGATGTTATAGTATCAATACCTGTTACTACCTCGATGTTATAGTATCAATACCTCTTACTACCTCGATGTTATAGTATCACCACCTGTCACTACCTCGATGTTATAGTATCAATACCTGTCACTACCTCGATGTTATAGTATCAATACCTGTCACTACCTCGATGTTATAGTATCAATACCTGTTACTACCTCGATGTTATAGTATCAATACCTGTCACTACCTCGATGTTATAGTATCAATACCTGTCACTACCTCGATGTTATAGTATCAATACCTGTTACTACCTCGATGTTATAGTATCAATACCTCTTACTACCTCGATGTTATAGTATCAATACCCCTTACTACCTCGATGTTATAGTATCACCACCTGTCACTACCTCGATGTTATAGTATCAATACCTGTCACTACCTCGATGTTATAGTATCAATACCTGTCACTACCTCGATGTTATAGTATCAATACCTGTTACTACCTCGATGTTATAGTATCAATACCTGTCACTACCTCGATGTTATAGTATCAATACCTGTCACTACCTCGATGTTATAGTATCAATACCTGTTACTACCTCGATGTAATAGTATCAATACCCCTTACTACCTCGATGTTATAGTATCAATACCTGTCACTACCTCGATGTTATAGTATCAATACCTGTTACTACCTCGATGTTATAGTATCAATACATCTTACTACCTCGATGTTATAGTATCAACACCTGTCACTACCTCGATGTTATAGTATCAATACCTGTCACTACCTCGATGTTATAGTATCAATACCTGTCACTACCTCGATGTTATAGTATCAATACCTGTTACTACCTCGATGTTATAGTATCAATACCAGTTACTACCTCGATGTTATAGTATCAATACCTGTCACTACCTCGATGTTATAGTATCAATACCTGTCACTACCTCGATGTTATAGTATCAATACCTGTTACTACCTCGATGTTATAGTATCAATACCTCTTACTACCTCGATGTTATAGTATCAACACCTGTCACTACCTCGATGTTATAGTATCAATACCTGTCACTACCTCGATGTTATAGTATCAATACCTGTTACTACCTCGATGTTATAGTATCAATACCTCTTACTACCTCGATGTTATAGTATCACCACCTGTCACTACCTCGATGTTATAGTATCAATACCTGTCACTACCTCGATGTTATAGTATCAATACCTGTCACTACCTCGATGTTATAGTATCAATACCTGTTACTACCTCGATGTTATAGTATCAATACCTGTCACTACCTCGATGTTATAGTATCAATACCTGTCACTACCTCGATGTTATAGTATCAATACCTGTTACTACCTCGATGTTATAGTATCAATACCTCTTACTACCTCGATGTTATAGTATCAACACCTGTCACTACCTCGATGTTATAGTATCAATACCTGTCACTACCTCGATGTTATAGTATCAATACCTGTCACTACCTCGATGTTATAGTATCAATACCTGTCACTACCTCGATGTTATAGTATCAATACCTGTCACTACCTCGATGTTATAGTATCAATACCTGTCACTACCTCGATGTTATAGTATCAATACCTCTTACTACCTCGATGTTATAGTATCAACACCTGTCACTACCTCGATGTTATAGTATCAATACCTGTTACTACCTCGATGTTATAGTATCAATACCTGTTACTACCTCGATGTTATAGTATCAATACCTGTCACTACCTCGATGTTATAGTATCAATACCTGTTACTACCTCGATGTTATAGTATCAATACCTGTTACTACCTCGATGTTATAGTATCAATACCTGTCACTACCTCGATGTTATAGTATCAATACCTCTTACTACCTCGATGTTATAGTATCAACACCTGTCACTACCTCGATGTTATAGTATCAATACCTGTTACTACCTCGATGTTATAGTATCAATACCTCTTACTACCTCGATGTTATAGTATCAATACCTGTTACTACCTCGATGTTATAGTATCAATACCTGTCACTACCTCGATGTTATAGTATCAATACCTCTTACTACCTCGATGTTATAGTATCAATACCTGTTACTACCTCGATGTTATAGTATCAATACCTCTTACTACCTCGATGTTATAGTATCAATACATGTTACTACCTCGATGTTATAGTATCAATACCTCTTACTACCTCGATGTTATAGTATCAATACCTATCACTACCTCGATGTTATAGTATCAATACCTCTTACTACCTCGATGTTATAGTATCAATACCTCTTACTACCTCGATGTTATAGTATCAATACCTGTTACTACCTTGATGTTATAGTATCAATACCTGTCACTACCTCGATGTTATAGTATCAATACCTGTTACTACCTCGATGTTATAGTATCAATACCTGTCACTACCTCGATGTTATAGTATCAATACCTGTTACTACCTCGATGTTATAGTATCAATACCTCTTACTACCTCGATGTTATAGTATCAATACCTGTCACTACCTCGATGTTATAGTATCAATACCTCTTACTACCTCGATGTTATAGTATCAATACCTCTTACTACCTCGATGTTATAGTATCAATACCTGTTACTACCTTGATGTTATAGTATCAATACCTGTCACTACCTCGATGTTATAGTATCAATACCTCTTACTACCTCGATGTTATAGTATCAATACCTGTTACTACCTCGATGTTATAGTATCAATACCTGTCACTACCTCGATGTTATAGTATCAATACCTGTTACTACCTTGATGTTATAGTATCAATACCTGTCACTACCTCGATATTATAGTATCAATACCTGTTACTACCTCGATGTTATAGTATCAATACCTCTTACTACCTCGATGTTATAGTATCAAAACCTCTTACTACCTCGATGTTATAGTATCAATACATGTTACTACCTCGATGTTATAGTATCAATACATGTTACTACCTCGATGTTATAGTATCAATACCTCTTACTACCTCGATGTTATAGTATCAATACCTCTTACTACCTCGATGTTATAGTATCAATACCTCTTACTACCTCGATGTTATAGTATCAATACATGTTACTACCTCGATGTTATAGTATCAATACCTGTTACTACCTCGATGTTATAGTATCAATACCTCTTACTACCTCGATGTTATAGTATCAATACCTGTCACTACCTCGATGTTATAGTATCAATATATGTTACTACCTAGATGTTATAGTGTCAATACCTCTTACTACCTCGATGTTATAGTATCAATACCTGTTACTACCTCGATGTTATAGTATCAATACCTCTTACTACCTCGATGTTATAGTATCAATACCTGTCACTACCTCGATGTTATAGTATCAATACCTGTTACTACCTCGATGTTATAGTATCAATACCTGTCACTACCTCGATGTTATAGTATCAATACATGTTACTACCTCGATGTTATAGTATCAATACCTGTCACTACCTCGATGTTATAGTATCAACACCTGTCACTACCTCGATGTTATAGTATCAATACCTCTTACTACCTCGATGTTATAGTATCAATACCTGTTACTACCTCGATGTTATAGTATCAATACATGTTACTACCTCGATGTTATAGTATCAATACCTCTTACTACCTCGATGTTATAGTATCAATACCTGTTACTACCTCGATGTTATAGTATCAATACATGTTACTACCTCGATGTTATAGTATCAATACCTGTTACTACCTCGATGTTATAGTATCAATACCCCCTACTACCTCGATGTTATAGCATCAATACCTCTTACTACCTCGATGTTATAGTATCAATACCTGTCACTACCTCGATGTTATAGTATCAATACCTCTTACTACCTCGATGTTATAGTATCAATACCTGTTACTACCTCGATGTTATAGTATCAATACATGTTACTACCTCGATGTTATAGTATCAATACCTGTTACTACCTCGATGTTATAGTATCAATACCCCCTACTACCTCGATGTTATAGCATCAATACCTCTTACTACCTCGATGTTATAGTATCAATACCTGTCACTACCTCGATGTTATAGTATCAATACCTGTTACTACCTCGATGTTATAGTATCAATACATGTTACTACCTCGATGTTATAGTATCAATACCTGTCACTACCTCGATGTTATAGTATCAATACCTCTTACTACCTCGATGTTATAGTATCAATACCTGTTACTACCTCGATGTTATAGTATCAATACATGTTACTACCTCGATGTTATAGTATCAATACCTGTTACTACCTCAATGTTATAGTATCAATACCTCTTACTACCTCGATGTTATAGTATCAATACCTGTCACTACCTCGATGTTATAGTATCAACACCTGTCACTACCTCGATGTTATAGTATCAATACCTCTTACTACCTCGATGTTATAGTATCAATACCTGTTACTACCTCGATGTTATAGTATCAATACATGTTACTACCTCGATGTTATAGTATCAATACCTGTTACTACCTCGATGTTATAGTATCAATACCCCCTACTACCTCGATGTTATAGCATCAATACCTCTTACTACCTCGATGTTATAGTATCAATACCTGTCACTACCTCGATGTTATAGTATCAATACCTCTTACTACCTCTATGTTATAGTGTCAATACCTGTCACTACCTCGATGTTATAGTGTCAATACCTCTTACTACCTCGATGTTATAGTATCAATACCTGTTACTACCTCGATGTTATAGTATCAATACCTCTTACTACCTCGATGTTATAGTATCAATACCTGTTACTACCTCGATGTTATAGTATCAATACCTCTTACTACCTCGATGTTATAGTATCAATACCTGTCACTACCTCGATGTTATAGTATCAATACCTCTTACTACCTCGATGTTATAGTATCAATACCTCTTACTACCTCGATGTTATAGTATCAATACATGTTACTACCTCGATGTTATAGTATCAATACCTCTTACTACCTCGATGTTATAGTATCAACACCTGTCACTACCTCGATGTTATAGTATCAATACCTGTTACTACCTCGATGTTATAGTATCAATACATCTTACTACCTCGATGTTATAGTATCAATACATGTTACTACCTCGATGTTATAGTATCAATACCTCTTACTACCTCGATGTTATAGTATCAACACCTGTCACTACCTCGATGTTATAGTATCAATACCTGTCACTACCTCGATGTTATATTATCAATACCTGTTACTACCTCGATGTTATAGTATCAATACATGTTACTACCTCGATGTTATAGTATAAATACCTGTTACTACCTCGATGTTATAGTATCAATACCTCTTACTACCTCGATGTTATAGTATCAATACCTGTCACTACCTCGATGTTATAGTATCAATACCTCTTACTACCTCGATGTTATAGTATCAATACCTCTTACTACCTCGATGTTATAGTATAAATACCTGTTACTACCTCGATGTTATAGTATCAATACCTGTCACTACCTCGATGTTATAGTATCAATACCTGTTACTACCTCGATGTTATAGTATCAATACCTGTCACTACCTCGATGTTATAGTATCAATACCTCTTACTACCTCGATGTTATAGTATCAATACCTCTTACTACCTCGATGTTATAGTATCAATACCTGTTACTACCTCGATGTTATAGTATCAATACCTGTCACTACCTCGATGTTATAGTATCAATACCTGTCACTACCTCGATGTTATAGTATCAATACCTGTTACTACCTCGATGTTATAGTATCAATACCTCTTACTACCTCGATGTTATAGTATCAATACCTCTTACTACCTCGATGTTATAGTATCAATACCTGTTACTACCTCGATGTTATAGTATCAATACCTGTCACTACCTCGATGTTATAGTATCAATACCTGTCACTACCTCGATGTTATAGTATCAATACCTGTTACTACCTCGATGTTATAGTATCAATACCTCTTACTACCTCGATGTTATAGTATCACCACCTGTCACTACCTCGATGTTATAGTATCAATACCTGTCACTACCTCGATGTTATAGTATCAATACCTGTCACTACCTCGATGTTATAGTATCAATACCTGTCACTACCTCGATGTTATAGTATCAATACCTGTTACTACCTCGATGTTATAGTATCAATACCTGTCACTACCTCGATGTTATAGTATCAATACCTGTCACTACCTCGATGTTATAGTATCAATACCTCTTACTACCTCGATGTTATAATATCAATACCTGTTACTACCTTGATGTTATAGTATCAATACCTGTTACTACCTCGATGTTATAGTATCAATACCTCTTACTACCTCGATGTTATAATATCAATACCTGTTACTACCTTGATGTTATAGTATCAATACCTCTTACTACCTCGATGTTATAGTATCAATACCTCTTACTACCTCGATGTTATAGTATCAATACCTGTTACTACCTCAATGTTATAGTATCAATACCTCTTACTACCTCGATGTTATAGTATCAATACCTGTTACTACCTCGATGTTATAGTATCAATATCTCTTACGACCTCGATGTTATAGTATCAATACCTCTTACTACCTCGATGTTATAGTATCAATACCTCTTACTACCTCGATGTTATAGTATCAATACCTGTCACTACCTCGATGTTATAGTATCAATACCTGTTACTACCTCGATGTTATAGTATCAACACCTCTTACTACCTCGATGTTATAGTATCAATACCTGTTACTACCTCGATGTTATAGTATCAATACCTCTTACTACCTCGATGTTATAATATCAATACCTGTTACTACCTTGATGTTATAGTATCAATACCTCTTACTACCTCGATGTTATAGTATCAATACCTGTCACTACCTCGATGTTATAGTATCAATACCTCTTACTACCTCGATGTTATAGTATCAATACCTCTTACTACCTCGATGTTATAGTATCAATACCTCTTACTACCTCGATGTTATAGTATCAATACCTGTCACTACCTCGATGTTATAGTATCAATACCTGTTACTACCTCGATATTATAGTATCAATACCTGTCACTACCTCGATGTTATAGTATCAATACCTGTCACTACCTCGATGTTATAGTATCAATACCTGTTACTACCTCGATGTTATAGTATCAATACATCTTACTACCTCGATGTTATAGTATCAACACCTGTCACTACCTCGATGTTATAGTATCAATACCTGTCACTACCTCGATGTTATAGTATCAATACCTGTCACTACCTCGATGTTATAGTATCAATACCTGTTACTACCTCGATGTTATAGTATCAATACCTGTCACTACCTCGATGTTATAGTATCAATACCTCTTACTACCTCGATGTTATAGTATCAATACCTCTTACTACCTCGATGTTATAGTATCAATACCTGTTACTACCTCGATGTTATAGTATCAATACCTCTTACTACCTCGATGTTATAGTATCAATACCTCTTACTACCTCGATGTTATAGTATCAATACATGTTACTACCTCGATGTTATAGTATCAATACCTCTTACTACCTCGATGTTATAATATCAATACCTGTTACTACCTTGATGTTATAGTATCAATACCTCTTACTACCTCGATGTTATAGTATCAATACCTGTTACTACCTCGATGTTATAGTATCAATACCTGTCACTACCTCGATGTTATAGTATCAATACCTCTTACTACCTCGATGTTATAGTATCAATACCTCTTACTACCTCGATGTTATAGTATCAATACATGTTACTACCTCGATGTTATAGTATCAATACCTCTTACTACCTCGATGTTATAATATCAATACCTGTTACTACCTTGATGTTATAGTATCAATACCTCTTACTACCTCGATGTTATAGTATCAATACCTGTTACTACCTCGATGTTATAGTATCAATACCTGTTACTACCTCGATGTTATAGTATCAATACCTGTTACTACCTCGATGTTATAGTATCAATACCTGTCACTACCTCGATGTTATAGTATCAATACCTGTTACTACCTCGATGTTATAGTATCAATACCTCTTACTACCTCGATGTTATAGTATCAATACATGTTACTACCTCGATGTTATAGTATCAATACCTCTTACTATCTCGATGTTATAGTATCAATACCTGTTACTACCTCGATGTTATAGTATCAATACCTCTTACTACCTCGATGTTATAGTATCAACACCTGTCACTACCTCGATGTTATAGTATCAATACCTGTCACTACCTCGATGTTATAGTATCAATACCTGTCACTACCTCGATGTTATAGTATCAATACCTGTTACTACCTCGATGTTATAGTATCAATACCTGTCACTACCTCGATGTTATAGTATCAATACCTGTCACTACCTCGATGTTATAGTATCAATACCTGTCACTACCTCGATGTTATAGTATCAATACCTGTCACTACCTCGATGTTATAGTATCAATACCTGTCACTACCTCGATGTTATAGTATCAATACCTCTTACTACCTCGATGTTATAGTATCAACACCTGTCACTACCTCGATGTTATAGTATCAATACCTGTTACTACCTCGATGTTATAGTATCAATACCTGTTACTACCTCGATGTTATAGTATCAATACCTGTCACTACCTCGATGTTATAGTATCAATACCTGTTACTACCTCGATGTTATAGTATCAATACCTGTTACTACCTCGATGTTATAGTATCAATACCTGTCACTACCTCGATGTTATAGTATCAATACCTCTTACTACCTCGATGTTATAGTATCAACACCTGTCACTACCTCGATGTTATAGTATCAATACCTGTTACTACCTCGATGTTATAGTATCAATACCTCTTACTACCTCGATGTTATAGTATCAATACCTGTTACTACCTCGATGTTATAGTATCAATACCTCTTACTACCTCGATGTTATAGTATCAATACCTCTTACTACCTCGATGTTATAGTATCAATACCTCTTACTACCTCGATGTTATAGTATCAATACCTCTTACTACCTCGATGTTATAGTATCAATATATGTTACTACCTCAATGTTATAGTATCAATACCTGTCACTACCTCGATGTTATAGTATCAATACCTCTTACTACCTCGATGTTATAGTATCAATACCTGTTACTACCTCGATGTTATAGTATCAATACCTCTTACTACCTCGATGTTATAGTATCAATACATGTTACTACCTCGATGTTATAGTATCAATACCTCTTACTACCTCGATGTTATAGTATCAATACCTATCACTACCTCGATGTTATAGTATCAATACCTCTTACTACCTCGATGTTATAGTATCAATACCTCTTACTACCTCGATGTTATAGTATCAATACCTGTTACTACCTTGATGTTATAGTATCAATACCTGTCACTACCTCGATGTTATAGTATCAATACCTGTTACTACCTCGATGTTATAGTATCAATACCTGTCACTACCTCGATGTTATAGTATCAATACCTGTTACTACCTCGATGTTATAGTATCAATACCTCTTACTACCTCGATGTTATAGTATCAATACCTGTCACTACCTCGATGTTATAGTATCAATACCTCTTACTACCTCGATGTTATAGTATCAATACCTCTTACTACCTCGATGTTATAGTATCAATACCTGTTACTACCTTGATGTTATAGTATCAATACCTGTCACTACCTCGATGTTATAGTATCAATACCTCTTACTACCTCGATGTTATAGTATCAATACCTGTTACTACCTCGATGTTATAGTATCAATACCTGTCACTACCTCGATGTTATAGTATCAATACCTGTTACTACCTTGATGTTATAGTATCAATACCTGTCACTACCTCGATGTTATAGTATCAATACATCTTACTACCTCGATGTTATAGTATCAATACCTGTTACTACCTCGATGTTATAGTATCAATACCTGTCACTACCTCGATGTTATAGTATCAATATATGTTACTACCTAGATGTTATAGTGTCAATACCTCTTACTACCTCGATGTTATAGTATCAATACCTCTTACTACCTCGATGTTATAGTATCAATACCTGTTACTACCTCGATGTTATAGTATCAATACATGTTACTACCTCGATGTTATAGTATCAATACCTGTTACTACCTCGATGTTATAGTATCAATACCCCCTACTACCTCGATGTTATAGCATCAATACCTCTTACTACCTCGATGTTATAGTATCAATACATGTTACTACCTCGATGTCATAGTATCAATACCTGTCACTACCTCGATGTTATAGTATCAATACCTCTTACTACCTCGATGTTATAGTATCAATACCTCTTACTACCTCGATGTTATAGTATCAATACATGTTACTACCTCGATGTTATAGTATCAATACCTCTTACTACCTCGATGTTATAGTATCAACACCTGTCACTACCTCGATGTTATAGTATCAATACCTGTTACTACCTCGATGTTATAGTATCAATACATCTTACTACCTCGATGTTATAGTATCAATACATGTTACTACCTCGATGTTATAGTATCAATACCTCTTACTACCTCGATGTTATAGTATCAACACCTGTCACTACCTCGATGTTATAGTATCAATACCTGTCACTACCTCGATGTTATAGTATCAATACCTGTCACTACCTCGATGTTATAGTATCAATACCTCTTACTACCTCGATGTTATAGTATCAATACCTCTTACTACCTCGATGTTATAGTATAAATACCTGTTACTACCTCGATGTTATAGTATCAATACCTGTCACTACCTCGATGTTATAGTATCAATACCTGTTACTACCTCGATGTTATAGTATCAATACCTGTCACTACCTCGATGTTATAGTATCAATACCTCTTACTACCTCGATGTTATAGTATCAATACCTGTTACTACCTCGATGTTATAGTATCAATACCTGTTACTACCTCGATGTTATAGTATCAATACCTGTCACTACCTCGATGTTATAGTATCAATACCTCTTACTACCTCGATGTTATAGTATCAATACCTGTTACTACCTCGATGTTATAGTATCAATACATGTTACTACCTCGATGTTATAGTATCAATACATGTTACTACCTCGATGTTATAGTATCAATACCTGTTACTACCTCGATGTTATAGTATCAATACCTCTTACTACCTCGATGTTATAGTATCAATACCTGTTACTACCTCGATGTTATAGTATCAATACCTCTTACTACCTCGATGTTATAGTATCAACACCTGTCACTACCTCGATGTTATAGTATCAATACCTGTCACTACCTCGATGTTATAGTATCAATACCTGTTACTACCTCGATGTTATAGTATCAATACCTCTTACTACCTCGATGTTATAGTATCACCACCTGTCACTACCTCGATGTTATAGTATCAATACCTGTCACTACCTCGATGTTATAGTATCAATACCTGTCACTACCTCGATGTTATAGTATCAATACCTGTTACTACCTCGATGTTATAGTATCAATACCTGTCACTACCTCGATGTTATAGTATCAATACCTGTCACTACCTCGATGTTATAGTATCAATACCTGTTACTACCTCGATGTTATAGTATCAATACCTCTTACTACCTCGATGTTATAGTATCAACACCTGTCACTACCTCGATGTTATAGTATCAATACCTGTCACTACCTCGATGTTATAGTATCAATACCTGTCACTACCTCGATGTTATAGTATCAATACCTGTTACTACCTCGATGTTATAGTATCAATACCTGTCACTACCTCGATGTTATAGTATCAATACCTGTCACTACCTCGATGTTATAGTATCAATACCTCTTACTACCTCGATGTTATAGTATCAATACCTGTTACTACCTCGATGTTATAGTATCAATACCTCTTACTACCTCGATGTTATAGTATCAATACCTGTTACTACCTCGATGTTATAGTATCAATACCTGTTACTACCTCGATGTTATAGTATCAATACCTCTTACTACCTCGATGTTATAGTATCAATACCTCTTACTACCTCGATGTTATAGTATCAATACCTGTCACTACCTCGATGTTATAGTATCAATACCTGTCACTACCTCGATGTTATAGTATCAATACCTCTTACTACCTCGATGTTATAGTATCAACACCTGTCACTACCTCGATGTTATAGTATCAATACCTGTTACTACCTCGATGTTATAGTATCAATACCTCTTACTACCTCGATGTTATAGTATCAATACCTGTTACTACCTCGATGTTATAGTATCAATACCTGTCACTACCTCGATGTTATAGTATCAATACCTCTTACTACCTCGATGTTATAGTATCAATACCTGTTACTACCTCGATGTTATAGTATCAATACCTCTTACTACCTCGATGTTATAGTATCAATACATGTTACTACCTCGATGTTATAGTATCAATACCTCTTACTACCTCGATGTTATAGTATCAATACCTATCACTACCTCGATGTTATAGTATCAATACCTCTTACTACCTCGATGTTATAGTATCAATACCTGTCACTACCTCGATGTTATAGTATCAATACCTGTCACTACCTCGATGTTATAGTATCAATACCTGTTACTACCTCGATGTTATAGTATCAATACCTCTTACTACCTCGATGTTATAGTATCAACACCTGTCACTACCTCGATGTTATAGTATCAATACCTGTCACTACCTCGATGTTATAGTATCAATACCTGTCACTACCTCGATGTTATAGTATCAATACCTGTTACTACCTCGATGTTATAGTATCAATACCTGTCACTACCTCGATGTTATAGTATCAATACCTGTCACTACCTCGATGTTATAGTATCAATACCTGTTACTACCTCGATGTTATAGTATCAATACCTCTTACTACCTCGATGTTATAGTATCAACACCTGTCACTACCTCGATGTTATAGTATCAATACCTGTCACTACCTCGATGTTATAGTATCAATACCTGTTACTACCTCGATGTTATAGTATCAATACCTCTTACTACCTCGATGTTATAGTATCACCACCTGTCACTACCTCGATGTTATAGTATCAATACCTGTCACTACCTCGATGTTATAGTATCAATACCTGTCACTACCTCGATGTTATAGTATCAATACCTGTTACTACCTCGATGTTATAGTATCAATACCTGTCACTACCTCGATGTTATAGTATCAATACCTGTTACTACCTCGATGTTATAGTATCAATACATGTTACTACCTCGATGTTATAGTATCAATACCTGTTACTACCTCGATGTTATAGTATCAATACCTGTCACTACCTCGATGTTATAGTATCAATACCTGTTACTACCTCGATGTTATAGTATCAATACATGTTACTACCTCGATGTTATAGTATCAATACCTGTTACTACCTCGATGTTATAGTATCAATACCTGTCACTACCTCGATGTTATAGTATCAATACCTGTCACTACCTCGATGTTATAGTATCAATACCTCTTACTACCTCGATGTTATAGTATCAATACCTGTCACTACCTCGATGTTATAGTATCAATACCTGTTACTACCTCGATGTTATAGTATCAATACCTGTTACTACCTCGATGTTATAGTATCAATACCTGTCACTACCTCGATGTTATAGTATCAATACCTGTTACTACCTCGATGTTATAGTATCAATACCTGTTACTACCTCGATGTTATAGTATCAATACCTGTCACTACCTCGATGTTATAGTATCAATACCTCTTACTACCTCGATGTTATAGTATCAACACCTGTCACTACCTCGATGTTATAGTATCAATACCTGTTACTACCTCGATGTTATAGTATCAATACCTCTTACTACCTCGATGTTATAGTATCAATACCTGTTACTACCTCGATGTTATAGTATCAATACCTGTCACTACCTCGATGTTATAGTATCAATACCTCTTACTACCTCGATGTTATAGTATCAATACCTGTTACTACCTCGATGTTATAGTATCAATACCTCTTACTACCTCGATGTTATAGTATCAATACATGTTACTACCTCGATGTTATAGTATCAATACCTCTTACTACCTCGATGTTATAGTATCAATACCTATCACTACCTCGATGTTATAGTATCAATACCTCTTACTACCTCGATGTTATAGTATCAATACCTCTTACTACCTCGATGTTATAGTATCAATACCTGTTACTACCTTGATGTTATAGTATCAATACCTGTCACTACCTCGATGTTATAGTATCAATACCTGTTACTACCTCGATGTTATAGTATCAATACCTGTCACTACCTCGATGTTATAGTATCAATACCTGTTACTACCTCGATGTTATAGTATCAATACCTCTTACTACCTCGATGTTATAGTATCAATACCTGTCACTACCTCGATGTTATAGTATCAATACCTCTTACTACCTCGATGTTATAGTATCAATACCTCTTACTACCTCGATGTTATAGTATCAATACCTGTTACTACCTTGATGTTATAGTATCAATACCTGTCACTACCTCGATGTTATAGTATCAATACCTCTTACTACCTCGATGTTATAGTATCAATACCTGTTACTACCTCGATGTTATAGTATCAATACCTGTCACTACCTCGATGTTATAGTATCAATACCTGTTACTACCTTGATGTTATAGTATCAATACCTGTCACTACCTCGATGTTATAGTATCAATACATCTTACTACCTCGATGTTATAGTATCAATACCTGTTACTACCTCGATGTTATAGTATCAATACCTGTCACTACCTCGATGTTATAGTATCAATACCTGTTACTACCTCGATGTTATAGTATCAATACCTGTCACTACCTCGATGTTATAGTATCAATACATGTTACTACCTCGATGTTATAGTATCAATACCTCTTACTACCTCGATGTTATAGTATCAATACATCTTACTACCTCGATGTTATAGTATCAATACCTCTTACTACCTCGATGTTATAATATCAATACCTGTCACTACCTCGATGTTATAGTATCAATACCTGTCACTACCTCGATGTTATAGTATCAATACCTGTCACTACTTCGATGTTATAGTATCAATACCTCTTACTACCTCGATGTTATAGTATCAATACCAGTTACTACCTCGATGTTATAGTATCAATACCTGTCACTACCTCGATGTTATAGTATCAATACCTGTTACTACCTCGATGTTATAGTATCAATATCTGTCACTACATCGATGTTATAGTATCAATACCTGTTACTACCTCGATGTTATAGTATCAATACATGTTACTACCTCGATGTTATAGTATCAATACCTCTTACTACCTCGATGTTATAGTATCAACACCTGTCACTACCTCGATGTTATAGTATCAATACCTGTCACTACCTCGATGTTATAGTATCAATACCTGTTACTACCTCGATGTTATAGTATCAATATCTGTCACTACATCGATGTTATAGTATCAATACCTGTCACTACCTCGATGTTATAGTATCAATACCCCCTACTACCTCGATGTTATAGCATCAATACCTCTTACTACCTCGATGTTATAGTATCAATACCTGTCACTACCATTATGTTATAGTATCAATACCTGTTACTACCTCGATGTCATAGTATCAATACCTGTCACTACCTCGATGTTATAGTATCAATACCTCTTACTACCTCGATGTTATAGTATCAATACCTCTTACTACCTCGATGTTATAGTATCAATACATGTTACTACCTCGATGTTATAGTATCAATACCTCTTACTACCTCGATGTTATAGTATCAACACCTGTCACTACCTCGATGTTATAGTATCAATACCTGTTACTACCTCGATGTTATAGTATCAATACATCTTACTACCTCGATGTTATAGTATCAATACATGTTACTACCTCGATGTTATAGTATCAATACCTCTTACTACCTCGATGTTATAGTATCAACACCTGTCACTACCTCGATGTTATAGTATCAATACCTGTCACTACCTCGATGTTATAGTATCAATACCTGTCACTACCTCGATGTTATAGTATCAATACCTCTTACTACCTCGATGTTATAGTATCAATACCTCTTACTACCTCGATGTTATAGTATAAATACCTGTTACTACCTCGATGTTATAGTATCAATACCTGTCACTACCTCGATGTTATAGTATCAATACCTGTTACTACCTCGATGTTATAGTATCAATACCTGTCACTACCTCGATGTTATAGTATCAATACCTCTTACTACCTCGATGTTATAGTATCAATACCTGTTACTACCTCGATGTTATAGTATCAATACCTGTTACTACCTCGATGTTATAGTATCAATACCTGTCACTACCTCGATGTTATAGTATCAATACCTCTTACTACCTCGATGTTATAGTATCAATACCTGTTACTACCTCGATGTTATAGTATCAATACATGTTACTACCTCGATGTTATAGTATCAATACATGTTACTACCTCGATGTTATAGTATCAATACCTGTTACTACCTCGATGTTATAGTATCAATACCTCTTACTACCTCGATGTTATAGTATCAATACCTGTTACTACCTCGATGTTATAGTATCAATACCTCTTACTACCTCGATGTTATAGTATCAACACCTGTCACTACCTCGATGTTATAGTATCAATACCTGTCACTACCTCGATGTTATAGTATCAATACCTGTTACTACCTCGATGTTATAGTATCAATACCTCTTACTACCTCGATGTTATAGTATCACCACCTGTCACTACCTCGATGTTATAGTATCAATACCTGTCACTACCTCGATGTTATAGTATCAATACCTGTCACTACCTCGATGTTATAGTATCAATACCTGTTACTACCTCGATGTTATAGTATCAATACCTGTCACTACCTCGATGTTATAGTATCAATACCTGTCACTACCTCGATGTTATAGTATCAATACCTGTTACTACCTCGATGTTATAGTATCAATACCTCTTACTACCTCGATGTTATAGTATCAACACCTGTCACTACCTCGATGTTATAGTATCAATACCTGTCACTACCTCGATGTTATAGTATCAATACCTGTCACTACCTCGATGTTATAGTATCAATACCTGTTACTACCTCGATGTTATAGTATCAATACCTGTCACTACCTCGATGTTATAGTATCAATACCTGTCACTACCTCGATGTTATAGTATCAATACCTCTTACTACCTCGATGTTATAGTATCAATACCTGTTACTACCTCGATGTTATAGTATCAATACCTCTTACTACCTCGATGTTATAGTATCAATACCTGTTACTACCTCGATGTTATAGTATCAATACCTGTTACTACCTCGATGTTATAGTATCAATACCTCTTACTACCTCGATGTTATAGTATCAATACCTCTTACTACCTCGATGTTATAGTATCAATACCTGTCACTACCTCGATGTTATAGTATCAATACCTGTCACTACCTCGATGTTATAGTATCAATACCTCTTACTACCTCGATGTTATAGTATCAACACCTGTCACTACCTCGATGTTATAGTATCAATACCTGTTACTACCTCGATGTTATAGTATCAATACCTCTTACTACCTCGATGTTATAGTATCAATACCTGTTACTACCTCGATGTTATAGTATCAATACCTGTCACTACCTCGATGTTATAGTATCAATACCTCTTACTACCTCGATGTTATAGTATCAATACCTGTTACTACCTCGATGTTATAGTATCAATACCTCTTACTACCTCGATGTTATAGTATCAATACATGTTACTACCTCGATGTTATAGTATCAATACCTCTTACTACCTCGATGTTATAGTATCAATACCTATCACTACCTCGATGTTATAGTATCAATACCTCTTACTACCTCGATGTTATAGTATCAATACCTGTCACTACCTCGATGTTATAGTATCAATACCTGTCACTACCTCGATGTTATAGTATCAATACCTGTTACTACCTCGATGTTATAGTATCAATACCTCTTACTACCTCGATGTTATAGTATCAACACCTGTCACTACCTCGATGTTATAGTATCAATACCTGTCACTACCTCGATGTTATAGTATCAATACCTGTCACTACCTCGATGTTATAGTATCAATACCTGTTACTACCTCGATGTTATAGTATCAATACCTGTCACTACCTCGATGTTATAGTATCAATACCTGTCACTACCTCGATGTTATAGTATCAATACCTGTTACTACCTCGATGTTATAGTATCAATACCTCTTACTACCTCGATGTTATAGTATCAACACCTGTCACTACCTCGATATTATAGTATCAATACCTGTCACTACCTCGATGTTATAGTATCAATACCTGTTACTACCTCGATGTTATAGTATCAATACCTCTTACTACCTCGATGTTATAGTATCACCACCTGTCACTACCTCGATGTTATAGTATCAATACCTGTCACTACCTCGATGTTATAGTATCAATACCTGTCACTACCTCGATGTTATAGTATCAATACCTGTTACTACCTCGATGTTATAGTATCAATACCTGTCACTACCTCGATGTTATAGTATCAATACCTGTTACTACCTCGATGTTATAGTATCAATACATGTTACTACCTCGATGTTATAGTATCAATACCTGTTACTACCTCGATGTTATAGTATCAATACCTGTCACTACCTCGATGTTATAGTATCAATACCTGTTACTACCTCGATGTTATAGTATCAATACATGTTACTACCTCGATGTTATAGTATCAATACCTGTTACTACCTCGATGTTATAGTATCAATACCTGTCACTACCTCGATGTTATAGTATCAATACCTGTCACTACCTCGATGTTATAGTATCAATACCTCTTACTACCTCGATGTTATAGTATCAATACCTGTCACTACCTCGATGTTATAGTATCAATACCTGTTACTACCTCGATGTTATAGTATCAATACCTGTTACTACCTCGATGTTATAGTATCAATACCTGTCACTACCTCGATGTTATAGTATCAATACCTGTTACTACCTCGATGTTATAGTATCAATACCTGTTACTACCTCGATGTTATAGTATCAATACCTGTCACTACCTCGATGTTATAGTATCAATACCTCTTACTACCTCGATGTTATAGTATCAACACCTGTCACTACCTCGATGTTATAGTATCAATACCTGTTACTACCTCGATGTTATAGTATCAATACCTCTTACTACCTCGATGTTATAGTATCAATACCTGTTACTACCTCGATGTTATAGTATCAATACCTGTCACTACCTCGATGTTATAGTATCAATACCTCTTACTACCTCGATGTTATAGTATCAATACCTGTTACTACCTCGATGTTATAGTATCAATACCTCTTACTACCTCGATGTTATAGTATCAATACATGTTACTACCTCGATGTTATAGTATCAATACCTCTTACTACCTCGATGTTATAGTATCAATACCTATCACTACCTCGATGTTATAGTATCAATACCTCTTACTACCTCGATGTTATAGTATCAATACCTCTTACTACCTCGATGTTATAGTATCAATACCTGTTACTACCTTGATGTTATAGTATCAATACCTGTCACTACCTCGATGTTATAGTATCAATACCTGTTACTACCTCGATGTTATAGTATCAATACCTGTCACTACCTCGATGTTATAGTATCAATACCTGTTACTACCTCGATGTTATAGTATCAATACCTCTTACTACCTCGATGTTATAGTATCAATACCTGTCACTACCTCGATGTTATAGTATCAATACCTCTTACTACCTCGATGTTATAGTATCAATACCTCTTACTACCTCGATGTTATAGTATCAATACCTGTTACTACCTTGATGTTATAGTATCAATACCTGTCACTACCTCGATGTTATAGTATCAATACCTCTTACTACCTCGATGTTATAGTATCAATACCTGTTACTACCTCGATGTTATAGTATCAATACCTGTCACTACCTCGATGTTATAGTATCAATACCTGTTACTACCTTGATGTTATAGTATCAATACCTGTCACTACCTCGATGTTATAGTATCAATACATCTTACTACCTCGATGTTATAGTATCAATACCTGTTACTACCTCGATGTTATAGTATCAATACCTGTCACTACCTCGATGTTATAGTATCAATACCTGTTACTACCTCGATGTTATAGTATCAATACCTGTCACTACCTCGATGTTATAGTATCAATACATGTTACTACCTCGATGTTATAGTATCAATACCTCTTACTACCTCGATGTTATAGTATCAATACATCTTACTACCTCGATGTTATAGTATCAATACCTCTTACTACCTCGATGTTATAATATCAATACCTGTCACTACCTCGATGTTATAGTATCAATACCTGTCACTACCTCGATGTTATAGTATCAATACCTGTCACTACTTCGATGTTATAGTATCAATACCTCTTACTACCTCGATGTTATAGTATCAATACCAGTTACTACCTCGATGTTATAGTATCAATACCTGTCACTACCTCGATGTTATAGTATCAATACCTGTTACTACCTCGATGTTATAGTATCAATATCTGTCACTACATCGATGTTATAGTATCAATACCTGTTACTACCTCGATGTTATAGTATCAATACCTGTCACTACCTCGATGTTATAGTATCAATACCTGTTACTACCTTGATGTTATAGTATCAATACCTGTCACTACCTCGATGTTATAGTATCAATACATCTTACTACCTCGATGTTATAGTATCAATACCTGTTACTACCTCGATGTTATAGTATCAATACTTGTCACTACCTCGATGTTATAGTATCAATACCTGTTACTACCTCGATGTTATAGTATCAATATCTGTCACTACCTCGATGTTATAGTATCAATACCTGTCACTACCTCGATGTTATAGTATCAATACCTCTTACTACCTCGATGTTATAGTATCAATACCTGTCACTACCTCGATGTTATAGTATCAATACCTCTTACTACCTCGATGTTATAGTATAAATACCTGTTACTACCTTGATGTTATAGTATCAATACCTGTCACTACCTCGATGTTATAGTATCAATACCTCTTACTACCTCGATGTTATAGTATCAATACCTGTTACTACCTAGATGTTATAGTATCAATACCTGTCACTACCTCGATGTTATAGTATCAATACCTGTTACTACCTAGATGTTATAGTATCAATACCTGTCACTACCTCGATGTTATAGTATCAATACCTGTCACTACCTCGATGTTATAGTATCAATACCTCTTACTACCTCGATGTTATAGTATCAATACCTGTTACTACCTTGATGTTATAGTATCAATACCTGTCACTACCTCGATGTTATAGTATCAATAACTGTTACTACCTCGATGTTATAGTATCAATACCTGTTACTACCTTGATGTTATAATATCAATACCTGTCACTACCTCGATGTTATAGTATCAATACATCTTACTACCTCGATGTTATAGTATCAATACCTGTTACTACCTCGATGTTATAGTATCAATATCTGTCACTACCTCGATGTTATAGTATCAATACCTGTCACTACCTCGATGTTATAGTATCAATACCTCTTACTACCTCGATGTTATAGTATCAATACCTGTCACTACCTCGATGTTATAGTATCAATACCTGTCACTACCTCGATGTTATAGTATCAATACCTGTCACTACCTTGATGTTATAGTATCAATACCTGTCACTACCTCGATGTTATAGTATCAATAACTGTTACTACCTCGATGTTATAGTATCAATACCTCTTACTACCTCGATGTTATAGTATCAATACATCTTACTACCTCGATGTTATAGTATCAATACCTCTTACTACCTCGATGTTATAATATCAATACCTGTCACTACCTCGATGTTATAGTATCAATACCTGTCACTACCTCGATGTTATAGTATCAATACCTGTCACTACTTCGATGTTATAGTATCAATACCTCTTACTACCTCGATGTTATAGTATCAATACCAGTTACTACCTCGATGTTATAGTATCAATACCTGTCACTACCTCGATGTTATAGTATCAATACCTGTTACTACCTCGATGTTATAGTATCAATATCTGTCACTACATCGATGTTATAGTATCAATACCTGTTACTACCTCGATGTTATAGTATCAATACCTGTCACTACCTCGATGTTATAGTATCAATACCTGTTACTACCTTGATGTTATAGTATCAATACCTGTCACTACCTCGATGTTATAGTATCAATACATCTTACTACCTCGATGTTATAGTATCAATACCTGTTACTACCTCGATGTTATAGTATCAATACTTGTCACTACCTCGATGTTATAGTATCAATACCTGTTACTACCTCGATGTTATAGTATCAATATCTGTCACTACCTCGATGTTATAGTATCAATACCTGTCACTACCTCGATGTTATAGTATCAATACCTCTTACTACCTCGATGTTATAGTATCAATACCTGTCACTACCTCGATGTTATAGTATCAATACCTCTTACTACCTCGATGTTATAGTATAAATACCTGTTACTACCTTGATGTTATAGTATCAATACCTGTCACTACCTCGATGTTATAGTATCAATACCTCTTACTACCTCGATGTTATAGTATCAATACCTGTTACTACCTAGATGTTATAGTATCAATACCTGTTACTACCTTGATGTTATAGTATCAATACCTGTCACTACCTCGATGTTATAGTATCAATAACTGTTACTACCTCGATGTTATAGTATCAATACCTGTCACTACCTCGATGTTATAGTATCAATACCTGTCACTACCTCGATGTTATAGTATCAATACCTCTTACTACCTCGATGTTATAGTATCACTACCTGTTACTACCTCGATGTTATAGTATCAATACCTGTCACTACCTCGATGTTATAGTATCAATACCTGTTACTACCTTGATGTTATAATATCAATACCTGTCACTACCTCGATGTTATAGTATCAATACATCTTACTACCTCGATGTTATAGTATCAATACCTGTTACTACCTCGATGTTATAGTATCAATATCTGTCACTACCTCGATGTTATAGTATCAATACCTGTCACTACCTCGATGTTATAGTATCAATACCTCTTACTACCTCGATGTTATAGTATCAATACCTGTCACTACCTCGATGTTATAGTATCAATACCTGTCACTACCTCGATGTTATAGTATCAATACCTGTCACTACCTTGATGTTATAGTATCAATACCTGTCACTACCTCGATGTTATAGTATCAATAACTGTTACTACCTCGATGTTATAGTATCAATACCTGTCACTACCTCGATGTTATAGTATCAATACATGTTACTACCTCGATGTTATAGTATCAATACCTGTTACTACCTCGATGTTATAGTATCAATACCTGTCACTACCTCGATGTTATAGTATCAATACCTCTTACTACCTCGATGTTATAGTATCAATACCTCTTACTACCTCGATGTTATAGTATCAATACCTCTTACTACCTCGATGTTATAGTATCAATACCTGTTACTACCTCGATGTTATAGTATCAATACCTGTTACTACCTCGATGTTATAGTATCAATACATGTTACTACCTCGATGTTATAGTATCGATACCTGTTACTACCTCGATGTTATAGTATCAATACCTGTTACTACCTCGATGTTATAGTATCAATATCTGTCACTACCTCGATGTTATAGTATCAATACCTGTCACTACCTCGATGTTATAGTATCAATACCTATTACTACCTCGATGTTATAGTATCAATACCTGTCACTACCTCGATGTTATAGTATCAATACCTCTTACTACCTCGATGTTATAGTATAAATACCTCTTACTACCTCGATGTTATAGTATCAATACCTGTTACTACCTTGATGTTATAGTATCAATACCTGTCACTACCTCGATGTTATAGTATCAATACCTCTTACTACCTCGATGTTATAGTATCAATACCTCTTACTACCTCGATGTTATAGTATCAATACCTCTTACTACCTCGATGTTATAGTATCAATACCTGTCACTACCTCGATTTTATAGTATCAATACCTCTTACTACCTCGATGTTATAGTATCAATACCTGTTACTACCTCGATGTTATAGTATCAATACCTGTCACTACCTCGATGTTATAGTATCAATACCTCTTACTACCTCGATGTTATAGTATCAATACCTGTTACTACCTCGATATTATAGTATCAATACATGTTAGTACCTCGATGTTATAATATCAATACCTGTTACTACCTCGATATTATAGTATCAATACATGTTAGTACCTCGATGTTATAGTATCAATACCTCTTACTACCTCGATGTTATAGTATCAATACCTGTCACTACCTCGATGTTATAGTATCAATACCTGTCACTACCTTGATGTTATAGTATCAATACCTGTCACTACCTCGATGTTATAGTATCAATAACTGTTACTACCTCGATGTTATAGTATCAATACCTGTCACTACCTCGATGTTATAGTATCAATACCTGTCACTACCTCGATGTTATAGTATCAATACCTCTTACTACCTCGATGTTATAGTATCAATACCTCTTACTACCTCGATGTTATAGTATCAATACCTGTCACTACCTCGATTTTATAGTATCAATACCTCTTACTACCTCGATGTTATAGTATCAATACCTGTTACTACCTCGATGTTATAGTATCAATACCTGTTACTACCTCGATGTTATAGTATCAATACCTGTCACTACCTCGATGTTATAGTATCAATACCTGTTACTACCTCGATGTTATAGTATCAATACCTCTTACTACCTCGATGTTATAGTATCAATACCTGTTACTACCTTGATGTTATAGTATCAATACCCCCTACTACCTCGATGTTATAGTATCAATACCTGTTACTACCTCGATGTTATAGTATCAATACCTGTTACTACCTCGATATTATAGTATCAATACATGTTAGTACCTCGATGTTATAATAGCAATACCTGTTACTACCTCGATATTATAGTATCAATACCTGTCACTACCTCGATGTTATAGTATCAATACCTGTTACTACCTCGATATTATAGTATCAATACCTGTCACTACCTCGATGGTATAGTATCAATACCTCTTACTACCTCGATGTTATAGTATCAATACCTGTCACTACCTCGATGTTATAGTATCAATACCTCTTACTACCTCGATGTTATAGTATCAATACCTGTTACTACCTCGATGTTATAGTATCAATACCTGTCACTACCTCGATGTTATAGTATCAATACCTCTTACTACCTCGATGTTATAGTATCAATACCTGTTACTACCTCGATATTATAGTATCAATACATGTTAGTACCTCGATGTTATAATATCAATACCTGTTACTACCTCGATATTATAGTATCAATACATGTTAGTACCTCGATGTTATAGTATCAATACCTCTTACTACCTCGATGTTATAGTATCAATACCTGTCACTACCTCGATGTTATAGTATCAATACCTCTTACTACCTCGATGTTATAGTATCAATACCTCTTACTACCTCAATGTTATAGTATCAATACCTGTTACTACCTAGATGTTATAGTATCAATACATGTTACTACCTCGATGTTATAGTATCAATACCTCTTACTACCTCGATGTCATAGTATCAATACCTCTTACTACCTAGTTGTTATAGTATCAATACCTCTTACTACCTCGATGTTATAGTATCATTACCTCTTACTAACTCGATGTTATAGTATCAATACCTCTTACTACCTCGATGTTATAGTATCAATACCTCTTACTACCTCGATGTTATAGTATCAATACCTCTTACTACCTCGATGTTATAGTATCAATACCTCTTACTACCTCGATGTTATAGTATCAATACCTCTTACTACCTCGATGTTATAGTATCAATACATGTTACTACCTCGATGTTATAGTATCAATACCTCTTACTACCTCGATGTTATAGTATCAATACCTCTTACTACTTCGATGTTATAGTATCAATACCTCTTACTACCTCGATGTTATAGTATCAATACCTGTTACTACCTCGATGTTATAGTATCAATACCTGTTACTACCTCGATGTTATAGTATCAATACCTGTCACTACCTCGATGTTATAGTATCAATACCTGTTACTACCTCGATGTTATAGTATCAATACCTGTCACTACCTCGATGTTATAGTATCAATACCTGTCACTACCTCGATGTTATAGTATCAATACCTGTTACTACCTCGATGTTATAGTATCAATACCTGTTACTACCTCGATGTTATAGTATCAATACCTCTTACTACCTCGATGTTATAGTATCAACACCTGTCACTACCTCGATGTTATAGTATCAATACATGTTACTACCTCGATGTTATAGTATCAATACCTGTCACTACCTCGATGTTATAGTATCAATACCTCTTACTACCTCGATGTTATAGTATCAATACCTGTTACTACCTCGATGTTATAGTATCAATACCTGTCACTACCTCGATGTTATAGTATCAATACCTCTTACTACCTCGATGTTATAGTATCAATACCTGTTACTACCTCGATGTTATAGTATCAATACCTGTCACTACCTCGATGTTATAGTATCAATACCTCTTACTACCTCGATGTTATAGTATCAATACCTGTTACTACCTCGATATTATAGTATCAATACATGTTAGTACCTCGATGTTATAATATCAATACCTGTTACTACCTCGATATTATAGTATCAATACATGTTAGTACCTCGATGTTATAGTATCAATACCTCTTACTACCTCGATGTTATAGTATCAATACCTGTCACTACCTCGATGTTATAGTATCAATACCTCTTACTACCTCGATGTTATAGTATCAATACCTCTTACTACCTCGATGTTATAGTATCAATACCTGTTACTACCTAGATGTTATAGTATCAATACATGTTACTACCTCGATGTTATAGTATCAATACCTCTTACTACCTCGATGTCATAGTATCAATACCTCTTACTACCTAGTTGTTATAGTATCAATACCTCTTACTACCTCGATGTTATAGTATCATTACCTCTTACTACCTCGATGTTATAGTATCAATACCTCTTACTACCTCGATGTTATAGTATCAATACCTCTTACTACCTCGATGTTATAGTATCAATACCTCTTACTACCTCGATGTTATAGTATCAATACCTCTTACTACCTCGATGTTATAGTATCAATACCTCTTACTACCTCGATGTTATAGTATCAATACATGTTACTACCTCGATGTTATAGTATCAATACCTCTTACTACCTCGATGTTATAGTATCAATACCTCTTACTACTTCGATGTTATAGTATCAATACCTGTTACTACCTCGATGTTATAGTATCAATACATGTTACTACCTCGATGTTATAGTATCAATACCTCTTACTACCTCGATGTTATAGTATCAATACCTGTTACTACCTCGATGTTATAGTATCAATACCTCTTACTACCTCGATGTTATAGTATCAATACATCTTACTACCTCGATGTTATAGTATCAATACCTCTTACTACCTCGATGTTATAGTATCAATACATGTTACTACCTCGATGTTATAGTAGCAATACCTCTTACTACCTCGATGTTATAGTATCAACACCTGTCACTACCTCGATGTTATAGTATCAATACATGTTACTACCTCGATGTTATAGTATCAATACCTCTTACTACCTCGATGTTATAGTATCAACACCTGTCACTACCTCGATGTTATAGTATCAATACATGTTACTACCTCGATGTTATAGTATCAATACCTCTTACTACCTCGATGTTATATTATCAACACCTGTCACTACCTCGATGTTATAGTATCAATACCTGTTACTACCTCGATGTTATAGTATCAATACCTCTTACTACCTCGATGTTATAGTATCAATACCTGTTACTACCTCGATGTTATAGTATCAATACCTGTTATACCTCGATGTTATAGTATCAATACATCTTACTACCTCGATGTTATAGTATCAATACCTGTCACTACCTCGATGTTATAGTATCAATACCTCTTACTACCTCGATGTTATAGTATCAATACCTGTTACTACCTCGATGTTATAGTATCAATACCTCTTACTACCTCGATGTTATAGTATCAATACCTGTTACTACCTCGATGTTATAGTATCAATACCTGTTACTACCTCGATGTTATAGTATCAATACCTCTTACTACCTCGATGTTATAGTATCAATACCTCTTACTACCTCGATGTTATAGTATCAATACCTGTTACTACCTAGATGTTATAGTATCAATACATGTTACTACCTCGATGCTATGGTATCAATACCTCTTACTACCTCGATGTTATAGTATCAATACCTGTTACTACATCGATGTTATAGTATCAATACCTGTCACTACCTCGATGTTATAGTATCAATAGCTCTTACTACCTCGATGTTATAGTATCAATACCTGTTACTACCTAGATGTTATAGTATCAATACATGTTACTACCTCGATGTTATAGTATCAATACCTCTTACTACCTCGATGTTATAGTATCAATACATGTTACTACCTCGATGTTATAGTATCAATACCTGTCACTACCTCGATGTTATAGTATCAATAGCTCTTACTACCTCGATGTTATAGTATCAATACATGTTACTACCTCGATGTTATAGTATCAATACCTCTTACTACCTCGATGTTATAGTATCAATACCTGTTACTACCTCGATGTTATAGTATCAATACCTCTTACTACCTCGATGTTATAGTATCAATACCTGTTACTACCTCGATGTTATAGTATCAATACCTGTCACTACCTCGATGTTATAGTATCAATAGCTCTTACTACCTCGATGTTATAGTATCAATACATGTTACTACCTCGATGTTATAGTATCAATACCTCTTACTACCTCGATGTTATAGTATCAATACCTGTTACTACCTCGATGTTATAGTATCAATACCTCTTACTACCTCGATGTTATAGTATCAATACCTGTTACTACCTCGATGTTATAGTATCAATACCTGTTACTACCTCGATGTTATAGTATCAATACCTCTTACTACCTCGATGTTATAGTATCAATACCTGTCACTACCTCGATGTTATAGTATCAATACCTCTTACTACCTCGATGTTATAGTATCAATACCTGTCACTACCTCGATGTTATAGTATCAATACCTCTTACTACCTCGATGTTATAGTATCAATACCTCTTACTACCTCGATGTTATAGTATCAATACCTGTTACTACCTCGATGTTATAGTATCAATACCTGTTACTACCTCGATGTTATAGTATCAATACCTGTCACTACCTCGATGTTATAGTATCAATAGCTCTTACTACCTCGATGTTATAGTATCAATACATGTTACTACCTCGATGTTATAGTATCAATACCTGTTACTACCTCGATGTTATAGTATCAATACCTCTTACTACCTCGATGTTATAGTATCAATACCTGTTACTACCTCGATGTTATAGTATCAATACCTGTTACTACCTCGATGTTATAGTATCAATACCTCTTACTACCTCGATGTTATAGTATCAATACCTCTTACTACCTCGATGTTATAGTATCAATACCTGTTACTACCTAGATGTTATAGTATCAATACCTGTTACTACCTAGATGTTATAGTATCAATACATGTTACTACCTCGATGTTATAGTATCAATACCTCTTACTACCTCGATGTTATAGTATCAATACATGTTACTACCTCGATGTTATAGTATCAATACCTGTCACTACCTCGATGTTATAGTATCAATAGCTCTTACTACCTCGATGTTATAGTATCAATACATGTTACTACCTCGATGTTATAGTATCAATACCTCTTACTACCTCGATGTTATAGTATCAATACCTGTTACTACCTCGATGTTATAGTATCAATACCTCTTACTACCTCGATGTTATAGTATCAATACCTGTTACTACCTCGATGTTATAGTATCAATACCTGTTACTACCTCGATGTTATAGTATCAATACCTCTTACTACCTCGATGTTATAGTATCAATACCTGTCACTACCTCGATGTTATAGTATCAATACCTCTTACTACCTCGATGTTATAGTATCAATACATGTTACTACCTCGATGTTATAGTATCAATACCTGTCACTACCTCGATGTTATAGTATCAATAGCTCTTACTACCTCGATGTTATAGTATCAATACATGTTACTACCTCGATGTTATAGTATCAATACCTCTTACTACCTCGATGTTATAGTATCAATACCTGTTACTACCTCGATGTTATAGTATCAATACCTCTTACTACCTCGATGTTATAGTATCAATACCTGTTACTACCTCGATGTTATAGTATCAATACCTGTTACTACCTCGATGTTATAGTATCAATACCTCTTACTACCTCGATGTTATAGTATCAATACCTGTCACTACCTCGATGTTATAGTATCAATACCTCTTACTACCTCGATGTTATAGTATCAATACCTGTCACTACCTCGATGTTATAGTATCAATACCTCTTACTACCTCGATGTTATAGTATCAATACCTCTTACTACCTCGATGTTATAGTATCAATACCTGTTACTACCTCGATGTTATAGTATCAATACCTGTTACTACCTCGATGTTATAGTATCAATACCTGTCACTACCTCGATGTTATAGTATCAATACCTCTTACTACCTCGATGTTATAGTATCAATACCTCTTACTACCTCGATATTATAGTATCAATACCTGTTACTACCTCGATGTTATAGTATCAATACCTGTTACTACCTCGATGTTATAGTATAAATACCTGTCACTACCTCGATGTTATAGTATCAATACCTGTTACTACCTCGATGTTATAGTATCAATACCTGTCACTACCTCGATGTTATAGTATCAATACCTGTTACTACCTCGATGTTATAGTATCAATATCTGTCACTACCTCGATGTTATAGTATCAATACCTGTTACTACCTCGATGTTATAGTATCAACACCTGTCACTACCTCGATGTTATAGTATCAATACCTCTTACTACCTCGATGTTATAGTATCAATACCTGTCACTACCTCGATGTTATAGTATCAATACCTCTTACTACCTCGATGTTATAGTATCAATACCTGTTACTACCTCGATGTTATAGTATCAATACCTGTCACTACCTCGATGTTATAGTATAAATACCTGTTACTACCTCGATGTTATAGTATCAATACCTGTCACTACCTCGATGTTATAGTATCAATACCTCTTACTACCTCGATGTTATAGTATCAATACCTGTCACTACCTCGATGTTATAGTATCAATACCTCTTACTACCTCGATGTTATAGTATCAATACCTGTTACTACCTCGATGTTATAGTATCAATACCTGTCACTACCTCGATGTTATAGTATCAATACCTGTCACTACCTCGATGTTATAGTATCAATACCTCTTACTACCTCGATGTTATAGTATCAATACCTGTCACTACCTCGATGTTATAGTATCAATACCTCTTACTACCTCGATGTTATAGTATAAATACCTCTTACTACCTCGATGTTATAGTATCAATACCTGTTACTACCTTGATGTTATAGTATCAATACCTGTCACTACATCGATATTATAGTATCAATACCTCTTACTACCTCGATGTTATAGTATCAATACCTGTCACTACCTCGATGTTATAGTATCAATACCTGTCACTACCTCGATGTTATAGTATCAATACCTGTTACTACCTCGATGTTATAGTATAAATACCTGTCACTACCTCGATGTTATAGTATCAATACCTGTTACTACCTCGATGTTATAGTATCAATACCTGTCACTACCTCGATGTTATAGTATCAATACCTGTTACTACCTCGATGTTATAGTATCAATATCTGTCACTACCTCGATGTTATAGTATCAATACCTGTTACTACCTCGATGTTATAGTATCAACACCTGTCACTACCTCGATGTTATAGTATCAATACCTCTTACTACCTCGATGTTATAGTATCAATACCTGTCACTACCTCGATGTTATAGTATCAATACCTCTTACTACCTCGATGTTATAGTATAAATACCTGTTACTACCTCGATGTTATAGTATCAATATCTGTCACTACCTCGATGTTATAGTATCAATACCTGTTACTACCTCGATGTTATAGTATCAATACCTGTCACTACCTCGATGTTATAGTATCAATACCTCTTACTACCTCGATGTTATAGTATCAATACCTGTCACTACCTCGATGTTATAGTATCAATACCTCTTACTACCTCGATGTTATAGTATCAATACCTGTTACTACCTCGATGTTATAGTATCAATACCTGTCACTACCTCGATGTTATAGTATCAATACCTGTCACTACCTCGATGTTATAGTATCAATACCTCTTACTACCTCGATGTTATAGTATCAATACCTGTCACTACCTCGATGTTATAGTATCAATACCTCTTACTACCTCGATGTTATAGTATAAATACCTCTTACTACCTCGATGTTATAGTATCAATACCTGTTACTACCTTGATGTTATAGTATCAATACCTGTCACTACATCGATATTATAGTATCAATACCTCTTACTACCTCGATGTTATAGTATCAATACCTGTCACTACCTCGATGTTATAGTATCAATACCTGTCACTACCTCGATGTTATAGTATCAATACCTGTTACTACCTCGATGTTATAGTATCAATACCTGTCACTACCTCGATGTTATAGTATCAATACCTGTCACTACCTCGATGTTATAGTATCAATACCTGTCACTACCTCGATGTTATAGTATCAATACCTCTTACTACCTCGATGTTATAGTATCAATACCTGTTACTACCTCGATGTTATAGTATCAATACCTGTCACTACCTCGATGTTATAGTATCAATACCTCTTACTACCTCGATGTTATAGTATCAATACCTGTCACTACCTCGATGTTATAGTATCAATACCTCTTACTACCTCGATGTTATAGTATCAATACCTCTTACTACCTCGATGTTATAGTATCAATACCTGTCACTACCTCGATGTTATAGTATCAATACCTGTTACTACCTCGATGTTATAGTATCAATACCTGTCACTACCTCGATGTTATAGTATCAATACCTGTCACTACCTCGATGTTATAGTATCAATACCTCTTACTACCTCGATGTTATAGTAGCAATACCTGTTACTACCTCGATGTTATAGTATCAATACCTGTCACTACCTCGATGTTATATTATCAATACCTGTTACTACCTCGATGTTATAGTATCAATACCTCTTACTACCTCGATGTTATAGTATCAATACCTCTTACTACCTCGATGTTATAGTATCAATACCTCTTACTACCTCGATGTTATAGTATCAATACCTCTTACTACCTCGATGTTATAGTATCAATACCTGTCACTACCTCGATGTTATAGTATCAATACCTCTTACTACCTCGATGTTATAGTATCAATACCTCTTACTACCTCGATGTTATAGTATCAATACCTCTTACTACCTCGATGTTATAGTATCAATACCTCTTACTACCTCGATGTTATAGTATCAATACCTGTCACTACCTCGATGTTATAGTATCAATACCTCTTACTACCTCGATGTTATAGTATCAATACCTGTCACTACCTCGATGTTATAGTATCAATACCTGTCACTACCTCGATGTTATAATATCAATACCTCTTACTACCTCGATGTTATAGTATCAATACCTGTCACTACCCCGATGTTATAGTATCAATACCTCTTACTACCTCGATGTTATAGTATCAATACCTGTTACTACCTCGATGTTATAGTATCAATACCTGTCACTACCTCGATGTTATAGTATCAATACATGTTACTACCTCGATGTTATAGTATCAATACCTGTCACTACCTCGATGTTATAGTATCAATACCTCTTACTACCTCGATGTTATAGTATCAATACCTGTTACTACCTCGATGTTATAGTATCAATACCTGTTACTACCTCGATGTTATAGTATCAATACCTCTTACTACCTCGATGTTATAGTATCAATACCTGTCACTACCTCGATGTTATAGTATCAATACCTCTTACTACCTCGATGTTATAGTATCAATACCTCTTACTACCTCGATGTTATAGTATCAATACCTCTTACTACCTCGATGTTATAGTATCAATACCTCTTACTACCTCGATGTTATAGTATCAATACCTGTCACTACCTCGATGTTATAGTATCAATACCTCTTACTACCTCGATGTTATAGTATCAATACCTGTCACTACCTCGATGTTATAGTATCAATACCTGTCACTACCTCGATGTTATAATATCAATACCTCTTACTACCTCGATGTTATAGTATCAATACCTGTCACTACCTCGATGTTATAGTATCAATACCTCTTACTACCTCGATGTTATAGTATCAATACCTGTCACTACCTCGATGTTATAGTATCAATACCTCTTACTACCTCGATGTTATAGTATCAATACCTGTCACTACCTCGATGTTATAGTATCAATACCTCTTACTTCCTCGATGTTATAGTATCAATACCTGTCACTACCTCGATGTTATAGTATCAATACCTCTTACTACCTCGATGTTATAGTATAAATACCTCTTACTACCTCGATGTTATAGTATCAATACCTCTTACTACCTCGATGTTATAATAGCAATACCTGTTACTACCCTGATGTTATAGTATCAATACCTCTTACTACCTCGATGTTATAGTATCAATACCTCTTACTACCTCGATGTTATAGTATCAATACCTGTCACTACCTCGATGTTATAGTATCAATACCTCTTACTACCTCGATGTTATAGTATCAATACCTCTTACTACCTCGATGTTATAGTATCAATACCTCTTACTACCTCGATGTTATAGTATCAATACCTCTTACTACCTCGATGTTATAGTATCAATACCTGTCACTACCTCGATGTTATAGTATCAATACCTCTTACTACCTCGATGTTATAGTATCAATACCTGTCACTACCTCGATGTTATAGTATCAATACCTGTCACTACCTCGATGTTATAATATCAATACCTCTTACTACCTCGATGTTATAGTATCAATACCTGTCACTACCTCGATGTTATAGTATCAATACCTCTTACTACCTCGATGTTATAGTATCAATACCTGTTACTACCTCGATGTTATAGTATCAATACCTGTCACTACCTCGATGTTATAGTATCAATACCTGTCACTACCTCGATGTTATAGTATCAATACCTCTTACTTCCTCGATGTTATAGTATCAATACCTGTCACTACCTCGATGTTATAGTATCAATACCTCTTACTACCTCGATGTTATAGTATAAATACCTCTTACTACCTCGATGTTATAGTATCAATACCTCTTACTACCTCGATGTTATAATAGCAATACCTGTTACTACCCTGATGTTATAGTATCAATACCTCTTACTACCTCGATGTTATAGTATCAATACCTATTACTACCTCGATTTTATAGTATCAATACCTGTTACTACCTCGATGTTATAGTATCAATAACTGTCACTACCTCGATGTTATAGTATCAATACCTGTTACTACCTCGATGTTATAGTATCAATACATGTTACTACCTCGATATTATAGTATCAATACATGTTAGTACCTCGATGTTATAATATCAATACCTGTTACTACCTCGATATTATAGTATCAATACCTGTCACTACCTCGATGTTATAGTATCAATACCTGTTACTACCTCGATGTTATAGTATCAATACCTGTCACTACCTCGATGTTATAGTATCAATACCTCTTACTACCTCGATGTTATAGTATCAATACCTGTTACTACCTCGATGTTATAGTATAAATACCTGTCACTAACTCGATGTTATAGTATCAATACCTCTTACTACCTCGATGTTATAGTATCAATACCTGTTACTACCTCGATATTATAGTATCAATACATGTTAGTACCTCGATGTTATAATATCAATACCTGTTACTACCTCGATATTATAGTATCAATACATGTTAGTACCTCGATGTTATAGTATCAATACCTCTTACTACATCGATGTTATAGTATCAATACCTGTCACTACCTCGATGTTATAGTATCAATACCTCTTACTACCTCGATGTTATAGTATCAATACCTCTTACTACCTCGATGTTATAGTATCAATACCTGTTACTACCTAGATGTTATAGTATCAATACATGTTACTACCTCGATGTTATAGTATCAATACCTCTTACTACCTCGATGTCATAGTATCAATACCTCTTACTACCTCGATGTTATAGTATCATTACCTCTTACTACCTCGATGTTATAGTATCAATACCTCTTACTACCTCGTTGTTATAGTATCAATACCTCTTACTACCTCGATGTTATAGTATCATTACCTCTTACTACCTCGATGTTATAGTATCAATACCTCTTACTACCTCGATGTTATAGTGTCAATACCTCTTACTACCTCGATGTTATAGTATCAATACCTGTTACTACCTCGATGTTATAGTATCAATACCTGTTACTACCTCGATGTTATAGTATCAATACCTGTTACTACCTCGATGTTATAGTATCAATACCTGTTACTACCTCGATGTTATAGTATCAATACCTCTTACTACCTCGATGTTATAGTATCAATACCTCTTACTACCTCGATGTTATAGTATCAATACCTCTTACTACCTCGATGTTATAGTATCAATACCTCTTACTACCTCGATGTTATAGTATCAATACATGTTACTACCTCGATGTTATAGTATCAATACCTCTTACTACCTCGATGTTATAGTATCAATACCTCTTACTACTTCGATGTTATAGTATCAATACCTGTTACTACCTCGATGTTATAGTATCAATACATGTTACTACCTCGATGTTATAGTATCAATACCTCTTACTACCTCGATGTTATAGTATCAATACCTGTTACTACCTCGATGTTATAGTATCAATACATCTTACTACCTCGATGTTATAGTATCAATACCTCTTACTACCTCGATGTTATAGTATCAATACCTGTTACTACCTCGATGTTATAGTATCAATACCTCTTACTACCTCGATGTTATAGTATCAATACCTCTTACTACCTCGATGTTATAGTATCAATACCTGTTACTACCTCGATGTTATAGTATCAATACCTCTTACTACCTCGATGTTATAGTATCAATACCTCTTACTACCTCGATGTTATAGTATCAATACCTCTTACTACCTCGATGTTATAGTATCAATACCTCTTACAACCTCGATGTTATAGTATCAATACATGTTACTACCTCGATGTTATAGTATCAATACCTCTTACTACCTCGATGTTATAGTATCAATACCTCTTACTACCTCGATGTTATAGTATCAATACCTGTTACTACCTCGATGTTATAGTATCAATACCTGTCACTACCTCGATGTTATAGTATCAATACCTCTTACTACCTCGATGTTATAGTATCAATACCTCTTACTACCTCGATGTTATAGTATCAATACCTGTTACTACTTCGATGTTATAGTATCAATACCTATTACTACCTCGATGTTATAGTATCAATACATGTTACTACCTCGATGTTATAGTATCAATACCTCTTACTACCTCGATGTTATAGTATCAATACCTGTTACTACTTCGATGTTATAGTATCAATACATGTTACTACCTCGATGTTATAGTATCAATACATGTTACTACCTCGATGTTATAGTATCAATACCTCTTACTACCTCGATGTTATAGTATCAATACCTGTTACTACCTCGATGTTATAGTATCAATACCTCTTACTACCTCGATGTTATAGTATCAATACCTCTTACTACCTCGATGTTATAGTATCAATACCTGTTACTACCTCGATGTTATAGTATCAATACCTCTTACTACCTCGATGTTATAGTATCAATACCTCTTACTACCTCGATGTTATAGTATCAATACCTGTTACTACCTCGATGTTATAGTATCAATACCTCTTACTACCTCGATGTTATAGTATCAATACCTCTTACTACCTCGATGTTATAGTATCAATACATGTTACTACCTCGATGTTATAGTATCAATACCTCTTACTACCTCGATGTTATAGTATCAATACCTGTTACTACCTCGATGTTATAGTATCAATACCTCTTACTACCTCGATGTTATAGTGTCAATACCTCTTACTACCTCGATGTTATAGTATCAATACCTGTTACTACCTCGATGTTATAGTATCAATACATGTTACTACCTCGATGTTATAGTATCAATACCTGTCACTACCTCGATGTTATAGTATCAATACCTCTTACTACCTCGATGTTATAGTATCATTACATCTTACTACCTCGATGTTATAGTGTCAATACCTCTTACTACCTCGATGTTATAGTATCAATACCTGTTACTACCTCGATGTTATAGTATCAATACATGTTACTACCTCGATGTTATAGTATCAATACCTGTTACTACCTCGATGTTATAGTATCAATACCTCTTACTACCTCGATGTTATAGTATCAATACCTCTTACTACCTCGATGTTATAGTATCAATACCTGTCACTACCTCGATGTTATAGTATCAATACCTCTTACTACCTCGATGTTATAGTATCAATACCTGTTACTACCTCGATGTTATAGTATCAATACCTGTTACTACCTCGATGTTATAGTATCAATACCTCTTACTACCTCGATGTTATAGTATCAATACCTCTTACTACCTCGATGTTATAGTATCAATACCTGTCACTACCTCGATGTTATAGTATCAATACCTCTTACTACCTCGATGTTATAGTATCAATACCTCTTACTACCTCGATGTTATAGTATCAATACCTGTCACTACCTCGATGTTATAGTATCAATACCTGTTACTACCTCGATGTTATAGTATCAATACCTGTTACTACCTCGATGTTATAGTATCAATACCTCTTACTACCTCGATGTTATAGTATCAATACCTCTTACTACCTCGATGTTATAGTATCAATACCTGTCACTACCTCGATGTTATAGTATCAATACCTCTTACTACCTCGATGTTATAGTATCAATACCTGTTACTACCTCGATGTTATAGTATCAATACCTGTTACTACCTCGATGTTATAGTATCAATACCTCTTACTACCTCGATGTTATAGTATCAATACCTCTTACTACCTCGATGTTATAGTATCAATACCTGTCACTACCTCGATGTTATAGTATCAATACCTCTTACTACCTCGATGTTATAGTATCAATACCCCTTACTACCTCGATGTTATAGTATCAATACCTGTTACTACCTCGATGTTATAGTATCAATACCTCTTACTACCTCGATGTTATAGTATCAATACCTCTTACTACCTCGATGTTATAGTATCAATACCTCTTACTACCTCGATGTTATAGTATCAATACCTGTTACTACCTCGATGTTATAGTATCAATACCTGTTACTACCTCGATGTTATAGTATCAATACCTGTTACTACCTCGATGTTATAGTATCAATACCTCTTACTACCTCGATGTTATAGTATCAATACCTCTTACTACCTCGATGTTATAGTATCAATACCTGTTACTACCTCGATGTTATAGTATCAATACCTCTTACTACCTCGATGTTATAGTATCAATACCTCTTACTACCTCGATGTTATAGTATCAATACCTGTTACTACCTCGATGTTATAGTATCAATACCTCTTACTACCTCGATGTTATAGTATCAATACCTGTTACTACCTCGATGTTATAGTGTCAATACCTGTTACTACCTCGATGTTATAGTATCAATACCTGTTAGTACCTCGATGTTATAGTATCAATACCTCTTACTACCTCGATGTTATAGTATCAATACCTCTTACTACCTCGATGTTATAGTATCAATACCTCTTACTACTTCGATGTTATAGTATCAATACCTGTTATACCTCGATGTTATAGTACCAATACCTGTTACTACCTCGATGTTATAGTATCAATACCTGTTACTACCTCGATGTTATAGTATCAATACCTCTTACTACCTCGATGTTATAGTATCATTACCTCTTACTACCTCGATGTTATAGTATCAATACCTCTTACTACCTCGATGTTATAGTATCAATACCTGTTACTACCTCGATGTTATAGTATCAATACCTCTTACTACCTCGATGTTATAGTGTCAATACCTCTTACTACCTCGATGTTATAGTATCAATACCTGTTACTACCTCGATGTTATAGTATCAATACCTGTTACTACCTCGATGTTATAGTATCAATACCTCTTACTACCTCGATGTTATAGTATCAATACCTCTTACTACCTCGATGTTATAGTATCAATACCTGTTACTACCTCGATGTTATAGTATCAATACCTGTTACTACCTCGATGTTATAGTATCAATACCTGTTACTACCTCGATGTTATAGTATCAATACCTGTTACTACCTCGATGTTATAGTATCAATACCTCTTACTACCTCGATGTTATAGTATCAATACCTCTTACTACCTCGATGTTATAGTATCAATACCTGTCACTACCTCGATGTTATAGTATCAATACCTCTTACTACCTCGATGTTATAGTATCAATACCTCTTACTACCTCGATGTTATAGTATCAATACCTGTCACTACCTCGATGTTATAGTATCAATACCTGTTACTACCTCGATGTTATAGTATCAATACCTGTTACTACCTCGATGTTATAGTATCAATAACTGTTACTACCTCGATGTTATAGTATCAATACCTCTTACTACCTCGATGTTATAGTATCAATACCTCTTACTACCTCGATGTTATAGTATCAATACCTGTTACTACCTCGATGTTATAGTATCAATACCTCTTACTACCTCGATGTTATAGTATCAATACCTCTTACTACCTCGATGTTATAGTATCAATACCTGTTACTACCTCGATGTTATAGTATCAATACCTGTTACTACCTCGATGTTATAGTGTCAATACCTGTTACTACCTCGATGTTATAGTATCAATACCTGTTAGTACCTCGATGTTATAGTATCAATACCTCTTACTACCTCGATGTTATAGTATCAATACCTCTTACTACCTCGATGTTATAGTATCAATACCTCTTACTACTTCGATGTTATAGTATCAATACCTGTTATACCTCGATGTTATAGTACCAATACCTGTTACTACCTCGATGTTATAGTATCAATACCTGTTACTACCTCGATGTTATAGTATCAATGCCTCTTACTACCTCGATGTTATAGTATCAATACCTGTTACTACCTCGATGTTATAGTATCAATACCTGTTACTACCTCGATGTTATAGTATCAATACCTCTTACTACCTCGATGTTATAGTATCAATACCTCTGTCTACCTCGATGTTATAGTATCAATACCTGTTACTACCTCGATTTTATAGTATCAATACCTCTTACTACCTCGATGTTATAGTATCAATACATTTTAGTACCTCGATGTTATAGTATCAATACCTCTTACTACCTCGATGTTATAGTATCAATACCTCTTAGTACCTCGATGTTATAGTATCAATACCTGTCACTACCTCGATGTTATAGTATCAATACCTCTTAGTACCTCGATGTTATAGTATCAATACATCTTACTACCTCGATGTTATAGTATCAATACCTGTTACTACCTCGATGTTATAGTATCAATACATCTTACTACCTCGATGTTATAGTATCAATACCTGTTACTACCTCGATGTTATAGTATCAATACCTCTTACTACCTCGCTGTTATAGTATCAATACTTCTTACTACCTCGATGTTATAGTATCAATACTTCTTACTACCTCGATGTTATAGTATCAATACCCCCTACTACCTCGATGTTATAGTATCAATACCTGTTACTACCTCGATGTTATAGTATCAATACCTGTTACTACCTCGATGTTATAGTATCAATACCTGTTACTACCTCGATGTTATAGTATCAATACCTGTTACTACCTCGATGTTATAGTATCAATACCCCCTACTACCTCGATGTTATAGTATCAATACCTGTTACTACCTCGATGTTATAGTATCAATACCTCTTACTACCTCGATTTTATAGTGCCAATACCTGTTACTACCTCGATGTTATAGTATCAATATCTCTTACTACCTCGATGTTATAGTATCAATATCTCTTACTATCTCAATGTTATAGTATCAATACCTGTTACTACCTCGATGTTATAGTATCAATACCTGTTACTACCTCGATGTTATAGTATCAATACCTCTTACTACCTCGATGTTATAGTGCCAATACCTGTTACTACCTCGATGTTATAGTATCAATATCTCTTACTACCTCGATGTTATAGTATCAATATCTCTTACTACCTCAATGTTATAGTATCAATATCTGTTACTACCTCGATGTTATAGTATCAATACCTCTTACTACCTCGATGTTATAGTATCAATACCTCTTACTACCTCGATGTTATAGTATCAATACCTCTTACTACCTCGATGTTATAGTATCACTACCTCTTACTACCTCGATGTTATAGTATCAATACCTCTTACTACCTCGATGTTATAGTATCAATACCTCTTACTACCTCGATGGTATAGTATCAATACCTCTTACTACCTTATTTTATACGGGGTCTTGCTAGTATAAACTCTACACACTATACTGCTGATAACAATCTCAACTAGAACAATCGTATTGCTGTATCCTACAAGTAGGTACTATACTACCAGCTGTCAGCTATATGTCCACTATAACAAATATAATATGTTGTACAAATTATACACGTATAAATACTTTATACGCATCATTAATCTTATTTATATCATTTGTTATGTCATATGTCATACACTATATAGTTTGTTTTCATATTAGCGTAATCATTTTAAATAATATAAAACAATGTTACATAAGAGAGCTTACTTTTACAGACTGGTTATTTTCTGTATAAAGTTGCCTGTATCATGTACACAACACGTAACATCTGATACCATTATCTACGTTGAACAAAGTTATTGATATTTTCATTATAGATTGCGAACATTTATTGAAGATGTAGAATGGATAACCAGGTGAGTATCTAAACAATTACAAATGAAATAGCATTTACTTTGTACTTAATTTAATTTCAAACTTAATTTATATTTCTATCTATTATAGTTTAATATTAGGCGATAACAATTATCGAAAAATAGTGTTTTTTAAAAATTCAATTGATGGTATATCTATAATACATATGACATAATTACATATGTAATATGACTTACTTGACTTAGTTGCGTAGGACTTGGCGTCCACTTGCAGCACACACGAACACTTGCTTTTTGTAGGCATCTCGGTCAGCTGCCCTTCTTTCCAAGGTCAGAAGTGGAATGCCACTGTTTTCTCTGATGCCATCCGCCCATCTCTTTAATGGACGTCCTCTTGGTCTTGGATTTTTGAAGTCCAACTTGTAACCAGAGTTGATCATATCTCGGCTTCTTGCTACATGGCCGAACCAACGAAGTTGTCTTTTTATAATGACTTCTTCTATAGTTTCAGTTACGTTCAGTGACTTTCTAATATTTGTATTAGTGAGTCTGTCATACTTTGTAATTCGCAGGATGGATCTTAAACATTTCATTTCAAAAACCAGCAGGGAATTGACCTCTTGTTTCCTCATTGTCCATGTCTCTGACCCGTATATAGCAATTGGGAGAATGAGGGCTTTGTAGAGTCACTAGAAGTCCAGATAGTTTCTCTCAATCTACAAAAAGCCTGAGATGCGATAGAAATTCTGTGTAAAACATCTTCTGAACAATTGGGGACAAGACTGCCCAAAAACTTGAACTGGTTAACTTTGGGGACAATATTATTACCGATTTTAATATCATTTTTTTCAGTAGTCAGAACTGCACATTTAAGAGGGTTTATCTGTAGGCCCCATTTGTGACAAGCATTTTCTAGCTCTGATCTAACTTCGAAGTTGCTATTTGCAGTTTTTCAAAAACGGCCGATACTAAAGTTGTATCATCAGCGTACCTGATGTCAATTGACATTTCACCATCCAGTCGTAGATTTCTATCTAAGCATGTGAGACCCTTCATTACATGTTCTATGAATATATTGAATAGGCTCGGCGACATGATGCAACCTTCCCAACAAACAATTTATTCAGAACTTTTTAGAACTATTGGAACTATTGAGAACTTTTTGGAACTTTAGTTCTTAATAATTATAATGGGAACTTTTTTAGAACTTTTGAGAACTTTAGTTCCAATAATATTTTATATTGAGAACTTTTTAGAACTTTTGGGAACTTTAGTTCCAATAAATATAATTGGAACTTTTTAGAACTTTTGAGAACTTTAGTTCCAATAATATTATGATATAATTCTAAAATTAGTGATATCACCCATTAAAGTCATATATTTTATAGATATATAGTTTGGTAAAATTCAAATATAAGATTACAGTGTAAACAAATATATGTAGGTTAAAATAAAGATATTTTTATATTTAAATATTTAATTTATAATTAACACATACATTTGAATTAATTATATTACTATATATAAAAACAAGAATTTCTTCTCAAAATAGTTAGTAAATAATTATTTAGATTATAATATATATTTATCAGTTTAATGGTATTATAATAATAAGATATTTTAAATTAAATAAAATATATTTGATGATTGATAAATTATAATTATCAATGATAATATAATTTTATATATACATATTTAGGAATATAATATGCTAATTTAAAAATAAAATGTTGTTATTAACCTTCAATGATTAACATTAATAACTTATTTTATATTAATTAAATAATTCAATTAGTTTATATATATTATTATATATTATATACTTTTTATTACTTATAAATTAAATTAGTATACATATAATATATGTTATATTATATATTAATTACATTTATTACTAATTAATTTCATCAATTAATTAAATTATCAATTGAATTAATTAATTCATTTAATTATAAATTTAAAAAAATTATCATAATCACTTTCATATATATATATATATATATATATATATATATATATATAATAATAGATAGGAATACATTTAAAATATAACTAGGTTAGTTATAATTTTATTAGCTAATATAATTGTTAGTCATATATATATATATATATATATATATATATATATATATATATATATATATATATATATATACTAGTTATACTATATATAGTGCACATATAAATATACTGGTTTGGTTAATTATGTGTTATTCTATTTAGATATATCGGAGCAAGGAAAGTGTGAGGAGTATACATTAATTGCATCTGGGTTGAAGGTGATATAATGGAAATTAAAAAAAGAAAAATACTTGATAAAGGTACGATTATATATATATATAAACACATATTATAATTACTATTATTTTATCCTACAGATACAGATACAACTAGAAATTATTATTATTATATAAATGTATTCACGTATATTACTTATATACCGTATCAATGTTTACATTAGCTATTACATATTCTAAGCATATTCTAAACTTATCAATGTTAACATAATTTGTACTATATTGAATAAAATATTATCCTTTTTTATTTTGATATCATATTATTTATTAAATAAACCTTTATGACATATACATTAACAATAAATAATAATATAAAATCATAAAATAAACATCATTATAATAGAATATAAAAATAGAAAATAAATAATGTAGAAAGGTAATAAGTGTAACAAGATTACATATAACAAGAGTATAATCTATATATATTAACGATTTTATTTCCTAGTTCATGTCCATTATTTGATCAACCAAATATTACACGATGATAAATAATGCCTTAAAATAATCCTTCTCTTGGTCTCTGATTCATTTCCCTCTAATTTTCTTTTAAATAACCGAATTTGATTAGTATTTCTAAGAAAGTCTCCCAGATTGTTATATGATATCTTGACTTTATGGAGTACTGCATTACTTTTCTACTCTACCTACCCAACTAATAGTAATAGCCTCATAATAGCAACATAATATCATATATAATAGCCTCACATGTTTAAATTGTACTATTATGCTGCTATTATGTTGCCATTAAAATACTATTATGCTGCTATTAATTTGTCATGCTATTATGTTGCCATTAAAAGTCTATTATGCTGCTATTAATTTTAAAAGTATATTATGCTGCTATTATGTTGTTATTATGAAGCTATTACTGTTAGCTGGGAATTGGTAAATTATTATTAATAGTAATAGGTTTTGTATAGGTATATTATAGTATATAATAGAAAACAAGCTGTGTTTTCTAATACTTCTTATTTTAAATTATACATGTATATTAATGCATTAATATAAATATTATTAATAATATAATTTATTCGGAACTTTTGAGAACTATAGTTCTAGAACTTTTGGGTAGTTTTGAGAACCAGGATCCCAAAAGTTCTGGAACTTGTAGGCTCCTTTTGTCCACAAAACTACCCAAAAGTTCTAGAACTATAGTTCTCAAAAGTTCTAAATAATTGTATGTTGGGTTGTCTCACGCCCATATTACAGGGAATCAGTCTGTTAGTTGCCCACCAGCAATTATTGCACAGTTTGTATCATTGTATAAGTTTTTTATTATCGTAACATATTTCTGAGGGATGCCTATCTGGATCATCATTTTCCAAAGTGCCTCTCTCCAAATTGTATCAAATGCGGCCTTGAAGTCAATAAAGTGGATATGTAGCGGAACTTGGTGTTCTCTTGCCTTCTCTATTATCTGCCTTACGATGAATATTGCGTCTATTGTTCCTCTACCTGGCATGAAGCCGAATTGTGAGTCACTTATTGATTCTTCGATAATATTTGAGTATCTGCACATAAGGATTTTACAGAATACTTTCCCTGGTATTGATAATAATGCAATAGCTCTGTAGTTTTCTGCGTTTAATTTATCGCCTTTCTTATGAATTGGGGTAATATGTAATATATAAATATATATATATATATAAATAATATATAATTCATATTTTATTAGTTTATGATTAGTTCGTAATTTACAGATATATTTGGTATTAATCATTGGAACCAAATTACAGATATAATTTATATACCTATTCAATGAATTGTAATATCAGAAATTTGATAATACAAATTTAATTTCGAACCTACTTTTTATCATGTGATTGTAGTGCATAATTTATAAAATTATAATTATAATATTATTCAGAATTTTATCTTATTAACGTATATATATTATTTCATCACACTCATTCAAAATGTATCTATATATATCAAGTATATACCACATACGTGGTATATTTATATATCTTTATGAAATAAAAATTAAATATTTTGTTTCCAAAAAAATCAAATATAATTATGTATATTTAGGTAATATTTTATTCAAATACAAATACATTTCATAAAATAAATATATGAACATAACAAAAATACTACATTATATTTAATTAACGTTAGATATAATATTTTATATATATTAATTTATTATTATTAACCTAAAATATTTCCTACATACAAAATGAATGTTAAACTAACTTTTAAAAGTATTGTTATATTCATAATTGTACTTACTATATTTAAATTCTTTTTAAAATGTTTTATATTTAATTAATAATTACTATATGGTGATAGCGTATTTGATACATCAAATAAAGATACATTTCTGATGAATTATTCGAATACAAATACAGCAAATCAATGTAATCAATATAAAAAATACGCATTATACCTCATCTTATACATTCAATCTATACATTCAATATTATACATTAAAATATATTATCTGGTAATTAATCACCTAGTTCTTTTCTAGTAAGAAATCTTACTCCGATAACTTCAGTGAATCCTCGTAACTCAATAATAGTTTAAAGTTGAGCACCCTGAGGTGAGATACGGTTTACGGCGTAATGATTTAGCTTGACATCATCGTTATATTATAGAAGATATTGTTTTAATAATAACATATTTTAACATATTTACTTTGTCTCCGTTATCTAATTATATAAGTAAGCAACTAATAATAATTCTGTAACTTTTAATTTGTTCTTTGGAGTTTGTATCTCATACTACTATTACGATATGGATGAGAATTAAATTACACATGTTTAGGTCCTACGAATACCTTATTCAAAGTCAACATATTCATTATTATTATATTCGCACGATCTGTAAAAAGTCTCACAGCGTCAAATAATGGTTTCGCGCTACACAAATAGAACATGTTTAAAACACATCATGCTTATGTAAAAAATAGATAATTTGCATTCGTTTTGTGTGAAAACTAAAGCGAGGCAAGTTTCGCGATAAGAAAGTTAAGCATCGTATGATATGTCTATAAAGTATATCGTATACTGTATGTCTAAATGGCATCAACATCTATATGTATGTAACATTATTATATACATTTAAAAATATATATATAAACATATTAACGAATATGCTATTTATTTGTTATCATTAATGAATCTAATCCTAATATTAAATGAGATTCGCTCTCTCTCTCTCAATATAAATATGTTGTAATTGTTATATTTCTGTGTAACTGATATTATCATTGAACATGTTTAAAGCTGTGTTCTCCCTAACAAATATAATCCATTATCGGCTGCTTTAAATTGTTCTTTTTAGAATATTTACCAGATATTGAGCAAGTCGAAGATTTAAGATTTGATAATAAGTAATTTATATATAAACGCATGCAGTAGACATGCATCGACCTAATTAAATTAGTAACATTATTATGTATCCTTTATTTAGGCCAGTAGGATATTCCTTATATTTTAAGTTATAATGATAAAAATAGCCTAGTTGATATATTAATAATAAAATTGTATAGAATTTAAATATTATATATATATATAATCTACTTATATACGATCATGTGATCATTATTTTAATAGAGGTTAAAGTAAATAATGTCTATATCATGCTATATCGCCAACTTTGTTAGAACATCGGTATTTATGTCATGCCAGATATCGGCCTGTAATTATAGTCATGCAAACCGATAATACCAGTTGTTGATGTTCGACAATATCTGGTTATAGAAATCAGGCTGCATTTGTTGATGAGAATGCGCCTTAAGGGGATATGGTAGAACGCCCTCGATTCCGTCGTTTACATGTAATTAGATAGGATGTTTTTATAATATTCAAACTAGCAACATTCATTGAATATATTACGGATTTTAGTAATTTTTACATATTATATATGCGCCTTAACGCTTTAATCGGTTCGCTAAGTTCGTCTTAGCACAGATATAAGGGATAGCGCGGAACAAGCAGTGACACCTGCATCAGAGGTAGAGGAACGCCAGATTACAGATAGTACTAATGAGGAGGACGGTCAGTTGGAAACTTTACTTATTCTACTTCGGAAACATTTACAAATCGATAACAAATAATCAATAATAATTTTAATATCATTTTATTTAGAATATGTGTTATGTACAGTTGATATTTCACATTTTATTTAAAGATCATAATATCATACTATCATATATATATATATATATATATATATATATATATCTATATATATCTAATATTTATTTATTTAATGTCAATATAGAGAAATAAATAACAATTTAGAAATTATAATCTTAATGAGATTGTAATATTTTATTATTTCAATATTTCAATATACATATATATATATATAAAATAAGAATCTATTATTTATTGACTTTGAAGCTTGCTGAAGCACGCTGAGATTACATTTACCTTCAGTACATTCCATTAAACATTAGATGTTTGATCCAGCCTAATCTGCAAAATTCACATATATAAATAATAAACAAATTATTATAAAACATATTTTATTAATAGTGCTGTAATAAAATAATATATTAATATTATTAAAATAATTTAATTATATAAAATAATATATTAATATTATTAAAATAATGTAATTATATAAATTAATCTATTTATATAAAATAATATAATTATATAAAATAATCTACTTATATAAAATAACATATTTATATAAAATAATGTAATTAATTATATATATATATAAGTAAAAATATGTTTTTATTTGGTTTTACTATCTACTTTATATTACAATATAATAATTTGTAATATTTAAATATATTATTTAACATAATAATTATAAATTACTTATGATTAATAAAATAAATCACAGTAAAATATGTTATCAATATATAGCTATTATAGGTACAATTATTTTTATATTATTATTTATAACAAAATTATATTTCTTGATTTTTACCAGTGTTAAATATTATTTTATTTTAATTCAATATATTAAATATTTTAATTTTTTATAAATAATGTAAATTATTAATTTAAAACAAACGTTACGCTCGCTGACAGCTATTCTAGCTGGACGTGTGTTGTGTCGAGATCATGTGGATACCGCTGCGAATAGGCACATTCTTAATACCTGTCGTAGAGTAATAGGTTCAGTTGATTAGTTATTAACAATATATTATATTATCTTGATATACATATCACGGGAATGTACTATCAAAATGTGAATATATATAAAATATATGGAATACCATAGGATAGATATATAGACTAGATGGTTCCGCATCAAAGTAGGTACATTGTTAAAATTATTTTATTAAATAAAATAAAAATCGTATACAGTATCGTAATTGTATACTAATCCCAATATTTTATAGGCTCATTTCGGGATGTAATGCAGCTAAAAAAACAAAAGGATAAACCTTAACCCAATAAATCAAACAACACAAAAATCAATCCGTAAATATATATACATATTGTATAATATGTATATTAAATATTGTTTATTATTTGTTGTTAAATGTGCCTACTTTGATGCTGTTAGGACTAGATGTATATTCAAATGTAGGCTTCCGAATATACCTGTATTTAATGGCACCTATTATACCTGAGAGAGAAGCTTATCGTAAGTTAAATTAATACAGAATTGTCTATGAAATTATCCGATACAGTCAAGGCTGGCAACATTATCTTTAGAATCAAAGTCTCTTACTGAAATTGATACTGAATAAATTATTAATTTTTTTGTAGATAGAAAATAGAGTGAAATAAATATTGAACTATACTTATATAATTTTTATTTTTAATTAATTAATTTATAACTTAAAATATATTATATTATAATGATTTTAAATTGCAATGTTCTTCATAATTTCCATTTATAAAAAAAAGTATATTTTGTTATCTAAATATAATTTATATAATTCTTTATATATCAGTTCATGTAAAAATCTAACTTGATTTTTTATATTAATAATTTAAATGATTTTTGATAACACCTACTATTAAAAATAAACATTCAACATATTTAACTAAACTTTTACAGGTATTTTCTCAGTATTTTAATATAGAGAATTAGTTTAGAATTCTACTAAAAAGTACGGATCTATTTTATTCTTTAATGAAGAGTGATGTCTCATAGCTACACTTTGATAAAATCAAAAAAAAGTAAAATAAATCTTATTATAAAATATACATTTATAGAATTTTATTTAGTAACTGTCTAAAAATAATGAATGACATCGGGATAGAATTGCTATAAGAGACAACTTTCATGAACCAACTACATAAAATAAATGAAAAATAAAAATTGTATTTATGATATTTATAATATTAATTTATTTTTATTCATAACTTATATTTACTGAATTTTATATCTTTAATTTAATTGTTTTAATTTACATAGGTTATATATATATATATATATATATATATATTTAATTTATATACATATTTTGTGTGGGTACTTTTATTTTAAATATAAATATTGTTTATTTTACATGTACATATTAGAATACATTTTTCAATTCATATATATATATATATATATATATATATATATATATATATATATATATATATATATATATATATATACGTATATATATATATAACTCAGAAGGTGTAGCGTACTACTGGGTAGAAAAATAGCAAATCTTATCTAGTTCTACCCGGTTAATTATTCGAGAATGGAAAATAATAATACAAATAATAGGAAATACTATAACCTTATACAAAACTAAAAAAGAATTAAAAAGATGTAACCACATTTGAAAAATATAATTTAAATAAAAGAATGAGTGATTCAACAAAATAACTATAATTTCATACCAATATATTATTTTCATATATATATATAAATATATATATATACACATACACATATACATACATACACACATATACACACATACACATACATACCCATACACATTCATATATATATATATATATATATATATATATATATATATATATATACATACACACATGCATACATATACAAATACACATACACATGCACAATGTGCATTGCACATACATATATACATGAATACATACATGCATAAACACATAAATAATTTATATATATAATATAGCATATATGAAATATATGAATAAAAAATAATGTGTTTTATGTATTTATATATACAATACATATTGAATTCATATGCATATAAATGTAATAAATATAAAATAATGTGATTTATTTATTGAATTATAGTATATATCCATATATTTATATTAAATAATGTATTTTATTTATTGAATTATTGAATTTATAATTTATAACAATTTGAATACAATCTAGTAGATTGAATCTACTCATAATAATTATTCAGCAATACCTATCAAATTCAAATTCTATAGGCTCTCTCCAGGGTTCTCTGTATATGAATACAATCAATCTATATTGTGTTGCTATATATAAAATACATTTATAAGAATACATTGTAGAGATAATATTTGTTTTTTTATAAATTTCATTTATATATAGTCAATTATATGACAAAAGAGTAGTTTTAATGTTTGAATGCATATTTATATATAAAATACAAAAGTATTAGGCCTAGGTTATTAGGTATATGCTTTCCAGGTAATGTAGCTATATATATACCATTAGTATCATGTACAAATATCACCTATATTCATACATTACACAAAGTAGATAGTCTTTGAATAACCCTATACATTTCCTATCTACCAAATGACAAATAAATAAATGTCGGCGCACTGAGATATCCCCTTAATATAAATTATCGCAATTTTCAGAATATTTAGACAACGCGCATGCATATATTCCGGTCTTTATAATAATATATTATTTTAATAAATTAAAATGTTATATCACGCATATTTCTATCGTTATATTCATTTTAAATATGTATTCACTATAAATATGTATTCCTTTCTAAGTTACTTTTAATTTGAAAAATAATATATATATTATAAATAAACAAAGGTGTGCCCTATAGATTCGTGTACTATTGTACTATAGCTCATACAAAAGTATGTACGATAATTTAAAATATTTAAGGACAGAAGAGTTTTAAAAAATATTGGCTTTTCATATTTATATGCATGGTGTGAAGGAGGTCCCACTTAAGATACGTATAATAGATATATATATAGCGATGAATACCTACATTGAATAATTATATGTATGTTAGTTATTGCTAGAATGACCCTGTTAATATGTTATAAAATTCTTATGGGCCCATAGTATGCTTAAGCCGGGCCCTGAATAGGTTGTCATATTAATTTATATTAAAATATAGATTGTTGTTTATTATATTAAATATAAGTAAATATAAATTTAATTATATTATTCAAATAAAATGTAAAAAGTGAATTATCGTTTTTATTTATACACTTATATAAATCATAAATAATTACTCAAAAGTATATATATATTTAAGTCTAAAATTATATTTAATCTATATTGTAGAGTTGTGACAATTAGACATCTAAAGAGTTGATTATAATTGCTATTCAAAGCAAGTGCACATCACATCCTTTACGTGGAGAAGAAGATAACTATGTATTATATCTATTTCATTATATTTCTTATATAGGTAAGAATATAAACCCTTGTATATCGTCGACTATAGTGCTCTTTCTTTCGTCGCTATATAACTCTGTTCGTTAATTTCACGTTGATCAACATTGTAGGTTTCCTCTAGCATTAAATTCATCGAAAATTATATATAAATTAATAGAAATAATGATTATAACTAACTATTACTAATTATTAATTAATAAATATTACAATCAATAAATGTATTATTTATAAACTGTATAATAAATTTTAAATTATGCTCAGGTTTACCAGGGTTGGGGTATTTAGGTTTAAACCTTCATGACTTTGAAGGGTTTTTGGGTTTTAAACTTTTTTGAAATTGTAGTGTTGAGGGTTGAGGGTTGAGATATCAGTACAAATTTATGAGAACAAAATAAATTCAAATTTATTTCAAAAATATAAAATATTATTGTTAATTTGATAAACATAACACTTCTAGATCAAATATTACTCCAAAATAAGCATTTTTAATAGATAAATCAATAAATAATAATAATTTATATATTGTAGATTATTCATATTATTTTATTATAATTTAATAATAGAAATAATTTAATTAATATAAGATTTTTTTTATAATATCATATTATTGATTTAGTATATATCTATAATATCGATTCGATATACTGTATTATTCGATATATATATATATATATATTGAATATATATATTATATAAAAATATATTTGTCTTATCTATTTTTATTATCTATTATTACTTATATAACACCTATCTTATTCATAGAATACTTGTATAAATGTAATACCTAATAATGTGTGATACTTATAAATATATATTCTTATGTCTAATACTTTTATATATATATGCACTTAGATTTTTATTTTTTTACATATATATGTTTCAATATTATATATATATACGATGTTTTATAAAATAATAAATTAGAGGTCTGTATCGAATACGGCTCCCATTTTGTTTGATTACGATTTATGGGGTCAAATCTAAAATAGGACAAATATTAGACACACTACGTAATAAATTAATATGAAGAATGTAAATATAATAAATATATATATATATATATATATATATATATGTATATATATAAATTAGTTGTTGTCATTATACTTTTAAATTATAGTGATTTATATAAAATATGTTATATTCGACCTCTGCAATCGGGAGGAGCCATATTCCCATTATTATCCTTAATAATTATTGTCATTATTTGTAAATGTTTATAATCAATTTACTCAGAATAATTACTTAAATTCACTGATTAAATATCTACATGTTATTCAAGCTAATACTATATTGACATGTTCAGTAACAATAAGATCACAATACGATAACACATAACCATTACGATAATGAGAAATGTTTAATATAATAAATTTGATATATTTTTTAATTTATTCATTACTTTGATATTTTATTTTTTAAATAATTATAATATATTATTAACACTAACTTATATCGATTAATATTAAATATTATAAAATATACTTCATATTTTTAAATATTATAAACATTTGATAAATAAGTAGATAGACCGGGTTACGATCAAAAAGGACGAATTGAGGGTTAAAGGTTAAATTTTAAATGCGAAATAAATTTATATAGGTTCACTTTGGGATGTAATGCAGCTAAAAAAAACAGGACAAAACTAAACCAATTAAACCAAATAACCCACAAATATCTATACAAAATATATATATATATATACTATTAACTCGTATTTCAAATGTAACCTTTAACCTTAAACTCGTCCTTTTTGATTGTCTTCCGATAGCCCTATAGTATACCACCATGGAGGTGTCCATATTAAACACATGTACACATATATTTATAGCTTTACCGTCTGCATCTATAGGTATACCCTTAAATAATGTTGGTTATACTTATCTTCTAAGATTATATCTATTTGAGATTGATTGATTTCATGTATCTAATTGTCAACAGTAATAATATATCACTAAAATATTCACCCTATTAAAATATTTAATGAAACTAAATTTTATTATTTTTTGAACTAAAGTTAGTCTAAGTTTATTATCACTCGAACTATGCTATCGTAATTAGTTTTGTGCTACCTAAGACTCTTCATGATCACATTAATATAACATATATATATATATTATAATAATACATTTTATTAAAATTATTGTTGTCCATCTATCCATATATCAGATAATCTAGTGGTGTAAATGGTATTCTAATTTAAGTAAAAAAACAAACAAGTATTCTATTTCGTTGTGGAATATTAAAATAATCCTATTTAAAACTTATAATAATAAAATAATAATTTAGTATTATTAAACATGTGTTCGAGTTTATTTTAATGCGGTCAAAAATATCACTAAATTCTATTTTCACTTTTAATAAATAACATTTATTACATTTCAATTGAACAATAATGAATACTGTACAACTAACGCATTGTTATTAGTAATGAATCTAGATGGCGATACTTGTATTCAGATAATAACGAGGTGGGCGGGCGGGTTATTCTCCCTACCCCGTCGTTCCTGTGCCACTATACTTACCATCAGGATTGGGTAACTATTAAATCTAAGCTACAATTGCACTAGCACTAGCTCTCTATGTACTATATAAATAGCAATCGCACTAGCTCTCTATGTACTATTTAAATAGTACTCGCACACCTTATATAACATTTAATTATAGATGGATAATTTCAGCCGCATTTATTTCCGCACTCGTACATTGAAACCAAGCAGTGGTGGGCACTGAGGAAGTGGTGGGTAGTGAGGCATGCAGCACTACACAGCCCCACCTCACACTGCCCGACACTGCTATCGTCGTATAACACAATACGCCATAATAACCACCGAAGCGTATACTATTACTGTATTCAGTCATACACGAGTACAAAACGTAAGATATATATTGTTAAAGTGTTACTACGATTCATTGTAATTATTTGGTGACGCTATCATACAGCGCTAATATGTTACTATTAGTACAATGATAATAGAATGTTATGCGTAGCTACGGTGAACAGTCTATACGCGATAGGAGAGATTGGGATGTCAGCAGATGTACGATGAAGCTTTATTATCTGAATATATACAATGTAGGTTGGAGTAAAATTTGAAATAATTATGGCGATCTGGTTATGACTCGCGATAGTGATGTAACGTTATACGTGGAGTTAAATAATGTCACTAATTCACGTATAACGTTACATCACTATCGCGAGTCATAACCAGATCGCCGTAATTATTTCAAATTTCACTCCAACCTATATTATACATATATAGCAGGGATCAAATACGTATTTTGTATATTTGTATATATTTTTAATAAAGTGTACCGTATAATGACTACTCTCCACACGCTATCTACATACGTCGCGTTATGTAAACAATACCTACTATGTATTACGCGGTTGAAATAAATGTGAATATCGTTTAATCGTATACGTACGAACCTGCAATAGTATAACCCGATCGTAAGGACATAGCGCACTCCTCTCCTGACATCGGCGAAGGACATAGCGCCGCGTGTTCGATGTTCAGGTTATAACTGTAATGATTAACGCAAGTGTCCGTGAGACGAGAAGTGAACGCGTTCAGTTCAGTTCATCACACAGGGGATTAAAGTCTCGGTGGTTTAGTGTGTCAGAGTCATAGTGCAAGTTGATAGTTCCTCGAATCATCAGATAGTTGTGTTCGTGTATGAAGTTTGTAAATTCAACGAGCAAGAGTAGTAGGGCAGTTATGCGGCGGTCTGTATACTAGTATGATCGGTGTTTATTTTTTACATTAGATTTAGAATTAATATAACTCTTAATATAGTTTAGATTGAGGTATCTTTAGTGATATTTACAATAGTAGCAGTATAGTTGGAATCAGTAGAAGTATTCAACCTCATGTCTGTATCAGTAGAGGTATTCAACCTCATGTGTGTATCAGTAGAGGTATTCAACCTTATGTGTGTATCAGTAGAGGTATTCAACCTTATGTGTGTATCAGTAGAGGTATTCAACCTTATGTGTGTATCAGTATGGTTAGCACTAGTAGTACTCTATTAGTATTCGGTACATGTGTAGTATTAGTAGTACAATGGGAATGGAATGTATATGTAATACTCTGCAGTCAATTAGGGGCTATTAAAGCTGTGAAGGGTAGTTATAATTACCCCACGGTACGGTGAGTTGCCTAACTTGTGGAGGCTGTAGTGTAGTGGAGCACCTGCGAGTGGCGTGTCCCCTGTGTGTGATACCTGTGCTGTTGCTGGTGTTGCTGCTACTGCTACCGTTGCTGCTACTGCTACTGCTAGTGCTGTTGCTGGTGCTGCTACTGGTGCTGCTACTGGTGCTGCTGTTGTTACTGCTGTTGCTGGTGTTGCTGCTACTGCTACCGTTGCTGCTACTGCTACTGCTAGTGCTGTTGCTGGTGCTGCTACTGCTACTGCTAGTGCTGCTGATGGTGCTGCTACTGCTGCTGTGGCTGGTGTATGTGCGCTACAGTGAATACAGTTTACCTCTAGCTAGGGGCACTGGAACGACTGTGTATGTAGGGGGAATCAACCAATCAAAATAAATTTTGTAGTAAAAGTGGGGGTGGGGGGCCAATACATAGGAGGTCACCCTAGATTTTAAAGTGGGGGGGACATATCACCCCGTCACCTCTTGTTGCAGCGCCCCTACCTCTAGCGTATCTCTTATAAGACAGGCGGTGACACCTGCCAGGTCTGCGTGTGATTGAGGTGTATTGATCATAACGTTAAACGATACACGAAACTAAATGCATACTCGCTTACAATGTATGAATAGTGAATCGTGATGATATTAAATTAATATGATTATAAACAATATATTAATATATTGCTTGTACATATGTAAACATGGAATATATATATATATATGTGTATGTATGTATATGCCTATGTATATGTAATACACGCATACATATAGTAACATTTACGCTGAAGACGCAGGTTTCACCAGTAAGGACATTGCCGTCCTTGGCGACCAAGTTTCCCTGCGCTGCTAGCTGGTTATGAACATTGCTATGAGCCTGTATAATAGATATGATGAAAAATATAAATATATGCATAAGTAATACATGGTACTTATCTTTACGTGTACTTAATAGGTGGGCACACATACACACCCACACCCACACACACACGCGCGCTTGGGGATGCGCATTCCGTAGAGATAAGGGTAATAACAGTGTGGCCCATAACTTATGGGTATGTTTTCATTCTATCCGTGCTTTCCACTATAGCTTATCACCCTCAATAGTACTACCCCTCCGTACCATTATCGCAATATAAAAAGTGTATAAACAAAAGTACCCATATGTATATATATATATATATATATGTGTGATATATTATATAGAAATTTCTCTATGTATATATATATATATTAATTACACATAATACAATTTGTCGTATATGAAATCAGCTTGATATCTTATACTACCTGTATTATCTATTATCTTAGTTAATCATTCGCTAGCGCACATAGAGTGATTGGGTAACACTGATTATACATGTTCGCTTACTTCGCCAGTAATAATTAACAGCAACTGATCATTCCTAGATTCATATATTATATACACACAGCCCTTGCATTTATATGCCGATTATAACGGAGGGCGACGAGCATAGAAAATGTACTATATTATTGTGAAGCCTTTAGGAGAACAAATCATATTAATATTATAAACTAGAAAACGAAATTCTTGTCATCAGAGGTTCCGATAACTTCGACCGATGCGTCGACTAAATGAAAATGTTATCGGAACGTCGGATCATGACTCGTGAACATATTGCGTAGCGTTAGGTTCGCTTTATACTGAGCGGCGCACGGTTGACTCATTATAATCTATGGACGGCCCCACTAGAACGTACTGTTCAGATACACTACTTAGTAAATAGTACTTACGTATACACTTGTACGGAGAGTTTGAGGCGTATCATATCATATTCTAATAGATGTAATTGTTATATATATATTATTTTATTTTAAATGTTTTATTGACAAAATCAGGTGATGGTTATGAGCGTCATTCTAAGGAAACAAAAATAAAATAAATAAAGTACAATAAAAATAAAGGAAAAGGGAGGGTAGGTTACGACGTTAAGGTAGGTGCGTGGAGAGTTTACATTTAAATAGTGACAGGGATTTCAAACACCTAATTTCATATATTATAATACTTACTTAGTTACCAGGTCGAGCATGGTCGCCAGTTATTGACGCGTTGCTTCCGTCCATCTCGTTCGTTCATCGCAGTTGGTAGCTCATCGAGTGTACTCGAGGAATCTTCCATCAGTTGATCGACGTAAGTTTTCGGTGGTCGTCCTCGAGATCTTTAACCATGTAGCGGTTGCCACAGAAGTAATATTATAATAACGACATGGTTAATGAGTTTAGTAAGTATATATCTATGTCAGCAATCGCTATGTTAGCGCGATACCTATTACGGAATGCGGTAATTATCGTAGTTATTATTTTAGTTATTGTAATTATATACTACATGCGTTATTAATATTATGTAATACACGCTTTGTATATCGCATTAGAAGATAGAAATATATTTTTAAATGATTTAGATTAATTAAATATTGATATATAAAACTCATTTTAGTTATTATATAATAAATGATTTCATATAATGTATGAATATTTCATATATGGTATGGTATCGAATATGGTCGCCGTTTGTTTGATTACCATTTATGAGGTCAAATTTAAAATACTCGTTTCAGTATTTGTCACACTAGTATACATGATACAAGTTTATAGTCATTGATAAACTAATAGTAAGAATGAAAATATAGTATATATTATAAGGTATAAATAAGTTGTTATTATAATTTTAAATTATATAACTATACATATAAAATATTTAAAATTTGAACTCGGAAATCGTAATTAAAACAAACGTTACCATATTTGATATTCTCATAATCATTATTCAGTACATAGACATCAAAGGGGCGAAGCCATATAAATATATAACGTCTTTTATTCAGTGTATATTATGTTTCCAATGATTATGTCCTATATCATATACTATATAACAATAGTATATGCTAGCTATTGTAATAGTTAATATACATGCATAAATAGGCAAGGGACGCAATGTTAAAATCACATCCCTTCTCTAATTGTACATGGGACCCGGTATATATTCGCGCCCCCTATAAGGGTCTCGACTCTATATTCACGCCGCTTATTTAATTAGGAAAGGGATGTGATTATAGGTGCGGTGTATTCAATTTTAAAAGCCCCATACATAATAAGTTATGATAAATAGGAAATTAAAATTGTACGTATTTATCAAATGTATTCGATATATAGATAAAGTTATTTATTTAACATATAAAACTATAGTAATAATAAGAAGATCAAGAGTCGACATTTAATACAATTCATGTCTTGTTATAGAAGTTACAGTTAAAGTTACCCAGACTATTTATATACATTTTGTTATCAAATTTTAAAATGAATTTATTTATTTTAATATAAAGACTATGGGTGAAGACAAGAAGAAGAATATACTACCGATATTTATTATCTTCAGTATACTAACACTGTACTACAATATAAAATATATTGTGTATTTAAAAGAATATTCTTATTCGTTATTTCACCAAGAGTCTTCATATTAAAATAAATAAATTAGATAACGAAATCTATATAAATAGATGGGGTGACTATAACGTCTCCAACAAGAATTTCTTATATTTAATGTCGACTCTTGATTTTCTGATTATTACTATAGTTTTATATGTTAAATATGTTATAACTGTATCTATAGAATATATCGAATACATTTGATAAATACATATGATTATCATAATCATTAATGATAAATACATACAATTTGAATTTCCTTATTTATCATAACATATTATGTATGGGGCTTGATTTAAAAACGAATACACCGTAAATAACAAGAATGTAATAGTAATACTATACTCGAGTCCCTTGTAAGATAATCTAAAAACGAATCCCTTGTCAAATTAAGGAGGGACAATATTTTAAAATAGGGTGTCTTATTTAATTAGAAAAGGGACTCGATTTTAAAATCGCGGCTAAGGGACTTGATCGGTTACTTGTATACATGATCCTATTATTATATTAATTTAATAATATAATATTATATTAAATATATATTTATATGGAAAATTATATTCAAAATAGTTTGTACTACAAATAAATTGTCAAGTGTAGTATAATTATTATTATAATAATTATGCTAGGATATTGAATAAAAAATATCATATTCTTTAATAACCAAATAGACAAATTATACTATTTCTTGCAATATTAAATGATTTATTTATGTAAAACGTTGTATATAAGCAAGTATTAATATATATATATATATATATATATATTATTATAATAATTATAGGAAATATTTAATATAATAATACTTATATTCCCAATATTATAACAAAGATTATTGCATAGTTACATTTATTTCCTGTTTTGATTTAATTGTTGACTGTTTAATTGGTCACTTTAAAATTTGTTTTATTCTGACTTCCTATTCCTCGTGTTTGCATTCGAAATTAATTCAGGTTGGATACTTTATATTATAAATTATATCACTTTATAGTGTATATAAAATATATATGTTTGTTAAGAATTGCTATTTATTTAGTATATTTCTTTATACATTATTTATATTTTATAATAACTTATATTAAGTTCAGAATTTAAAGATTTTATCAAAACATTTTTTTCGCGGCCAACAAAGTTTACAAAATAAACGTTTTTTCATTATTTATTTTTAATCTAGAATATTATATATATTTTAATGACATAAGTATATTTGCTTAAATAGTAAAATAATTTGTTTCATTTTAAAAATATATATTAATTATATAAAATATTTAGTTTTCGTCACAAAAATTGTGATAAAACTAATATTGAATAATTAAAATGTCGGAACAAATAAACTTTACGATCAACGGCTAAATTCGGTCGACATTGATGTTAGTCGATCGTAAAGTTAATTTGATTGTATTGTAGTTTAGAATATACGATTAACTTTACGATCTGCGGACATCTATACATATAATACAATTATTGTAACAATACAATCAAGTGAAGTTAATGATCGACGGACATCGATTTCCATAATATAGCATATTAAATTAACTTTACGATCGACGGAGATCGATGTCCGCCTATCGTAAAGTTCCATTGATCACTTTTTTAATAATATGTGTAATTTTTTTTACTTATTAATATGAAATATGCTGCATATACATATGTCTAAAATATTACACAAATATTTGAAAAAAACGAGTTTTTGGATATTAGTAAATTTGAAAATTTATACAGATAACTTTTATTATAGAAGTTCTTATTAATTATATTGAACATCTAAATTAAAAATATTCAATATTAAAAATGTTAGCATAGTTTATATGGGTACCAATAAACTCGGACCACTTTTGAAGAAAACTCGGACCACTTTTGCTTTAACCCATATTATTGAAGTATTATTTTAAACTTGTCCGAATCTTCTTCAAAAGTGTTCCGATTTGTACTTTAAAAGTGGTCCGAGTTTACAGATATTCGTTTATATCAGCACGATTGTAAACATTCATTATTCAGAGTCAATAATATTTAATAATTAGCACTATTTTTTTTCTTTTAAGTGCATCGATGTTTCACCAAACATCAATTTGCATGTAAATAGATAGGTAAATAGGTATAGTATTTTAACTATACAATTTATAGTATTTATAGTATAAATACATCTCATTCAATATTTGTCCGTATTCCAATTTTTTTGTGCTATATATTTAGATTATATATATCTAAAAAATAGTATTTTTTTTTAATTTAATTATATATATATAATAGAAATATATTTCTAATAGAAATAGAAATTTTCTATATAAAATTCTTTGTTAAAATTAGTAATATAAATTATTTTTAATTTTAACAATGAATTTTATATAGAAATATTATATTTAAAATATATAATATTAAAATAAAGATGCTATTTTATAGCTATATAACGAACACATTTGTGGAAATCGGCCAAATATTAAATGAGAATATGTATTTGTAGTGAAAATATTGTACCTATCTGTTAACATGCAAATACGTGCTAAATTTGGTGACATTAATTGGATACCCCTAAATTTCATTTTTCATAATTTTTTAATGTACACCTATCGATTGATAAATAGCACCACCTATCCATTATATTTTAATACTAATATAAACAAGCTTTAATATAATCATTCAATTTATAAAATTTAAATGCAGTTATAAATTATAATCGGATTAAATATTTGAATTTATTTTTTTCTAGTTTAGTTTTATTTTAAAATTCATATTTATAGCAGCATATATTTCATATATAAACACAATTTAAACGTCATTTAAAACTATAATAATTTATTATAGTTTTATACATTAAATAAAACTTTTTCTGAAAGAAATAAATTCGTGTGTCCCTTATATACATTTTGAAATAAAATGTATAGTCCGTTACAACCTATATAATATACATATTCAATATATATATATAATAATATATACTTAATATATACATATTTTATAATAATATTTAGTTGATAACATAGATAACAATTATCTGTAAAATTGCATATTTTTCATATCATATTGTAAAGTAATTTCTATTGTTTAATAAACTAATTAATAAATATACAATTTATAGGTTGAAAAATATGTCGAACCCCGAAGTCGAGTTAGTATAGTAATTGTACTATTAGCAAGGACAGCACTTCTGCTAATGTATATTTAGTTACAATTTTATTTTCTATAAAAACTTGTATGATTATATTAAATTCATAATATAATTTACACCGAAATAAATACTATAAAAAACATTCAATTCAAGCCTAATTTAAAAATAATATGTTTTTAATTAATATAATTTTAATAAAATATTTATATACAAATTATATAAATGAATGCATTTATTTCACAAATAAATCAATATCTTTGATTCAAGGATTGAAATATATTTTAATATACCACTGGATCACTATCACTGTATCTAGTTGGGAGTTGAAACGTAACCCTTTCAACGAGTGGACGTCCTGTCCTATGTAGTTGTTAATTCTACAAGTTATAAAACAACGCAAATCCCATGACTGCGAATCTTTTAATTATGAAATCTACCATTTGCTAACCTATGCTTCTAACCAAACAGAGGAGTAGATTTGATCCCATCTGAAGTAGCCGAAGTAAGCGGCGATGGTAAACACACTGATATTCCAAAGTTGGATACTAACTACCCCGCTTTTAACGGGGTACCTATTACCGCCCTTATGAATAATCCCGATGTAGTTGCCGCTATTCAGAATCAGATGAACAATCTGGTTGGAACTTCTGCCGGATATATTTCCAGGTTAGTTTGAATAACATTCATACATTAATTCACTATTTTATACATTATCCTATACAATATAATGTATATTAATAATATAACAATTTATAAACTAACGCTCGTAATAATACAATTTGCCATACTTTAAATTGATATTTTTGAGTGACAGTAAATAATATACTATATAATGACATATATTTCTCGTTAGTTTACCAACTGAAGTTAAGAGGAGAATTAAATCCCTCAAGAAGATGCAGTTTGATATCTTCAACGTTGAAGCTGATTTCTATCAGCGCGTAAGAGCAGTTGAATTTGAGTTCCAAGAAAAATACAACACTTATTACGATAAGGTTTTGATGACAACTTATTTTATAATCTTGATCAAATATTGATAAACTAATTTATATTTGAATATTTTTTCAATTTAAAAATTCATATAACAATAATTTATATTAAAATGTAGTTTCATTATTTTACTTTTATTAATAGATTGATTATTTTTCTAGTTTCTATCCGTATACTTTATTCATACACATATAGCGATGCGACATCGTCAATGGAAACATAGAACCCACTGATTCTGACTGCGACTGGAGCTCTGATGAAGAGGGTCCCGAGGTAACCCCTGAGCCGTTGGCTGAGATTGAGGATGCCGTAAAGGAGGGCCCCGTTGACGGTATCCCAGAGTTTTGGTTGACTATCTTCAAGAACGTCGAGTTCCTTAACGACATGGTTCAGGAAGACGACTACCCAGTTCTGAAGCACCTCATCGATGTGAAATGCGATCTGCACAAATCACCAAAAAATGTTTGTAACATATTAATTCTTTATTATTTGTGAGTTTTGTTGAATTTTTATAAATTTGTAATTAAATCATACACTTTATGCACAAATATATTTTGTTCATTTACTATAATAATCGGTATACAATTTGATATGATTGCATTATATCATATCAGTAAACATTATATTGTATATTATACATTTTTAAATAATTCTTTAATGACATTTTATTGTATAGTTAATAAATTAATAATAAAATAATTTTTTAATATTCTCATATTAAATGTATAATATGAGTGAAATAATGTGCAATTTATATCTGATATTAATTAGTGTAAGAGTATAAAATATCAATAACACTATATAGATTAATATATGAATGTATTTATAGATTAATGTATATATAGATATAATATTAGTTATTATATAAACAAAATATTAATTTTGTTTATTATATATGCATAATGTAGTGTTTATTATACTTTATACACCGACAGGGATTTGATTTGAATTTCATTTTTTCAAAAAATGAATTCTTTGATAACACTCTATTGAAGAAGAGCTATGACTTGCGTATTGGTCCAGTTAGAGCTGAAGGATATAATTACGAAGGACCTGAAATTTATGCCACCCAAGGGTTAATTTTTAAATTTATAGATATTTGCAAGATAAAACTTGTAAATTTTGTTTAATTTTCTTAAATAATATTTATACCATTTTATTATTCTGACAATTATATTGATACAAGCTTTATATCAAAATAAAATGGTAATATATATATATTTATATTTTTGATTCATTAAGTTTAAGTTTAATTTTGATAATAATAATAATTTAAAAAATTATATATTAAATAACTTGCCTTGTATGTGAAAGCTAATTTCATTAAATATAAGTATAGTGTTATATAACACGTAATGAATTATTTTAGAAAAAATAAAAGTATTGATAAATTAATTTATTTATCAATTATAAATAATTAAAATATAATAGAATTGGTCTAAATTAAAGAATAATCAATATTTATTTTATTTTGTTGGTAATAATAAATTCAACTTAAAATATATTGTGTTATCTGTATATGTTAATTATTATCAAATTATTATAAATAATAATCTTTTTCACAGGTGCACAATTAACTGGTACCCAGGAAAGAATGTAACTGTTAAGTCTGTTGAGAAGAAACTGAAGAAGGAGTTGCGTACAGAGGGAAGGACTACCGTTTCCAAGCTTGAGAATGTCGATTCATTCTTCAACTTTTTCAGTCCCCCAGAATCAGGTTATTATCTAATGTATTCAAAGAAAAACATTGGCTATTAATAGTTTTTAGTCAAATTAAATAAATAATTAAATGTTATATTATAATAATTCTTTATTATAATAGTTATAATATATATTTTTTTTTGATATTCAATGATTATATATTTTTGTCTAATATTCAATGATTATATGATTACATATAAAAGTCGTTTTATACATATAATTTGCATAATTATGTAATTGATAAATTAATATATTAAATAGTATTCAAATAAAATAAAATTTGACTAAATATATTATATTGCATATGATAGTTGTAATATATGGCATTACATAATTAGTAGATGGCGAGGAAATCGATGAGGATCTTCAAGGCCTATTGAGTGCTGATTTTGAAATTGGTCACTTCATTAGCGAAAGATTGATTCAAAGAGCTGTGTTATACTTTACTGGTGATGCTATATCTGAAGATGAAGAAGATGAAGACGAAGACGAAGATGAGGTAATTAGCCACAGTGTGTCCTTCTAGGAAAGTGTGTCCTTAACATCATCTACAACATGAACAACAACAACAACACACTGCAATATTCTAACCCATAATCATAACCATAATGCTTTCTTTTTCTATTAGAGTTTAATAAATATTTATACTAATAAATTACCAGTTTTCTATAATTTGTATTGTCTTGTTTCTCTTTAAATTCTCCAATGCTTTCTGTGCTTTATAATTAATCCTCAATATATAATATTTTAACACACTTATTCTCTACATAATAGTATTAACATTGATTATAAATGTATACATAATATTTAAGGGGAACGACTTTCCATACAATTAGCAAATTTTTTTGATTTTATTTTGTATCAATTATTCTGATGCAATTAATAAATATGAGTATTATGTGAAATTTTCACTTAATATTTTTTATAATTATTATAAAAACTGTGGTTTATGAAGGTTATTAAAAATGTTACCTATTCAAATTATAAAAATATTGAAATATAAAGTATAACTTTTAATACATTTATAATGAATTCATTATTTTCTTTTATTATTTTCATAATCATTCTCATTTAGTATTAAAAATAAAATTTAAAGAATAGTTTATGATATATTATAATCATTTTTTTATATAAAAATGTATATATATCTTAAACACAGTGCCAGATTTCTAGAGTATATAATAGTTATAGATTGACAATTGTAAAAAATTAATTTGAAAATTTTGTAGAAAACAATAAAATATGAATTATATATAATATGTAAAGTTATTAACAATTGTATCTGTGTAGAATAATATGTAACTTATGTATATATACAATATTGGCAAATTTTAATTATTTTTCCTAACAGTGAATTTGGAGTAGTTGGTATCTATTTACAAGTAATTGTGCAATTCCCTTAGGTATCATTGTATATGAGAAATAATAATATGGCGCCGAGTTCTATAATAATATTAAAAATCTGCTAATAACAATTACAAAGCGAAATAATTTCATAAAATATTCGTTAGTAGTTCCTTGCATATACTATTAGAAAAGCTAATCATTATATAATGAAATTAGCATCTTAATATCAATTTCTGTGATTAATTATTAGGGGATAATATTTAAAAAAAACAGTCATAAAATATTTAATTATATAATTTGTACTTCATGTCTATTAGTTATTTAGATTAAATTATATAACATTTATATTGTTCGACATTTTCAATTTATTACTAAATTTTAACTAAATATAACCATATAGTAATTAATTGTAATATTGAAAAAAAAATCTGATGCATTTTTTCAGAATAATTATTAGTCATACTATATATCATATTAAAATGTATCTGAGAGCTAGATATAAATAATTTCTTTAAAGATAAACTGGTAATATTGTACAAATTTAGGATAAGCATACAGAAGTATTTAGCACATAGATAGTATCTCCTATCTTTTTACATGCAATGGCAGCATGAATGTGATTTCTAAAATATCTCTAGTTATATAGTGATATATTATTTTTATAAATTATTTTAGTTTAAAACTTCACAATACAAACATTTAATCAATAAATACTTCATTTATAAATACATACATGCATTGAAAGCGAATATTATGTTTAATCTCAATGTTTCTATCTAATAAATACAATCTAATCTTTAGCTGCATTGTTTCATTAATACCTATGTGAGCTCATTAACATCTATTATATAATGTACCCAGTTTATGTTATTTAAACTTTCCTTTATCCGTTGATAGGAATATGACGAAGAAGAGGATGAAGATTATGTGCCAAGTGAAGCAACTGAGAAATGTAAACAACAGTAGTTTTACTACTACTACTACATCTAAGTCGACACTCATGCCTTTAGCATCATTATTATTATTCAATAAATATCTTAATATATAAGTTTGGCTTGGTGTGATTGTCATTTTATTATTAAATAATAGAAATATTCTTCTGGCTAGAGAATCGTCAAGTGGCGGGAGGAGGGCGATGTTTTAAATAATGGATGTCTGTGGTCTACTTGTACCTGTCTAGGTTCATTGTTCTGTATGGGGTGGAGGGGAGGTTGTTAGATAGGTGGCTACACTGCATTTATACAACCTACACTTTGTATCGAAGCTATGACTCGTTTCAATTTTGTTACTTCTTTGTCAGAGGTTTTCAAGCCTACGGAAAAGGAGATGATAGTTAGTAAACAATATTTGAGTTGTATTAATAATAGTAGTTAATATATAATTTTTATGCTAGCTTATAATTAAATTAATCATTGGATAGGTTTCACTGAAGGTTGTACTGAAAATTGTAAGCTATACTCTGATTTCCTTACTAATATTTTAATGATATTAATATGTAATATATAACAAATATTTCGAGTAAGTGTGTAGAAAACTAACATTCTTTTGTGTGCAGTAGTTCTTGTTTTAATTTACTGTTTTCGGATTCCGAATGGGCTAGCTTGCTTATCAATAGTTTTAAATGGTCGCGGTTTAAATCTTGTCTTTCTTCGTCTTGTCTAATTGGTGATTTAAGTTAGTAAATAAAAGTTCTAATTATATTAAAATATAGAATTATTATACTAGATCATACACATTCATGATTACATGTGAATTATTTTGGGGAAACATGTTTATTTAAAATTTTAATAGTCAGAAATGTATAAGAAAGTATGTATTTTAATTGATACACAAATTTAATTATTTTAACAAACGCATGGTATATTTCCATATTATAATGATAATAAATTCATTATGAAGTATAGCCTATTGTATAATAACAAAATAAATTATCTTATCTTACTTATTTGATAATACTATATTCCTTAGCAAGTCACATATTTTATATAATTAAGCCGTACAATGTCTCTAAATTATGTTTGTTACAAACATTTAATACGTTTCAACATACAATATAAAAGCCCTTTAAGATCCAATAATTTAAATAATACTGCACCAAGTGCCCAGAGATTATGTATATTTAAAAAAATGTGTATTCATGTATTGAAATGTGTCTATATTCACAAGTAATATTAATAATCAGAAGAATAAAATGGAATATAAATATTATTCATATTATATTTTAATTAATTATAGTAATTTTTTATTTAAAATAAATATTAATTTCAAACTAAAAATAAAATATAAAAAATGTATATACTAATAATTTATGTACTAATAAAATCCTAAATATATATATATATTAATAATATATTTTATAATGAAACTGACTCATCTGTACCCAAATTCAATACTAATACGAGAGCTTCGTCAGCATTTATTCATGAGTAGGCTATTTGCAAATATATAATGCTATAAATAATAAATTTCCACAAAATATAGCATTGTGACCTATAATTTGGTTAATTTAAATATAACTACGCGAGTTTTATTCATATAATGCAGACAAAATCATAAAACAATGTTATTTCATTAAATCAATATAATATAATTAATTAAGGGGCATGCAAAATTGCCGATAAATATAGAAATAATATAATTCACCATGTTAAAAGATAGGATAAATAGGCATGGAGTATTATTATGTAATATGGTTCAATTTCTTATCTATAGTAGCTAATGACCTAATTTTTTTCTTCTAAATATAGCTAATAAATACAGCTTATTATACAATAAAACAAAATTCTATATAAATATATACAAGTAGTTTATAAATTTATAATAATATATATATCACATATAATTATAAATTATTAGATATTATTCTAAATAATGTCATATATATATTTTATTTTTATAAATTTCATTTTATAGTTTTTAATCTATATATAAATATATTTCCAATGCAGAAGGTTTTATCGAAAATATGCAATAATAAAAAAGATATTAATGAAACATTACTTTTGAGTGAATTGATGTTGAAAAATAAAGTAATATTTTTTTTAATATTTACAAGCTAAACATTTATTTCAACAATTTTTAAAATCGATCTTATATTCAAAATTGGAATGAATTTATAAAATACCTAATATTTTACAATAATTATTATTTTATTTATTTACAAAGTATTTAGAATATGACAGACTAGTAGGTATCATAAAACATCGAATTTTGATAGTTATATTGCAAATTTCATAACGATTTTTTTTGTAAATGAAAGATAATTAATTATATAATATAATTAATCAATAAAATAAAAATGTATTCATAATTTTTTTTAGAAAAAAACGAACGTCACCTTAATAATATTTCCATTATATTTAAAATAAACAATGGAATGTTGTTATTATTATAATGATTATAAGAAGTTTAATACATGATATTTATGATATAAAATTTGCATTTATAATATATTTAATAATAATTATTTATTTAAAAAATTATTTATATAAAAAAAAATTATTATATATAGTTATATTATATAAAAATTCTCAAAAACTAACATATAAAGTTAATTTTTAAAAATCCTATAATAAAGAAAACATCACATATATTCATTATATGTGTGCGACGCGACACCTGGTTTTTTGTTGAGTAAAGATGGTCCCAGACCTTAAATGGTTAATAGAAAATACTATTTTTTGTATTTGTAATTTTTATCAATTTTATTTACATATTTCTTAAGTTTAGTATATTAATTTTCAACTAATGATATATTTCGTGATTTTGATGATTATAAGGTATTTTAAAAGCTAAATTGAAATAATAATGAAAAACGTGCTATTATATCGTACACTACATCATATCCTTTTCTGTATATTTATTTTCTAATAGAATATTTTTCTCAATTTGTTACTTTTCATTGAGTGGTCTCGTGCAATTGCCTTTAGTTCTTACATTTGTATTATTTTATTTTAAATGTTTACGAATAATATATAATATAAGAATTCCTAAGGACACAATTATAAATATATTATATATAATTGTTTAATTAAACATGAATTGTGTGTTTCTCCTTCAAACATCACTATTTTATGTATTCCTATAGGGAATTTATATTTAGGAGAAACACTTCTAGTGAATTCAAAACTAATTATTTAATATTTCTATTATTATTTTAGCCTAGATGTATTTAGGTAGCACTATAAATTACACTGACAGTACACGCAGGGCTGCGTTTATTATATAATCTAATATCGTTAACTTGTATTTTTATAATGACATATTTTTAATTCAAATTATTGTGGCAAATTAAAAAAAATGCAACATAAATGTTTCACTCTAAAGCGCTGTTCACATGAGCAATCTATTCCAGCAATTTCGCAATGGAATTCTTAAGAATTGCCAAAATGTAAAAGTCTATGTTTTTTCTGCGATTATTGCTAAATGTTAAAATCCGAATTTATTCTAGTTTTGTGACAATTTATGCAATTGGTAAATAAATGCACGCACAAGTATATATACTGACGAGTATTGATGCATACGCATTTACCTTTCTAGGGGTTAATCTATTTATAATCGTTTACGATTATAATTGAAATAATGTTATTATTTAAAATTATGTTATTTAATAGTTAACGATCGTTTAATTAATAATTAATAAATAATTAATAATATATAATTCCTTATATAATTATTAAATTAAAAATATGTGTATATTACCACTTAATGATAATATAATAAACTTAAGTTCATAAGTTCATCAAATGTTTGTATTTATAAGTATTCTACTCAAAAATTGATAGCTCATGTGAACACCTTAAAATTGATAACGCTAGGGGATTTTGAAACTGATTCCTAAGAATTCCATTGAGAAATTGCTGGAATAGATTGCTCATGTGAACAGCGCTTTATGTGTGTTTATTTATCAAATGCGTATTATCATTTAATTAACGTTAAATACCTAACTTACTGATTGAATAATATATCTATTGTATATTAATTATAAACAATTGTAAATAGAAATAAAAAAAAATTAAACTACAATAAATTATTATTTTCACCTAATGAAATAGTTATATACTAAATATAAAATTATAAAATTATAATTGTTCTAATTTAATTATAACAACTTTTATAAGTTCACATTCTATTTTTAGGTGTATTATAAAATTAGAAGATATTTCTATTTATAAACCATTTATTATAAGTTTATAAATATATGATATTCTAAATATATATTGATAATAAAAACTTGATATTGATATTTATTGTACTTTAAAATTAAAGATATTTTTAAAATAATCTATATTAAAAAATATTTTAAAGATTATTAAATAATAATTGAGATAATATATGAAGTATTAATAAAAAAAAAGAATAGAAATATATCATAAGAAACATAAATTGTTTGCATATTTAATACTTATTTATTTTTAGTTTATTATATTTATATTTAGTTTATTAGATTGATCAAATTTACAATATAAAAAATACGCGGGAATTTAATGATATCATAGAGATTTAATGTAAATACAATGTAAGATAAATTAAAAATTAAGTATTTTTATACATATAGTATAAATATATATTTATCTAAATTTGTGAATATTTCGAAATAATTGAATTAATAACAAACTACTTCATACTAAATTAACAATTAATAAATACTTGGATTGAAATATCGTATACAAACGTTAATTTTTCTTCAAGTCTTTTTTTTGAAACACTTTCGTTAGTTTTCGACTGCGGATTAAAAATTTAAATATTTAGAGTACAAAGGTCACATGATTAATGATTTAAGTGGAGAGGTAGGAGAGAGAGATAGTAGGGAGGTAGGGAGACAAAGAAAGGTAGGGTGGGGATGTAGAGGTAAGAGATAGAAAGAGTGGTACACATATTACTAATAGTAATTTACTATCTTTATTATAATAATAGAATAAGTAAAATCTACAATTACATCAATGATAAATTACAGCACACGGCTGCAGTAGATCTAGGTGGTGGTAGTAGTGACTAACTCTTCTCTGAGATACGGATGAAAGTTGAGGGGAGACGCTCTGAAGGCTGCAGTTGTCATCAGTGTCAGGTGCGCTGTCCATGATGGGCTGTTCCTGTGAACCAGTGACAGCATTACACACATGTGTGTACGCGTGTGTATGTTCGTATTGCTAACGATATAGCTAGGCATGTTAATGTAGTTTGCAAATTTGGTGAACGGAGACAATTTATTAAGAAATAATAATTTCAAAATAATTTAATTTCTGTAGACCCTTAAACGCGAAAATTAATCTGAATCCTAATGCTTATTTGACTGTTTTTCAAGAAAGTTTATAACATAAAAACACTCAATCGGAGAGAGAAGTGTTGTTTACTGTACTGATTATTCTGCACATTCCACAGTGTTATACAGCTATTACTTAGTTGTAAGACTGTTATCCTGATAATTAATAATAAAGAAAGAGTATTCAATATATAAGAAAGGTAGTGAAGACTTAGGGAGTGATTGCTGTAGTAAGACAGGTGGACAGTTACTTGATACAACAACACTAGTCTGTTCATGTGGTGCGTGTGTTCCTGCTACAAACAGGTCATCCTACAGCTAACTAAGCAGCTCCTACAGCTACCTACAGTTACAGCAGCCTAACCAGTTGTTTGCCAGCCTCCAGCTGTGACCTGGCGTAGTCATGTGTGCAGCGTAACGCTCTGTTCTGTGCCTTCAGCTTAATGATGCTTCTTTCTAGACTGTGGTAGTGGTGTGTGTAGTGGTGGAGGTTACGGTGACTATACCTAAAAATACATGTGCATCATTATTGGTGATACACACACACCACACACACACACCAGCGCTAACCTGGCCTTATGTCTGAGGATATCGGCTAGTTCTGTACATAGGGGTACGATACCGCGACGTGTGTTGCCTACGACGATCTTGACTGCTCGTGCTGCAAACTCAGAGTCCAGCTGCGAGATGGTCGGCGCGTCTATTGCGCTGTTCGCAGTCGAACGATCTGTACGGAGCGGAGGGGGTGTTAGCTGGGGGGCGGGGCTAATGTAGACGGAAACGAGTTGATCAGAGCGAATCGGTCGTCTCCTAATCATCGAGTGCGGCGCTACATTTGATTGGTTAGTTCAACTATTACGTTTATGAGAGATATGCCTGGTACATTGATCATCATCGTCGCGCTATCCTACAATAGAAGTATCATGATCTGGCCTCCGTCTGTGTGTGTGTGTGTTTGACGGACTGCTTACATCTCACCACATAATGATGGCGATGGTGTAGAGAGATGTGTATTAGTTTACATATTGTGGGTTCTCGTGATAATAAAATCAGTATCAAAAAGTATCCCGAGTTATTTAATGTAGATTACTATATATATATCTAATAAATTTACTAAAAACAGTAGCAGCATATTATGGAATATATCAATTTCATATAATTAGTAATAAATCAAAATGCAATTAAATATGTATCAAGTTGATACTATCAACACATTTTCTGAATACTAAAATCAACTTCTCGAGAATGTGATTTTTAATATTTCAAATTTTCAAGAACTTTAAACTATTTGAAAATTGTGATCATGTTTTAATAATAATAATTAATTGACCTAATTACTATTTCATATTTAATGATATTATATTATTAAATTATAAATAAAAAATAATATTTAAAATATTGTTGATACTATAATCACTATTAATTAGTCTCAAATAATGCTAAGTTATTAATAAAATGTTAATTTGTTTAAACAAATTGATAAATATCAATTTCTCTTTAAGGATCGGTGAAACAGATTATTTTTAAAATAAATATATTATTTATTTTCTTTACAATGATATATGATGCATGAAAGAAACTATAAGTTTGCATAAAGAAGCAGGATACAATCTGTAAAGCTACATCTGCTTATGGTGCGGGTTATGCACCCCTGTACAAATGTTTATTTCTATTGTCTCTATTGTCATTACTCATTATTTTTTACGTATCCCATTTTTTTTATTATATAAATAATATATTTTAAAAAAAATGTTATAATTTAATTTAAATATAAATTTTAAAACACAAATATGTACTCTGTAGTACAGAGTCTGTACACTGTTTTTTAAACTAATTATTAACCTTAGAAGCTCCATAACTTTAGAACTATATGAAAATTTCACAATATATTTATATTATATTTATATTTATATTATACTCTTCATTTGAATCATTATTATACTCTTCATTCAATAAACAACATAACATATAATACCTAATTACATATAATATATTATAACATTTATGAATATTTCTAGAATATTTATTATTTCATAAATTGATAATTAGTCCCATTTTTTTGATAATTATCATATACTCTTAAATTGTCATTATATATATAGTTAAAGATACAAAAAAGATATTATTTGAATTCTAAAGTTATCATATTTTTAATAAACAATAATTATAGATAAATCTCTTATGTTCACCATGTAAATAAATACACTCTTTCGCTGGTAGGCAAACAATTTAATTATAATACCATTTTTTATAAAAGAACGAATAAATTAATATGCATGTATTTTAATAGTATTTTATTATTAAATTGCATTATTATTGGGTAATAATATATTATTTTTCAATAATAAATAATAATTATTAATACTATGTTAACTACCATATATTTATAATATAAAATAATTTGTTAACACACCAATATAAATGATTAAAATATTACTTATAGTAATAATTTAATAATATATTGATTCGTATATTTCCGATTCAGAAATTATTTTTTATAAAATAATTTAAAAATTAAAATAAGTACACAATATTCATAAATCAACTAAAACCAACTCAACCAGGAGTTTACACACACACACACACACACCCACACACACAGGGTTCACTTGGTATCTAGTACCATCATTACACACACACACACGCTGTAAACATAGTCCTACTACGCTGAGCTGCTATGTAGCCATTAAACAGACACGATACTACAATGGATCCCATAGGGGTCCACCACTACCGCTGCTACTACAGATCACATCGGTACCACTACCACTACCACTGGCACTACTACCACCATCGTCTACCACTACTACTGGCACTACCACCATCGGCATAGTAATGATTTACAAGCATCACGAGAGAGAGATGTACGACGACGGTGGTCATTAATCATATGGTAGCGGTGTTAAATCATGCGTGAAGTGATGACTAGGGGCGCCACACGGTGGTGGGGGGTGGTAGCACACACCCTCTCTCTCTAATCATACAACCACTACGAAGATAGTGAACCAACTGTAGATGTATACAGGAGGGGAGAGGGGGGAGAGGGGGGAGAGGGGGGAGAGAGGGGAGAGGGGGGAGAGGGGGGAGAGGGGGGAGAGGGGGGAGAGAGGGGAGAGGGGGGAGAGGGGGGAGAGGGGGGAGAGGGGGGAGAGGGGGGAGAGGGGGGAGAGGGGGGAGAGGGGGGAGAGGTGGGAGAGGGGGGAGAGGGGGGAGAGGGGGGAGAGGGGGGAGAGGGGGGAGAGGGGGGAGAGGGGGGAGAGGGGGGAGAGGTGGGAGAGGGGGGAGAGGGGGGAGAGGGGGGAGAGGGGGGAGAGGGGGGAGAGGGGGGAGAGGGGGGAGAGGGGGGAGAGGGGGGAGAGGGGGGAGAGGGGGGAGAGGGGGGAGAGGGGGGAGAGGGGGTTAAACACACGCACTATAGCTAGATTTATCAAATTTAAAATCATTGGTTAGCGTTGAAAACAACTACAACTTGCTATGGGCCCATAGTATGGGGCTATTGCTTAATTCTAGTGTCGGTGCATCATCTCTATGAATATATTACGAGTGACGATGGGGAAACAGCTACGATGAACTAGGTCGGGAGAACAGCAAGCTCGCTCATAGATCTTATACGAGCTTGTAATATACTCGAGTGTTTAGTTCTGCGTGATAATTGTACTGTAGGGTATTAGTTCTTAGGGGGGTATATATCAGGGGGGGTAGTAGTTCTTAGGGGGGTATATATCAGGGGGGGGTAGTAGTTCTGATATCAGGGAGGGGGTAGTAGTTGTTGTGAGTTAATAGTGATCGTTAGTTAAAAGTTATAGCTAAGCATAGTGCTAAAGTGCAAGGAGAATGTATTTTCTTAGAATAATAGAGCTGTGCAGATGTATCTATTATTATTCATAATTGTAGAGCACTCCTTCCTCCTCCTCCCTGCTCTTCCCTCCTTCTCCTCCCTGCTCCTCTCCCCTCATCCTCTAATCTCATAAAATAACATTAGCAGTCTATTGTCAACAATCAAAGTGAACGGAGTATAGCTGCGCTCGCTTACATCAATATCTCATGTATAGCCCTTAGTATGTATTAGCAATGCACGCTTAGCTAGCAGAGTGTACCTCGCTGCATACTGTACAGGTACCATTGCCCATCAATAACTTACTACGCACACAAGTCATGTGACACAGCTATTTATGTAGTTGCCGATTTCAGAACTATCTCGCGACGGTGAAAAACTACAAAGTCGGCACATAATATTCCGTCTCGATAATGTTTTATTGGTCGATGGTTTTTATCTCTCTCTCTCTGTCGCTTGGAACTCGCCGATATATCACAGATGTGCGGGTGTACCTAACCAACACGCGTGACTAGAAGCGTTAGCACTACGGTTCTAATGGATGTCTGCAAGTCGATGGCTTCTGTTCATTCAATGAATCGTAGCATTAACGAAATTAACGTAATGTTTCTATTTATAGATATTCTAAATTTACTACAAACCGGAAATAAATTAATTACAAATTTATTATTAAATTTATAAAAACTGATTACATTTACCGATACTAAGATATATTACAAACTAACCTTTAACCTAAGTACAGTATTATATGTTAAATGGCAATTTAATAAATCTAATATTTCATATATTTTTAATAAATTATAATTTATGAATCATAAAATTGTATAACTAATAAAACAATCACCTCTATTTTATATGTTATACAAGTTTGATTTGTTAAAATTATGCATCATGTGAAAATATATAAATAATTTATTATTTCAAAATTATTTAATAATTTTTAATATTGCTAAATTTTAATTTCAAAAATTATATGAATAAATCAAGTCTTATAAATGACACGATATAATGAATATCAACAAACGGAAGAGTAGAGTTTCTACACCGATAATGGTAAACCTATTTAAATTACGCAACTTCGGTTTATTTTATATTTTAAATGTCATTTAATATGAATTTGTAATGTTAACAAATCACTAAATGAATAGATATCACTAATGATGATACTAGTAGATACATTAGTGATGAAGTTATTAGGTGACATCAGTATTGCATGTGACAACTACATTCTAGTGAGGTGTTTACATGTGCTGTGATACTTCTAGAATCATTGTTATTTACCTATTAGTGATAGGCTATTAGCAACAGGCTATCACCTTTAAGTTACCTTTAGTACACTAGCTAGTAATAAGTGGGTAATTAATATACAGAGCTAAATTAACAAATAAACACATTAGTTAAACAAGTTAAATAGATAAACATTAATAGCCCTAAGAGTGATAAATCACAGTGAATATATCACTATACTTATGTCAATAGTGTAGAGCTAAGAGAGAGAGAGAGAGAGAGAGATACATTCATTATTGACCCGTTTATATTAAGTGATGCGTAGCGATCCTAACTATTGACACTTCATTATCGACTAATCATTATATTTGTAATTAAAATACGGTTACGCTATATAATATAAACTTATATTCAAGTATCAACCAAAACATGAATGCAACCAAAGTACTGCTACTACTACTGCTAGTTATATTAGTGCTAGTTTTATCTATATATATATATATATATATATATATATACACGTATATACACATGAATATAGTTTTACGTGCGTGTGTGTGTGTCAATACGTGCACGTGCGTGGGTGTCTACAGCAAACGTCTACAGGAAATGTCTACATAACGAGGCACACATAGGCCGACGTTCGCATACCTATAAATAGTGGGGAGGGAGAGAGCGCGAGGGGGGGGGGTATTAAATGATTATCTGATTGTTGACAGCTGCTGCTGCTGCTGCTACTGTAGTCTTCTTCTCCCTGATCAATGTATAGATGTATGTGTCTATAGATGTATGTGTGTTTATAGATGTATGGGTCTATAGAGTGTGTCTATAGATGTGTATGTCTATAAATGTATGTCTCTAGATGCTTATGTCTATAGATGCTTATGTCTATAGATGTGTGTGTATCTCTATAGAAGTGTGTCTGTGTGTGCTGTGTAATGAAACAAGTAGTCTGTAAACATGGGTCTCTCTAGCTGAGATAGGCCCTCCCCCAACGCCACTAATCATACGCTATTATACGTGTTCCCCATAACTGTCACCGCCGCCCCTTTTTAACGCCGTTATTCACGTCTAAATCTAAGCCTATTCTACGCGGCGGTGGGACATCGGTCACAATCGGTGGCAGTGGTCAATATGAGAAATATACGAAGTTGTTGTAGGTTCGGGCGGTGAACTAGGGAGAAGAGGAAATAAACTACGGCGGAGGCGCACAGACAATAGGAATCACGACGGAGCGAGTCATTTGCAAGCGACGCTGGAGATATTGATTAATTCGTAATGAATCATCATCGTCACCCCCGCGTGAGCGCGCAGTCCGATTCAATGCTACTAGAATGAAGACACTGCGCGCCATCTTTGTGCTGTTGACGCGAGCTATTAATAGATAATCTATAGCTAGAACCACAGACGGTAGATAATCTCTAATACTACGACGTATATGTTTAGATAAACGATAACCATTACCGAATGAGGTGACTCATTACTTCCTGTTTACACAAATATTGATTGAGTCATGTGACTTCTGCTACTAAAATTACTATCAGTAAAAGTAGCTACTACCACCACTACTACTACCATTACCACTACCTCTACCACTACCACTACTACTACTACTAACTCTACCACGATAAATAGTGCTAAAACTACCACTAGTTTAAAGATATATAACATATATTTCATCCATAGATTCCGTGGGATGAGATATAATCGTTATAATGGATAGTTTCATTGAGACGATATATAAATAGAAGTTCTATTATAGAACACATATATATATAGTGTGAATGATCCAGTAGGTAAAGTTGCCGAGCAGTACTTAACACTCGCTAACCGATGACTATAACATTACACATTGGCCCACTAAAATCAAGGTTCATACACACACACACATGCGCGGCTACGGTAGGAGCGCTGACATAGCGTAACCGTGGTAACTAGTTGCCTAAAGCATGGAGCCCCCGGTATCTACTAGAACACGACCGGGTGTTTTGCACCGCGGAGAGAATGTCCACTGTACAATGGCTTACTTTTGTACCCGAAAGATATAAAGTGATAGATGCAGACTGCAACTTACCGTATCTCAATAATAAATATAGAAAATCTATATTATATATATATATATATATTTGTATTAAAATGGCAATAAAATATATTGAATGGCCGGCTGCTTGGTTAGGTGTTTTTCTTAATTAGAACTGGAGCGGCTAGTGTAACATTATCGCAGTACAAATACAAAACGGATATATTATTGTATATTAAACTTTTAACTACTTTCGTCGAGTAACTATAACAAGTTATTATTATTATTCTGGTGCTGTAATGATCGTTAAGCTGTATCATATGTTGATCGATGTACACTTACTATATGTGCACTTGTGTATATATGAACATGTGTATACAAATGTTATAATTCGATATTCTCAATATTTATCATGCGTTCGCTGCTTTGCATTAATTGCCGATAGATTTTATAGAAAAAACTTCTTGATTTTGGTTAAATACAGGGAAATATAATATATAAATTATCAAAATGAAAACAATATCAAACGAGGTATTACGTTATTTAAACGTTACAATAAGAAAGTTTAATGTTAGTTATAGTAATATTTAAAGTATGGATATGTCATTATGTAATATAAATGTTTTGTGAAATAGATAGATATATATTAAATTTAATATCACAACCAGGTGTTCAAATACAAATATGTATTTGACCATATCCCTAATCAAGACACAGAACATAAAAGAATAAACACACCATACATAATGTAAAATAATAATGTATGGTGTTTTTTGAAATGATAAATATGTGATATAGTGGATACAGGAAGAAATATGTACATAACAAATTAAAGTAGGCCATATAACACTCTCTATAATACAATCTTTACATATATTAAATTAAATTTTGTTTAAATATGTATGTAATAGGAATACATTGGCTCATATGGACTATGTTCTCAGCATTATTGTAATTGAATATATTCTGCAGTAATTCTATAGAATGTGTATGCCATATTAATCAATAGAATAGGTACCTATATTGTATTATGTTGGGTATTGACAATACCGTATTGTATGTACCGACTTTACATTTGTAATTTGTACAAACTTCCTCCAAATACCGATGCATGTTCAACATGATGTTGATAAAAATGTTATTAAAAGTTCATATAATGTTACTTATAAATATATATATATATTATATTATTATTAAAATAAACATAAATATGTATTATAATATATAACACATAGTAAATTTAAATAGTTTTAATTAATGATTAATACTTAGAAATTAAAAAATTATATATATATTTAAAAATTTTTTAGTTATTTAGTTTTGTTACATTATTTAGTCTAGAAAGTACTCTTGAATATCTGTAAAAATTAGTAAAATATATTTCATAAATATTTTACACGGCTAGTCAATCAAATGCCAGTTATACTATTGATTAAATTAGTTTCTATTAAATGAATTTAATTAATCTTTTATAAACTTTTTTAACAAAAAGTTCAACATATTTTTTTTGTATAATTTATATTTTAATTTTCGATCTACATTAATAATAATGTATCCATAATGACATAACTATTAATGGAAATAAAAATCTTTGACTACCAATTAAATATATACATAAATATTATGTGTATACATAATCATATAATATACATATTTTATCAATATAAATATGTTATATTTAACCTGCCGTAGCAAATGAGTCTTCTTCAAATGATCCTCTTTCCCATGAATCTGAACAGGAACCTGCGATATTTTCTGAGTTTATGCGCTCCATTATCATGTTACTAAAGTTACAATACTATAAGGCATATCACAATTATATGTTCATGTTTACAACTAAATTTTAATCTACGTTTAAGCTTTAAAAGTTTATCTTGAAATCGTCGAATATTGTTTACAATTTAGTTCCAGATGACAGCCTTCATAAATATTATTGTCGTTAGGTGGCAATATAAGAAATTATCTAATAGAATAATTTAGAAATTATATAGGTGGAGCTTTTCGAATTTGTATTTTATGTTAACAACATTAATTTAAACATCATTTTTCGCAATTAATAACTATTACAAACACAATTAGTTAATATAATATATTTCATTCGACAAAGGTTATAAAATATTTAAATATTAAATTAGATTTTGAGGTGTAATAATACAATAAATTTAGCATTAACATATTTTATACACATAAAATAACGATTAGCGTTGCTGTATATATCACGTGACATACAAGTATCGGGCATTGGATGCTTGTATATCTTTGAATATATCTTATTTATTATTAAATATTACTGTAAAATATATTCATTTAACAGTTGTTAAAATATGTATACCTAGTACTTACTAATTATACTGAATATGACGCTACTATTATATTAAATGTAATAAACTATATATTTCCAGCCAATCTTTAACCACTTTTTCAAAAAGTTTTGGTTTCGGCACACGGTATCCGTTATATTTTTATATTTAAAAAATATGACAAATAAATTAAGTTGGGCGTCTCATATTTTACTATATAATACTTACATATTATATGTTATACTCTATTAATTTATATTATTCGATATAATTTATACCTATATTATTACTGATAATTATCATAATGGTAACTAGAGGAAGTCGGCACATTTATTAAATGCACATATTATATGATATAATATTATATTATATATATTAAATATATAATATATGATTTAGACTGATATCGGTCCCCAACATTTCACGTGTCTAACTGAGAGTTCAAGTAAACAATACGTTTAGGGCTTATAATATAAGCCGCTTATATTATATATAATATATAATATATACTATCATATTAATATATAATCATACGGTATTATGATATGTATGAATATATATATATATGATTATCATAATGATAGAACTTCACTACTAGGTGAATAATGTATTGAGAAATATAACGCCTGCCCCGAAATTTGTACTTGAACTCTCTGTTTGACACTTGACTTATTGTTGGCCGATATCAGTATTCAGCTAATATATGATATATAAATGTGTTTAAATTATAATTATAAAACTATAGAGTTTTATTCCCGCACATATCAATAGTGATCCAGAGGTATATATTTAATTATGGCGAACGTTCTAATTTCACTCTAGTTTTATATTTTGTTTAAATGGGCGACTTCCTCCTGTAATAATGATAAAGTACACTCTACAGTGTAGATACTATAATCCAACGTTATGTAATATTAATAGTACCTATAAAGAAGTACTCTAGTTATTTCCCATTGACCTATTTCTTAAATTCTAATAAAAAAGCTTGTCATCAATAATGACTCATAATGACTCACTGTGCTTCCATTGTATCCATCCTTTTAAATCAATAGAAATTATATTAAATATATTAATACCTATACCATGAAGATGCAGTTACTTATTTTTTTAAATAGCATTATATACACTAATAGTGTAACACTATATAGTCTATATATAATGATAATAATACTATATAGTGTAACTCTCTAAATATTATATATAGTCTATATATAATGATAATAATACTATATAGTGTAACTCTCTAAATATTATATATAGTCTATATATAATGATAATAATACTATATAGTGTAACTCTCTAAATATTATATATAGTCTATATATAATGATAATAATACTATATAGTGTAACTCTCTAAATATTATATATAGTCTATATATAATGATAATAATACTATATAGTGTAACTCTCTAAATATTATATATAGTCTATATATAATGATAATAATACTATATAGTGTAACTCTCTAAATATTATATATAGTCTATATATAATGATAATAATACTATATAGTGTAACTCTCTAAATATTATATATAGTCTATATATAATGATAATAATACTATATAGTGTAACTCTCTAAATATTATATATAGTCTATATATAATGATAATAATACTATATAGTGTAACTCTCTAAATATTATATATAGTCTATATATAATGATAATAATACTATATAGTGTAACTCTCTAAATATTATATATAGTCTATATATAATGATAATAATACTATATAGTGTAACTCTCTAAATATTATATATAGTCTATATATAATGATAATAATACTATATAGTGTAACTCTCTAAATATTATATATAGTCTATATATAATGATAATAATACTATATAGTGTAACTCTCTAAATATTATATATAGTCTATATATAATGATAATAATACTATATAGTGTAACTCTCTAAATATTATATATAGTCTATATATAATGATAATAATACTATATAGTGTAACTCTCTAAATATTATATATAGTCTATATATAATGATAATAATACTATATAGTGTAACTCTCTAAATATTATATATAGTCTATATATAATGATAATAATACTATATAGTGTAACTCTCTAAATATTATATATAGTCTATATATAATGATAATAATACTATATAGTGTAACTCTCTAAATATTATATATATATATATATATATATATATTCATAGTATGAATTTCATACAGTACAGATGTACTCCCACCATATATATTTAGATAGTATATATTACAGCAGATGCCATGAATATATCATACTGATGTTGTGAATGTATTTTATTTACTATTATCACCACTGAAACCATCGACTTATGTTCAATCTTTTATTTGATAAGTCATGGTAAATATAAACACTGCCATTATGTCAGTGACATATGTGTTTTATTGAAGTAGTTATAATCTACTATATAGTTTAGGTGTATAATTATGATGATAACACCAAGCTTTCAGCACTATAGTGTCGATTATATTGCGTTTACAGCTTCCCATAATGTGACTATTTTGTCGTCGTGTATACTGAGTTAGTTTATGAGTGTGTTTTTGGTCCGACACAAGTGGCATATGGTACCGTAGAAACACTTTTCAAGTGTTTTTGGTCAGACACTAGTTGTCCAGAAATGTAATTTATTATAATACACATTTATTTATTATTATATTTACATATATATATATATAGATATATATTTTAATAATTTATTTATAATATAATTGAAATATATATATACACATAATAAAAGCCACTTTTATCGACATAGCTGTGTAAGATCCCAACATGTCGATGTAAGGTATGTTCGATAGAGCCGACAAGGGTGTGTCTATATTTTAAAGTTACGCCCACATTTTAAAAGAAAATATACATATAATATATAAATTATTTAGATATGGTGATTAATGTTGGCACAATAATGATTATATAAATACTATTTATTAAATAGAATATAATACGTAAACTATTAATATATATTATTATTAATGTGTATACATAATAAGGATAATACTAATATTTTGATTACAATTTTATTATTACACATATATATATATATACATTACAAAATGACATAATATTTGAATGTTTCGATATGCTGATTTTAAATGTATATCATCAATTTGCAAATGTACGCATTAATTATGCATTAGCGTGTATCATCATGAATGTCTATGTTTAAATATCTTATATCGATTTGATATTATCTTTATTACAGTTATAATTAATAATTTATATTATACAATCTATAGGGTATAATTATTATGCTCGAACATAATTATTTTGTATTAATAGTATGTATATATATATGTATAATCTATAAGATTCAACATACAATGAGTCATATTTATATAGGGTAAACTACCATACTTTTACATACTAATAATAATACTAATAGTAATAATGTTTTAAATTATAATAAACTATATGACAATTTATTATTTAAATAATACAAATAATTAAATTCAAATTACTCAATACCATTATTGTTCTCTATTTACATATGACACATTTCACTATTTACACAAATATGACATATTTCATCTAATAAGCTAATCAATAATGTATATTTTGTGTTCAAAATTAATATTCAGACAACATATATAGTAATCATATAGCTCAATACTAATATTATAAAAATATTATCAGTTTGAACCTGACAGTTTTTATTATTTTAATATTATTATTATATAACTTATTAATACAAATTATATATATATATATTAATAATACAATATCAACAATATTAATAAAATGTTAGTGACCTCTTAAAAGTATGCACATTGTGTATCGCAACCCACCTCCAACCACCTCCAACCATCTCAATATACGCTCTTCTATAGAATCATATGGCAAACATTTAATTTTTGGTTTTTTTATTCTATTCTATATCTTTATACAATCTATATATTTCTATATACGGGTTCTATATCTTTGTTATTAGAAATGATTATACGTGCATCCTTTACTTGCGTTGGGAGATATTGCTACACTATGCCCTGCCCCCTGTTGCCCTCATTCTTACTTAGCTTTATTGTCTGCAATCGTGCATCTCGTTCACCTGTAGCTCTGTCCTGTGATCGCATTCTTACTGCTATCGATGTATCACGTGTTAACAAATGTCTACATCGTAGTAACGTCTACGTACAGGGTGACCAGTAGGTGGCGATATTAGCCGTTATGTTCACGCTTGAGTGGTTACGCGCGAGGGTATTTAGTAATTGAAAGTGTATTATTCATAATCATTACTCGCGGGTGTGCAGTTTCTAATTATTATAAGAGTATTATTAATAATAACATTCATAAGAGTATTATTACGTATTTAAAACGCGATATATGTGAATATAATCTCTGATATTACAAGAGTAGTCACTATTGCCTAACCAGCGATGCTATAACAGATAGTCTATACATACCATTGCCTTACAAATAGGTATCAATTTAACATCAAATCAAACAATATCGCTATATCTGAATTGTTGATATAGGCTGCATCCAATATAGCCAGCTTCACTGTACATATGTATAAGCAGCAGGTGACTTTCACTATTACTGCTTCTGCTGCTGCTGCTGTGTTCTGGGTAATGCACTAGTTATGATATTGATTGGATTGGACACACACCTTTAGTTCTTGGAACCAGGTTTCTAATGATCAATTCGCCATGCACCTATGTATGTGAATCTAACCTTCTTGGAATAGTGCTGCAAATATTGATATGGTTGTTTGTTATCAAATAAATATCTTCTATTACCACATATATCTTATTTACAATATATATATATATGTATATATGTGTATAAGAGTAATACAATAATGAATATCACATTGATATTAATGTAATATTAATGTAAATAGTATATTTATATGAATACAGGTGATGGTATGCAACTAGAAATGTGATTGATAGATTTCTTAAGATATATTATAATATTTAAATATAAATTAGATAGGAATTTATACAATATATATATTATTATTATTATTTTATTATCAGATTTAGGTAATGCCGATTTGATAAATTAATTTAAATAAAATAATCTTCCGTATTTATATTTAATATATACTGTATAAATATATATCCCTAAATCGAGTTATTCGTTCATCAATCCGTACAATATATAACCTACGTATTCGAGATCATTCCTCTACATCCTCATACCAACACTTACCTTCATGGTTCACATTTAACAAATGCTCTGTTTATCGCATACTATCTATTGTTCATTCCTCATTATACTCTTCAAATTGCCCCTACTATATTTCTGCTTTTCTAGTACAAATATCTTCCATTCCATCACTTAGATTCCATTTCAATTAGATACCATTCCATCTTCCATTCCAAACCATGCATCTCATCTTCTATCTAACCCTATACTCCGTCCCTCACAAATGAATACTCGGGCCCTGAGTTATATTGGTCCAAAGCTATGGAATTCACTCCCACCCTATATTAGATCCATATAAGCGCATAAAACATTCATGAAATATATACAACAATAGATCTCAGGTGGAAACCTGAAATACTAATATTGTTTGTCATTATAATTTTATTTATTAATTTCCTTATGGCTTATTCTATTTTATTATTATTAATGGTATTTATTTTTTTACCTACTTTTATTATTTGTATTCTATATATACACTTTTGAGAAATCATTTATGATTTATTTAAGTGTCTAAATAAACATTCAATCAATGAATATATATATATATATATATATATATATATATATATATATATATATATATATGTTATAATCATATTAAACATAGATATAATTGCTAATTAGTATAAATAGTATAATACGCATATATTTGGGAACGTTTACTTTTATAATAATGTATTTTAAGTGAAGATTAAGTTATTATTTAATTTATCATAATGTTAAAACTCTACCATCAAGTAAAGATTACTATTATATGACATGAAACAATAGTAGTATCTCTAAAGGAGGTATCCCACTACCAGTATTTCTGGAAATAATGTCATGCAATGTTTGCTATAAAGTGATTTTCTAGCAAGTTAACTACAATTGTAGTGGGATATCACCTTAATTTCCGGTAACTTGCCGGAAATATTGTAACTTTAAACAGGGTATCCCACTACAACTTGCTAGAAAATATTTCCGAACATATTTCCTGAAATACTGGTAGTGGGATACCCTTAATGAAGTTGATTCATACATCAATATCTGATTATAAAATTCTACAATGCTATTATTTTATACTTTTTAGTATCTTTCGAACACGAACACATGTAATATGATATCGAATACTTCTCTTGTATATCACAGGAAATATGTTCAATAACTGAAGTTTTATATAATCAATAAGTAATTATTCATATTTCATAGTGACAGTATATCTTTTAGTGTATTAATACATAATTACCTAATAGAAATGAATAAGCATATGTGTATTTCATGTAGGATATTCTATAGTTAATGGAGAGAATGTACAACAATGCCATATACACTTACGAATTAAGAGTTAACTTCTCAATTTTAATAATATTTCCAATAGTTATAATAATTATAATAATAAGGACAATATTGATAATGCTTTATAATGTCCTACACACATTGGATATTAGCACAGTTGAGGGAACTAGCATTTCTGTAGAATTGGCCTACACACACACAAACACATCTATATACACGTGAACACATAACCTATGATGTAGATGTACCCCCCACTTATTAGCGGGCCCCACAGCAGGGGGGTTTCTGTATACACTCTAACACTGACATTCCTACGAGCCTATAGACTACATCAACCCACTGCATACATGTAGGTAACAGGTTATACAACCTAATACAGGGGGTGTCAACAGTGTGAAGCTGTTATCATCACGTTATTGATGGATTAACATACTAACTGTGCAACTAACTGTGTGCAGTAACTGTGCAGTAACTCAATGGCACCGCAGTGACCACTTCGAATCATCTTTCTAATGAGTGCGGAAACTACTATTAAGCTCTTGATTATAATCATTGCTACTGCCATGAGATGCATGGAGCTATAATGTACCAGTACATACAGTTTTATAGTATAATGATGGGTCATGTGATCTAGGTACATATCCTAACATACATGTCCTAACACTTCCTCTGCATCTAACATACCTTTATTCATAACATATATTATTATTACTATAGTATACCGCATACACACACTGACTACCTTTTCGGTAATAACTAGCTAAGTTAGCAACCCGCTAATGTGTCTCTATAACTCCATGTATTCCAGTCTATCACATCTGTTTGTGTGTATGCATGATACTCGCCTGTGTTTCTCTCTCTCTCTCTCTCTCTCTCTCTCTCTCTCTCTCGTAAATATCGATTGCTAAAAAACATGCGCATTAACATTAATCTACACATACATGTGTGTCTTACGCACGCTTATCTATTGATCTATTGATCACACACACACACGTATGTGATATGATGTAGGCTCTTGTGTGCGGCGCATTGATTGCACGTGATTCTATATAGAGAATCACATGTGTTTTATATATATGTGTGTGTGAGTGTATATAATACACTATATAGAGACCTCGTGTATAATGTTCTAGAATGTCGGACATCTATACGTGGTGTGTACCGTGGCCTACATAACAAACAAAGGAATACGGCGGACATTCATTGCGGTTATTACGTGCTATAGTAGTAATGGTATCACGTGCTAAGAACGGATACTATAATCAATGTCGCAGCAGCAGCAGCAGCAGTCTCCCCATCATCCCCTCTGTGGAGCATCTGTCGTGATGACGTAACATCTGATGATACGATTACCGCCACGCCCCTAACCACGCCCCCCCGTCCTTTGTGCCTTATCCTGCTGATCAATTACACGCTCAATCAACTATGTTATCTTAATTATATCGGTTAGGCCGGTGAGTGTGTCTGTATGTATGTGTCTGTAGTACATACTGTGTGCGTATGTATGTATGTGGGTGCATGTGCGTATGTGTGTGCGACGCACAGTGTGTGTGTTAAGTAGTAAGTACATTAAGAGGAGATCGGTGCGGTGTTCCATATATAGGAGTGCCTTGATGAGTCACCTCTAGAAGTCAGTGCACCGGCGGTCGGCTAGCGATGACTCACGTCACGTTACAATCATCATCATCGCGTCTGGTGATTCATTATTCTCCTCTCCTCTCCTCTCCTTAGTCATGGTGACGACTCGCGGTAAGCAGTCAAATATACGCCCCTAATTGTGTTATAAACACACGCACGCACACACGCATGCAGGTACGACACTACAGTTAACCGCATATGTCGGCGTATATGTGACCATTAGTACATACTTGGTAACACACATACCCTCACCCATACCCTCACCCTCACACATACACCCTCACACGGCGCATGCACACACGAGAGCGCGCACCACACACACACCTAATTACCCGCACTGAAGTGATGTTACCTCATACCCGGTTACACACTATCTCTATTCACCATCTTCATCCTCTTCAGCCTCTTCATCTCTTTACATCTCTCTACATCTATATCGCTATTCAGCACGTACAGGTAGAATGAGATCTTATTCTCTTGAAAGAGATATTATCATCATCATCATTATTACTACTATCGATATTACCACCTATACCGCTGCTGCCTTTCTCATTACTATTGGTGTAAGCACATCATGTCCTCCTCCTCCTCCTATCTGACAGCGATTACGTAATCGTCGGTAACCACGTGGTGTGCGCGTGCGTTATTACAACAACAACAGCGACAGCAACGCTAGCTAAGATCCGCTGATATCATCATCATCATCGTCTTCGTCATAACGAGCTAGCGCGTGTTATGACATCGAGGCTATGTCCTTACCGAGGAGGAGGCGGCCGCCCTTACCACCACCACCACCACCACTAGCACTAGCATTACGTAATACCTTTATGCATGCGCATGCTCAGACGGTACACACGTGTGTGAGTGTGTGTGTGGGTGTGTGTGGGTATTGATTTACTACTAAATACACATACGTCTTTAATTAATTAAAGCACACCGATATCACCGCTAGGTGGGGACATGATATATTTCCTTGTCTCCTCTTCTTCTCACTGTTATTGTTGTTGTTGTTGTTGTGATTAATATTTATAGTGGATATCAAATAATTTGATATCTAAATTTAATTTTATTTTATTTTTATTTATATATCATCTTCTGAGATGTTAGTATTTATTAGTAATGATATATGCTTTCTATGTTTTTACCTATGTATATAGGTTGATATATGGGAATATACAGTATTTCCACATTTGTTATTATAACTGTATTTATATAATAATGATAATAATGATAATAAAAATGATATTTTATACTAATAGGCATTATTATGTACTTCTTTTATAATATATATATATATATATAGACTATAGTGCATGATTAGTGTGTTTAGTATGTAGATAGTGACCTCATTCACTTATCTATATGACCTTCACACTCTGTGATGTACTATCATGTCAAGGTCGTACTGATGAACTAGGAGTTGATGACCCCAGATCTGTGTGACCTTTACTAATCATGCACACCTAACTAGTAAAGTACTGAGTGTGTGTGTGTGTGTGTGGTAGTGTGTGGAGTGAGTATGTGTGTGTAGTAGTGAGTGTGTGGTAGTATGTGTGTATGTGTGTGAGTGAGAGTGTGTGGTAGTGTGTGTGTGGAGTGAGTGTATTAGTGAATGCTATAATGTAGTTAATAATGCAGTTAGTAATTCTCTTATTTTCAGTCTTATTATACAAGTGCTTGCATTATACATGTATAGTTTAACTGTGATTCAGATAAAGTTTGAATTTCTATTGTTTGATAATTTAGTGAAATATTCAATATTCAATTAATTATTAATAATAATTTATTATAACAACAAAAATAAGGCAGCTTGTGAGATCCATACATTAAACATTCATTGTTATTCCTTCTCTTCTACAATCATTGTTAAAGTAGGTATGATATTCATATAGGGCTCCTATTATATTATGGAACACATTAATAGCAATTGTATACATTATCATACTTATTTACTTAATTACTTATGGCTGCTGCTGCTGCAAATGATGACAGGTATCAGTACTATGATATGAACATTCATACTTGTGTATTCATGTACTTAAGCACATCTAATGAATTCTATCATCTTTACAATCCACATTTAATTATTATTATATATACTAAATTAATATCACTAATATTATTAATACATAGTTGCAAATGTCCTATACAATATGTCCCTCATAATATCCTGCTGTGTAAATGCTGTATGGCATGTTCAGAATAACAATACTGCTGGATGATTAATTTATACATGACATACATTTATTACTATTATTTATATTACGAAATAACTCTATATCAAGCTTATTTATACATAATATACGCACACACACTGTGTAGCAGTAGTATATAGCTAGCCACTTACACACACACACACACACACACACACACACACACACACACACACACTGCACACACACATGCATATATACATGTGTTCTATGATGGTGTATGTACTATGATGTCATTAATTACCATTACTGTGACATTTTCTCTCTCTAATAGTCAGATGTTCATTTAGACTATAGCCCCTCTCTCTCTCTACTTGGCTGTGAATCTATTTTTAGACATAGTGCATTCCTTTTGAATTATTGATTCAGTGATACATTGATGCATGTTGTCTCTTTCTCTTTCTCTCCCCTCTATAATGATGTAATCACCTTACCACTATGAGGAAATTATGATGTAATACGCCCTCAATACTATAGCCCCTGAACCCATATTTGCCCAATGTTGTTGTGTCATGTGATATTGTAGTGTTTGTCCAGTGTAAAAAGGAGGCAAATTGATGACATTCCATAGCATCACATAGTTTAAATAGCGGTAGCTTCTGCATCCTCCTGTTGTTATGGTGTATCGGATTACATTATAGTTATAGATGTTTGTTTACTCTCTTTGTACTTGAGAGATCCCCACCAGGGGACATAACTCTACAGGACATGCCCTTGACATGGTAGCGAATCTAACTGAGCTCATTTGTAGATTATTGGCTAATAATACAATATTACTTGAAAGAATGCATGCTTTCTATATCATCAGCTGGATTCATTCACACTTCACAAACCCTATTATGTTTAACCCTGTCATCCATCATACAACTAACAATACCATTATCACCATTAGTAATAATAGTAATTACCTACTTATATAGGCCATCATGTAGTGATTATTATGCTATTATGAAGATTATTATTATTCATATTGTCTGCAGTTTTATTACAGCTGGTTACCTACAGTGTGTGCATGTGTTACCACAGCATAGAGACATGCTGACCCCTGTATAGTTGCTAACCTCTGCCACCATCAGTATTACATCATCACTATTACATCATTAACAACACACACACACACACACACACACACACTGTTATATAATTAACATCATTATTACAATGCAAGTATTGATTATTACATCATGATACTAATAGTTGCTTATTACCACTACTACCACCCGACTAACCCTGACTACTACCCCCTACCCCATCAGCCCTCACCGAGATGCCTAGTACTCCAGGACGCCCCGCTTCACCCACCCTACACCCCAGAACAAAGTCTGGAGCCGCAGAAGAGATAGCATTAAGAGCCAGGGCAACCAGTGATTGGTTCAGACACGATGGCAAGAACATTCAGGTTAACCACTAACACCTAGCCCATGTTGCTGCTATAGAACATGCTATCGTGTCAATTCATATAACACACACATATATATATATATATATATAGAATATGTTATAATATCTATACAAATTATGTAATGCTTTTTTATAGGGGTATTATTTTAACAAAATAAACAAATATAATTCCTTATAAATATATTGTTGTTGTATAAAATGTACTTATAAAGAAGTTATTTTAACATAATTGGTAACTAAATTCAATAGACTAATTTATAATTCATTACATTACATTCATTAAATTCCTTATAAAGAGATTTTTAATGTATAAATAAATATTTATAAATAAATAAAATTATATAAATATTATGCCACACTAAAACTATGCTGCAATGTTTCCGAACATATCGGTGACATTGTTTATAATAGCATTTAGAAATAATGAATATATTATTGTTTGTTTTTAAAACTGCTACTACCCCCATGTTAAAATGTAATATTAAATGTGATATTTGGTGAACAAATGCAATAATTTAAATATATTTAAAATAATTTTTCATTTACTTTTACCTAATTTATCTAGTTTATTCTCTTTAATTTATTATATTCAAAATTAATAATTATCTCCACATGTCATATAATTGAATTCTATATATTACATTAATACTAGTTTCCTCATTTTACTGAATCAGACATTTTTATATTTTTATTTGTTAACATAAATATTAACATAGACAATGAGTTGTACATTTTTTCCCAACATATTATTGATGCAAATGGGTGTCATACCGCAATATGAAATTATCGAGGATATTACCAACAGTATCTTCGGAAACCTTGCAGGGTAGTTTTAGTGTGGTATAGGCAAGGATTTATCACTTTTATCTATCTACATACATTAAATGTAATGCGAATAGTTTGAAATGTAGGTGGCAATACAATCGTTTTAAATAATTTCAAAAGCGAATTATCAAAGTATTGTTAGGAATATTATATAATATGCATAAGTTTACATTGAAAATATACCTATTTATTTATCATGTTTCTCGAATATGGCTGTATATTTAAAAAAAAATATGTCTTATTATAATATAATGTTATATTCTTAAAACAAACACTATAAAGTTCAATAGTTATTGTAATCAAAAATGTACATAGCTCTATTTATAATAGTGATATATTTTTCAAATTTACATGTAAACAAATATAATCTAAAAAGAAATTATAAAAATATTCTAAAAATAGATTATTTAATTTGTAATACAGGTGGTGCTATTGTTCATTAGTCCTTGGTATGGGTTTATATACTACTATTTTTGTAAACATTCATTATTTATTGACTTATATTATTGAAATTATATAATTAGTTATTAATCAAATAATAAATAATAGTATAATCAATAACATAACGTGTACAATTATTATTATTCAAATATTTTATAAAAAATTCAATGTTTACTGATAAATAGATATTTTTAAATGATTTAAATATATTATTATAAATTATGTCAGATATGCAGAGTTACAAAATAAACTTTAATATTATTTAATATAAGGAATATATGATATTAATCTAAATATGTAAATATGTATTTTATTATGAACAATATTTTTTCTAAATTAATTAATAAATCATGAATTCATTGTAAATTTCTTAAAACTGATTTTTATTTCTTTTCAAATTTGAATAATGCACAGAAATATAATATTGATTATATTTTAAAATTGTTTACATCTTACTTTAGTAAATCTGGATTTCATTCTACATTTTGATATAACCATAGATTTATAGTTTACCTATGTAAAATACAAATCTATGGATATATACACATCATGATTTATTTTAGTTAATAATTATCTAAATAATATATTGTCTAAATAATGTGTTTATTGATTAAAGTCCTTACCGATGTCCTTATTCTCTAGTCATTATCACCTGCCCATTATCCTATCAGATATCATATAATCTTACATCACAGTCTGTCATACACAATACCCCGTAGACGCTACCCTGTAGACGCTACCTCGTGGAGGTTCACATTTCAGTGGCTCCCCCTATCTGATAAAGGCATTGTCACCCACTAACAATGCCACCATTGTGTTATGCAATCACTCTTATTACCATGAGATTAGCCCCCCCCTCTATGTGTGTGTGTGTGTGTGTATTGTAATGACCAGCTGTGGTGAATATCTGACCACTAGTAAGCGGGTTACTAAGCATTAGGACCATATCTCTCTCTGTGTGTGTGTAAACAACTCTATACCTCTGCTTACTCTGACCTCTACCATGACCTCTACTCTGACCTCTAATTGTATCCATGCGAACTGTACCGTACTCTCCCAATGACCTCTACCACTACTATAACGATGACCTCTACCACCACTATAACGATGACCTCTAACACTACTATAACGATGACCTCTACCACTACTACTATAACGATGACCTCTACCACCACTATAACGATGACCTCTACCTCTACTATAACGATGACCTCTACCACTACTACAGAATGACGCAGTACCTCCAGCAAGACTTCATCATCAGACTGCGATAGATGCTGCAGAGAAGAACAAATGTAAAGCTGACCAGTGGTTTGACCACCAGACAGAAACCGTTCCCAGTTAGTCACCCCAACCCCCACCCCCACTGACCCCCTCTCTAACCCTTCTGACCCCTCCCACAACCCCACTCTACAGATGGTGAACCAGTGATAAAGCGAACGCTAGAAGCAGATAAAAATTCTGATAAAATAAAAGGAATCGAAGAGAAGTGGTTTGTAACCCTACCCATAACCCCATTCCACACCCCTATTCCATATATCATACCCACCCTACGCCTATTCACATGTCCCATCTTACACACCTAAACCTATCCCCATAATTCCTATACACCTATCCCATAATCTTAACCCTTTTACATAAGCCTAACTCTTTCCCATAGCCCTACCCATATACAATAACCCCCTACTCCTATAAATCTAACACCTTTAATCTTGTGGTACTCCTTCCCTATATCCTCAAGTTATATAATGCTATCCTCTATTACTAACCTCTATTAAAGTTTACATCTAAGTAGGGTATACCTATACCATGTATACCTGCCTCCCCTCTCACCATCAGTTCCTCTGGTATCTTCATTATTGTTATTGTTATTTGTATTTGGTGGAGACCTTTCATCCCATCCAGGAACTTAAATGAAGTTTTCACTTATAACCATGTATGGCTCTAATGTCCCTTCGAAGCCGCTCTCATGTTAAAGCATCCATGGTTTTAACGAGAGCTGATAATTTTTTTATACACAATTATATAAGATCACTTCTAAATAATATTTTAAGATCCATTTTATAAAATTAATTAATGGTCCGGACGAGGGTCGAACCCATGTCCTACTGATTGTATCTCTTACGCCTTAGCCACTGAGCCACACTGGCAGTCTTTATTATATAATTGTATATCATATCAATATTTATTGTAACTTTAATCTTTACTATTGTTATCATTATTATCCTTTACATGCTTTGTATGTATATTAGTGATATATACGGTAATCCATATATTAATAATAAATATAAATTCTCTCGGTGAACATATCCTCACTTGTACCCTTAATCATGACCTCTTACCCCCCCCTTCCTTACCCCCCCCTGCTACAATGTTCACCCCTTAACCCCAGGTTCAAACACGATGATAACTCTGGATATCACAGCCCTGTAAACACACACAAAGTGGTGAGCGGAGAAAATGCTCAAATTGCTAAAGATAAAATAGGTTTCCTACACACCTGCTGTATCAGTGTCATACCTGTTGCTACGTTATTACATCATACCTGTAGCTTGCAATACATTCTATTATGTAATACACTCTATGCATTAAGCACCTAGATAGATTAACCTATATCGCATAGGGTCATAATAGTAGTGAATAATAGCTGTAGAATATAGAAATCAAAATTAAGCCTGTATATATGCAGACATTTCATGGCTTTTCTAGAATTGATGTCATCCATTATAGTAAATTGTACCTGAACACGCTACCACCACCACCATGTCATACACGCATACATACACGTGTACATACACGCGTACATACATGCATACATACATGCGTACATACACGCTCATACACACCATATGATCTAGATATAGTACTCTTTGATGCATTGCATTACTAATTTTACCTGTTATCTATATTCTTTTATCAATAAAATAAATCATACCTCTCTTGTCATTCATGTTGTGATCTATGCACCAGCATTATATAATCATGTGTATCATTGCTTACCATTGTAATACAGTAGTATTATTATTATTATTATACTAAGAATTATTATAATTATTCTTATTCTTATATATTAAGAACTATAATTCATAACAAACACAGTTAATCTCTACCTATGTACTCCATGTAACACCCTATGTATTACGTAATAGGTAATGCTGAGACAATGCAATGGTATAAACATGAACACGAAAATGGAGATCAAAATGGAAACACAGTTGAGGTAAACCACGTGTCCATTCTATGTCCTTAGATTATCTTCCTTTTCACATATTTCCTGTTTCATCGTTAATTATAACTGCCCTCCTCCACTCCCTATTCTACTGCTGATCACACACGTGTGTTCTAGGTTCATAAGGGCAAAGGTCGTCCACAGAGCAGTAAAGCACGACCCGAAGGAATGCCCAGCTGGGCTGTGTACGAAAAGTTACCCGGTTTGTTGTCCGCCCCCACATACACCCTATCTAACCCACAATTACCCCCTATTCAAACCCACAATTACCCCCTATTCAAACCCTATTTACCCCCACAATTACCCCCTATTCAAACCCTATTTACCCCCACAATTACCCCCTATTCAAACCCCCTTTCTCTAATCCATATCTATATTGAACTATACTGAATGTTATTTATACATTTCTTGTGACATACTATTATAATTATCTGTATTTATCTATTGATTCTACATTCATAGATTACATCCATAACTACATACATACACACACACACATACACACATACATACACACCCACACATCATTAATTGTCTACATATTTATTATAGTGTTCAACATATATTTTATATGAATGCATTTATCTATGAATATATATATTGTTGAAATGGATGTTAAGGGGTTCACTGTCTTTAAAATAACAAATTTAAAAATAGTGTTATCAATAATATCTTTATTTCCATGTCAACTAGCGACACCTGTTGGTTTTATTGTATAAATGTTATTGATTGGCCTATTGTTGGTATTATTCTTGAATAATATCATCGTGTCATTTCATTATAAATAATATAGACACTTTTTAATATAAATGATCCTCTAATATTTGTTTTTCTTATGAAATTTACTATTTACTTATTTCTTAGTCAATAATTAACTAAACTAAGTCAAATTTTCATTTGTTTAATATTATACGTATATTGTATCTACATGAAATATTTGTGATTAGATATTGAGTTGATACATTTAAAAAATAAATATTCAATTTGAACTACTTTTTTACTTTTTTTAAAATGCTAATATTATCTATAATAATTAACTCATCATTTAAAAATTCTATAGAATAATTAACATAATATATATTAATGTTATGCAATTTAAATTCTGTAAAAATTTTATTTACATAATTATTTCATGAGATTTTGAATTTTCAACAAAAAAAAGTCCTATCTAATTACATTAAAATTTAAAGACCGTGAATCCCTTAAGTACAAATACATGAGGCCTTTCATGTAGACAGTGTGGAGATAATGAAGTCAATGAATGTTTAAGTAGTGCATACCGATGCAATTGTAAATTATCAAATATATATATATGTATAACTTATATATACGAGCATTATTTAGTTCCTAATTTCCTCAGCAGAGAACGGCAGCAGCAGCCGTCGTCCAAGCCACCAAGGAAAAGCTAAAGGTGGCGCCGACTACATGGAACGTAATCGCGACGGTTCCGATTGGTTTGATCACGACGCGGCGCCCCCTATCTCTGGAGAGATGTACTCGCCTCGTTGCGGTACTGTAGAGGGCGCTAACATCGCCATTAAGAATCGAGCGGAGAGCGCTAACTGGTTTCTACTATCGTTGTGGCATCTAAATCATCACGCGTCTGCATTGCAACCTCTACGCTAATCTCTAGAATAGAATAGAATGTATTTATTAGAATACGAGTGTAATTAATTTTCTATTTTATTTTCACTCTATAAATAAACGATGACTAACCATTATCTACCCGTATCTCTATTCCAGTATTATCACTCTCCTAACAAGTTAGAATACCCTACGGATGACTCACTTAGTCATACTATCGTGTATTCCCTCGCATTTATTGCCAGTTTCCCTAACTCCTCCCCCTAACCCCTCCTCCCCCTCTTGCTCAGGTACAATGAGGAGTGTACGACAGCTGACCGGCCTGTCAATCACAAGGGTCAATCTGATGCCACCCGCGCAATGGTCGAGAAGTCTAGGGGCGGAGCCATGGAACACGTCATGCGACAGGTGAATAGTACCGCCCCCTTTACTACTACTACAACAACAACAGCAGTAGCAGCCTTGTAATATGTCGTATTACATCGTGTCTAGCTATTGTTTACATTTAGGATAATAATAGATTATCTATTTGTTATATATTGTTTATTTACCTGCAGTGCTGTGGGTATAGGAGCTATGATATTAAACTGCGCGGTATATTTCATCTGGCGCTACGTAGTGTGTTTAATACTCACCAGGGTGTCAGTCAACACAGATTATACATTACCGATACATTGATACGGTTGAGCTGGTTTGATTGCGTCATTGAAAAAAGTGACATTACGCAATATCTGTCTCATTATAATAGCAACAACAGTAGCAGATATTTCTATTACCAAGTCGTAGCTGTAGAAATACTGATATAGCAGTTGTTTTATACATAATTAATAGGTGTAATGTATTATTAAACCTGTTGTAGATGTAATGTGTATTGTAAGTTATTAGAAGTCTACGATATAATATATGATAAGCTTTATTGATAGCAGAGTGCAAAGGTCATTCTCTACAGTTTCGTATGATTGTACATTTCTTATGTTTAGTTTCATAATAATATATCTCATTATTCATCAATATATTAATATCTCTACCAGTCTCTGCATGTAAATACATTATTTATTTATGCTATTGGAAATAAATCACTTTTTTTAGCTAAATTTCATATCATTTCGCTACATTAATTATTAATTATATATCATTAATAATGTACTTTGCCAGATATGCAATTCATATTACTATTTTAAATCAATATTACTGTTATTATTATTATTGTTATTATTAATAATAATAATAGTAATACTTGTGGTAGTAATAGCAGTAATGATGAATTAGTAGTACTGCCACCTATTGTACGTGAATGTGCGTCACTGTTTTCATATGTTGATAATGGCCGCCACGTGTTTGTGTTAGCTACCAGCAACTGAAGGCTATATCGATACAGAGAGAGAGAGAGAGAGAGAGAGAGAGGCACATTAATAGTGTGTGAGATAGGTAGGTAGAGAGAGTTTGAACCTATTGAAGAGAGGCAGGCAGGCAGCAAGCAGGTGTTATCTAGTGTAGTTGTCTGTAATGCTGTGTTTCCCCCTGTTTACAGCCCGCTAAAGAAACCACCATCAGAGCTGCACCCGCCACAGCAAAGACCAGGAACATGTCCTCCGTTAGTGTTTGTATCGCCACCTGGTAGATGTTACGTGCATCGTTTGTCTCCGCCACCCACCCCGCCCCTTTAATCACCCTCGTGCCGCGATTATTACAGCATCCCTCACCCCCTATTTAGGATGAACGAGGAAGTACCCCTACCCCACCCCAACCTGAACCCAGGGTTTCCGGTGAGGCTGCGCATAGCATACATGAGAAGAATGTTAAAGGTTAGCCAACGCTGATGTCATCATCGTTATTATGTAATGGGTGGCGGATATGTTTATTTCCGCTCTTTTCAATTAATTATCGTGATTTTATTTTGAATCTCTCAATCAACATTATAATCGGGTAAGTCAGTTATTCATATAAAATTGTGATCAAGTATTTTGATTTCAATTAAAAAGAGTGACACCCATTGTAGCCTCAATATTGTTTTCATTTATTTGTATACAAATAAGGGTGGTATATAGGGTAATATATAAACCATTTTTAATTCAAACCATACCATTAGATAAAAAAAATGTTAATATTCATTTATATTCAATACATCAATGTTTACATAATTTGTACTATATAGTATAATGATAGATTATGTGCTTTATAAACATTAATCTAGGCCTACAAACATTCACATTATATAATAATGATCTACTGGAGAGTTTCTAGTTTATTTGTATTTATGTGTATGTCTTATAACAGAATCACTAGTATAAATGGGTCATTGTTTTAATAAGTTTTCAAATACAAATGTACTAGTTAATACTATAAATAGATTATAAAATATATGCATAGAGTCAATGCTCTCTGATACAATGGTATGTGACCATGAATTGGAAATATTTCATATTTTATGAATTAATAACCTATTAATATATATACAATATCACAACTCTACTACTCAGCATGTATGTATGTATTAATGAACAGATTAACACACCCTCTAGTGGGGTAAACACATGCATCGCATGCTAGATAAACGCTTCACTCTATTACTATATTAGTTGTACCTATATTCTAGATACTACATATGAAAACATACTTTTTTATTTTTTATTATTTTAGCACTGATTGCAGTTATATATATAGCAAATATAACTTTTTTTATAAAATAATATGCAAATAATAAATATGTCAACTTTTAAATGTAGTAATCATTAGTAATATTTGATATATTATTTATAAAAATGTATTATAATTCCTAATATAACTCCAAATTTGTCATATATTTACATACTTATAAATAATGAAGACTTTCTCAGCTTACTACATTTAAATATAAATTATTTGATTTTTTTATAATAATTGTTATCCTCAAATTTTAAATATACCTTAAGATTTTCATGTTTTATAGGATGCAATAGATTTATATTACATATATTTTATTTTTATATTAATTTTATAATATATTCAATATGAATGATTTGCGGACAAATATCATTTCTAGTTGAATATTCTAATTTAATAAGCTATATTTAATATTATAATTGAATAAGCTATATTTGTATTTTGCTTCACTAATTATACTGAATTAAAATAAGGTGGTGATAATTACATCATTTTGTAAATTGCATTACAATAGGAATACTAACGAGGTGTAATAACAATAGGAACACTAATGAGGGAGGGTTTATTACAATAGGCACTCTAATTAGGGAGTACATTACATTTGAGGGAGAAATATTACATAAAATATTAGTTACAGACAAATGTTTAACAATTTTAAAGATTATAATAAAAAAATAATAATTTGTTTTATTTATTAAATTTATTTGTAATTATTATATTCAATATATATATATATATATATATATATACATATATATATAATATTACATGTATATTTAATTTAAATATATATATTAATTTTAATTTTATTATGATATGTAATTTACATAAATTTATTTTAGAAATATAATTAAAATTAAAAAAAAAATATTTTTAAAAATTTGTCAAATGTATCAGATATACTACTTTTTTTCTGAGATGTGTTATCATTTAAAAATGAATTATAAATAAATACATATATGTATATATATATATAAATATTATATAATATATAATATAAATACTGTTTTATAGTATATAATAGAAATATATAATTCTTTTATTCTTTTAAATTAAAATACATTTGATTTTATAGAAATATAGCTTAAAACTTGATTAGCTTAAAACTTAAAACTTGATCATTTTGAATACATAAAGAATGCCCATTACACATATACACATCAATAATGCTATTAATAGCTATTGTAGACTTACTACAATTGTGAACATACAACATGTGATTATTTTGTTGGTATTCATAATTTCTTTCTTTTCATAAACTAATTCATCATATTCAATCATTAATGTGATAATGAGGTTTGAATACTGCACGAATGCCGCGGGGGAGGGGCCCTAAATAGACGATAACATACATACCTCAGTAAACAAATACATCACTGACTAGTTCATTTCACTGGGTTACACAATATATATATCTGAAATGAAATTATTGGATGTATTATTTTTCAAATTTGAAGACAAAATTGACAATATGTATTATCTCATGAAACTATGTATATCATTCACTTGATGTTAATATGCTTGTGTGATAAGTGTTATGTATGTACAGCATGCTAAGCCATCGTCAAATTATCTAAACAATTATTTTATAGATTTAAATTTATTATTTGGTATAATGAATTTTTCATTATACGAATAATACAACATTTTTGTTTATTATAATTATACAATACACTACTGAAGTTAAATGTATTAAGTTAGATATTCTAGCATCATAATAGTACTACTGAATGGCTGCCAATACACAGTCTGTCATCTCACTAACCCAGCACCATGTAATAACCCCCGCTAGCACTATGGGGCTCAGTTCACATGAATAAAGGTGATTTTAGCCATACAAATATATGGGAATATCGTTCTTTTGTTTACCTGCTTTTTCATTGGGTATTGGCAACGTTTTATTATAATGGAGTATATCCTGCAGAGAATGTATTAATCTTTATATATATCTCATCACATATCACATAATACAAATAATTGTTGTTAAATATTAATGATGAAGAAAACTTACAAGTAATATAGAGGAGAGGAGGCTAAAGAGGAGTATAATAGCAATAGTTATAGAGGAATGTCTAATAATAGTGATTATGTACAAACACATTGTAATATATTCACAGATAACAAATACAAAATTGTCATATACATATATATATATATAAATGTATATAAATACAGCTGTATAGAAATACATACAGCATTCAAATACAGTTATGTTATTATAAAGATCTTTTTGAAAAGTATCATACTCTATAATAACATGCCTAACATGCTAAATATTAACAAATCAAATCAAAGTATTAAAACTATTTAACAATTCTATATAATTCTTAACCGAGCTCTATTCCTAAATAATACAAGTCTGGTAAACAGTTACATCTAATAAACTTTCACTTCTCAACATTGAGTTATCAAGTTTCTACTGTAAAATAATCGGTATATATAATAATGTATTATGTTAAACATATTACCAAAAGTAGAATTTGTTGCCTTACGCTATGCAGGGTTGTACTACGAACATTCTGTATTCTATAGCCATACAACAACAACCTATGTATGTATCACACTCAGATTATCAGGGAAATCAGTATTGTTTTATTTAAATATGAATATTTATATTTTTAATTACAATTATTAACATATTTGATATTCATTCTGTATTTTGTGTATGATGAAATATAGTTGTATATTAATAAAGCGTAAACAATTAAAACTCATACTTTTAACTTTACAGCATTATACGTGAATGTATTCAGTGCAGTAAATAATAAAAACATTGATAAGATCTAATTACGAATACACAACTTCACATAATAAGCCCCCATGCTATGTATCTCTCACTTCCACCACTACCCCCACTACTACCCCCCTACTAACACCACTACCCCCACCACCACTAGGTATGATGGACAAGTTCATTAAACAAGACTTAAACAAAGACTATAAGACTGTGCGCTCTGTGCCCAGAGTGCGTGATGCCGCCGCCCAATCCTCTTACGCTAGAGGTCAAGCAGGGGTCATGGCCGACTGTATGACCGGTTACCCCGGTACCCCTAACGGTGCTGGCACTGGTGGGGCGGTTCAGCCTCAAGGTCGCGTCAATAGACCCGAAGCTAACGATAATGCTTGTCGTGGCAAGGGAACCATTCACAAGGTCGTATTACCATCCACCCCACTCTATAGGTCTCCCACTCTCCCTCCTACCACCACTTTTTTAACCCTACCCCACTAAATGGGGGATTTGCTCTCCCTCCATTTCTTTTCAACCCCGTTAACCAATATTGAGTTAACCTGGCCACCCCTTCTCTATAGGCTGAATTCCTCTCCTTACTACCACCACTTTAACCCCATTCACCCCCACTCTATAGGTGATTTCCTCTGCTGATTCGATGCCTGTATCTGACCGACCTAAACAGAGAATTAAACCTGAGGCAGCGATGTACGCTCAACGTAACAAAGGTTGACCTCTCTGACCTCTACCTCTGTAACATGACTCATCTGTCTATATCCAGCTCATCTCTCTAGTAAAGCTGAAATACTCATTTGGTTATATTCGCTATTATAAGTATATCTGGTAAGGTAATATTAAGCAGGTTTACATGAGTATATCTGGTAAGGTAATATTAAGCAGGTTTACATGAATGTGTATGTTCACTAGACACATGATAAAGTGCATCAATTGCATCACTATTGCTAACAAATTGATACTATAAAAATAGATATACACCTGAGTAATATATGAGAGGCTTTTGGGAACAAATTCAATATAACTATATGTTATATATATCTAAAAATAAATATATGTTTGTTAGAATTATGACTATATAATCTCTATTTTATATATGACTATATGTACACACAATAGATCATGATCTCGTAGAATTATAGATATATTTATCTTTGTATCAACAAAACTGTAATTAAGAATAAGAACTCTCAATAGGATTTATTTGAAACACACTTATTGGTTATAAATATCATGTTTACCAAAGATTATAGATAGCTAATAACTAAAAGCATAGAATAACATACAAAATAGTTATTACTTTTTATATAATACTTTTTGATAATCGGTAATATATATGTTGTAAAATTACACTAAACATAAAGTTATGATATTAACGATGATTCATATATATGATGATAAAATATTATTATTATTATAATAATTTCCTATTACATACTCGTTAGAGAGATATTTGTAGAGAACTGAGATACACCATGTTGAGATATTCACATAATATATAACGTAATCTGCATTTATAAAAAATTGAAATCATAAAAAAAATTAATTTGTTATAACTGAGAAATAAACTTAACATCACTAATTTTATGGCAACGTAGTATCATATTATTATCAATTGTGAAACTATTGGATCAAATAGAATCATTTATAAATTATAATTTGTACATTTTAATTTTTTAAATAATGGCAACGAATTAAATAATTAAAAGTGTGGCCTAGATCTGCGCCTGTGTGTGTATGTGTGTGTCATCGATATAAAGAAAGTGGATAAGCAATTGACACACGCAATGCATGTTAAATATAGATACGTGAATGGCACTTTTATCGATAAATTAACAAAATGGCCTCAGTGATTTTGATTGGATATTATATATGTCAAATTTTAAAACAGTAAGCTTTTCGTCTAAATAGATTAAAGTATCTTATATCTTTGGATATAGATTATAAATATCAATAAAATAGTATGATATCTTCAATTTAAATACACAAAATTACGAGAAATATTGATATGATGTATTTTAAATATATAATTTTATTTTTAGTATAGATATTACATTAAAATTGGTAGTAATTATCAATATATATATGTATAAATAAATATTATTATAAATAAAAAGTAGTGGGCCAGCGACTGCAGCGCCTTTATCGCAAAGTGCCATACACTACATTCAATTGCCTATCCACTTTCTTTATATCAATGGTGTTTGTGTGTTGTTATATCTAGTGTATAATGAATGTTTGTATTTCAACAAATTTGTAATCTTGCTAATTCTACAACTGCAAATATGCATTCAATTAGCAAAAGATATAATCATTGCATTTAAAATTAATTAATTTAAATTAAAAGCGAAGAAAATTATAAATTAGGTTGAACGCTTTTTATTTATCAATCTTATTATTATTTATCTAAAATTAATCTTATTAATTATAATTAATAATGTTTTTTTTATAGTATCAAGTCAATTAATGTTTATCACCTATAATATCCCCTGTGAACCATCATTGAATCTATTGTTTACTGTTTTACTATATCTAACATATTTAATTTACTTATATATATATATGGTTTATAATGCTCTTCAGGGGGCGATAAATATAGTAATAATATAATTCACCATATTAAAAGATAGTATAAATAGGCTTGGAGTATTATTATGTAATATGGTTTAATTACTTATCTATAGTAGCTAATGACCTAATGTAGTTTATAAATTTATAATAATATATATCACATATAATTATTAGATATTATTCTAAATAATGTCATATATTTTATTTTTATAAATTTCATTTTATTGTTTTTAATCTATATATAAATATATTATAACTGCAGAAGATTTTATCAAAAAATATTCGATAATTAAAAAAGATTGTTTTAGTAACATTACTTATCATACACAAAAGTTACAGAGTAAATTGATGTTGTAAAATAAAGTAATACTTTTTTTTAATATTTATAAGATAAATATATTTTTCAAAAATGGTAAAAATCGATCTTATATTCATAAAATGGAATGAATTTATAATACCTAATATTTTACAATAATTATTATTTTATTTATTTTAAAATATTTAGAATATGACAGACTAGAGGTGTCATAAAACATTGAATGTTGATAGTTGCAAATTTCTTAAAGATTTTTTTGTAAATGAAAGATAATTAATTATCTAATATAATTATAATATAATTATTCAATAAAATAAAAACTGATTTATAAATTTGTTTAGAACAAAATTAAAGTTTAACGCCCCCTTAATTTACTGGCTACATGTATCCCATATTATACTACTATTGCATTATAATAATGTAGGTTAGGAGGAGCAACCTCTGAAATTGAGAACAACAAATTGTGTTTAATATTTTTTTTATATAATATTAAAATATTAAGTATTAATTTTAAGATGATATATAAATAATTTGTTTACCTACAATATAATTATAAAATAAACACATTTAAATGTATATAATTAAAATAAATTATAATAATAATTTTAAAAACAATTAATTAAATTTAATATTCAATATTTAAATAATCAATATTCATAGGTGGCTATTTATTTATAATAACATAATATGATAAGTCATCTTATATAATATGATAAGTCAACATATATATTTCATACATTTTTCATAATTATATTGTAAATATTTAGAATCAATTTACTCAGAATAATTATTTTCACTAATTTCATTCTTACAAATACAATTAAGTCCTCCAATAATGCTTTAAATGAATTGAAATTTTCAGACAATTTAGAATATACATAATATTTGCATTTTTTTTTAATTAAATAATTAATAAAATTTAAAATATTCCTAATTTTATCTTTTATTCCAAAATAATAATTTATTAGTAATTTTATTAAATATATTGTTATATTTTATAAAAAATGCAATTATTATAGATCTATATAGTATCATTATGTATAATTGTAAAACAAACAAAAATTAATATATTTTTAATATACCTCTATTTTTCCTATCAAATACATTACAGTAAAAATCTATTTATAGAACAGAGTTTGCACCTAAGGAGATCTTACAAATTCATCATATATATATTTTCTATAACTTCTTAAATTTTCAAATGATTATATTTATTATAATAGATTATACTGATATTTTAGAGATTCATAATAGTAATTCAACCTAATTTGTAATTTTCAAATTAATTTTACCCAGTATAATTATTGTTCTCTATTTGTAGTAAGTATGTTTAGATTCTCCTATTTCATTCTAATTGTTCTAGTGTATACAGAATATATATATATAAACTGTTATTATCCTAATCTATGAGTATTCGATTTAGTTATTTAATAATGATGAAATTATTTATTTTTTCAACATATAAATGTGGATATAAATTATATTTATTGAAAGGGAACACAGAGATATAATCTAAACTTAATACCTAAGAAATGTTGACAATTAGGCTACTAGTATTTACTGATGTTTAGAGTGATACCCCTCACCTATCTATTTACATGTTAACACTGGCAATGTTGCATGCCCTAACTTATGCCTCGTATACATGTTTCTGAATTCTAATACAGTTTTCATTTATTATGACTTCATGACAAATAAATTGATTCATAATTTATTGAAATAATATATTTAAATATTTTATATAATATTTACATCTATACTTTAATAATATACAACTGGTTTAGGTATCATTAAATATATGTATATTATATTGTAAATATTGTAAAGTATTATTATTATACTATTATTTAAATTATATATATATAATAGTTATTTGAATTACTCTTTTTTCAATCTAAAATATTGATATCCAGTAATACACAATTAATAAATGAAATAGCAATATACAATTGATTTTATATATATATATATATATATATGCCATGTTATTATATATACACGTATGATAACGTTGTTAGTGTGTGTATGGTTTGCCTAATCAGCCCCTTGCCCCCATTGTACCCCCACTATACCCCCACAACTATTTCTCTCGCAGGCACTCTGGGCGTAACAATGAACATGGACGGTTCAGGGGAGAACACCGCAAGACCTAGTAGTCGTGCCGGTAATGAAGTAGCTCAATCATTGGCCGCTCGAAACCGTGGCACTCTGGGTAACTTTATCTTTGGTGGAGGCTAACCCTAGCACCCCCTAGTATCATTGTTCTCGCGCCCCCCCACCCCCACCCCCATCTCTTTTAGTATCGTAACCGTGTATTCAATAAATCATTATCTCATGTGTGATCTCTATGTTTCGTTGTGGTTTTATTACAAAGGTTGTGCAAAGTTCATGCAAAGTTCATTATATATATAACGATTATATAATAATAAGAGTAATAGTAGTAATATGGTGATGATAATAATAATAATAATAAGAGTAATAGTAATAATAATAATAATAATACATCTATTATATATATACACGCGCATTTGCTTATGGTGGGCTGGTAGTTTGTAGCAAAAATATGAATGATAATTAAGGCACTGTGGTGTGTGTTTCTCTGCTGCTGCTGATGATGATTCTGATTGGTGGGCAGTCTTTCTCTCTCGTTGTGCGCGCGCCTCTCTCCTATTGGCTAGACTTGGCCGCCGCCCCCGCAGTATGTGTTGTCGTAGTCGCCGCAATCCCCGCCTCCCCCCGCCGCTATGGCTGACCTCTGAACTACGGAGGCTATGACCCCTCCGCCGCCGTTGTGGTCACCAGCCATGTTGATGATAGCAGTGCCACTGGTCATTAAGTTGGCTTGACCGATGTCGTTAGCGTTGGCAGCCTTCAGTAGGGAGTAGACGCTGGCCGTGCTGGCGAGCTCTTCGAAGAATGGGATCAGGTCGAGTAGTTCCGTGTCGTCTTCGTCTTCGAACCACGACGCTACCGGCACCTGGTGGTGGGCGGGGGCAGCAGCGTTATTGTTTATTTCTAGTTATATTAATGGTTTCTAATTTTCTAAATTTCTAGTTATTGAGAATTGTATTTATATTATTATAATAATTCGTATTATTCATCTTTAAAGGAATAATTTCTAGTTATATTAATGGTATTATACATATATATATAGTATATGGTATTTTATATATTTTTATATACCATATATATAAAAATAGGGAATGGTATTATATTTTATAATGTATTTATTTTATTTTTATGATTTTCTCAATCAATGTTTGTAATCTAATAAAATATGATTTATATCAATCATGTTACCAAAGCTATCAAGATTAATGGTCAATCAATAACATTTATTCACACTGTAATGATTTATTAAGACACACCCAATTTAAATTGGTCATATTTATAATTTGTTGTTATTTACATACAATTTATTTAAATTTCTCATTTAATATATAATTACTAAAGGGGAGAACAGTCTTTAAAATAAAAAATGTTATTTAAATAGATTTGTACATGTATAATATGTCAAAATATTATAGGTTAAAAACATATATAAAGTATAAAAAACGTAATTTTAGGACACTACCTATTTCTAATAATGATTATATTATAACACTATTTTCAATAGTTATAATTTATCAATATTAATTATTTAAAAACATGTTGGTTTTATTGTATACATGATATACATGATATATTGATTGGCCGTTGGCGTTATTCTAGAACAATACCATAGCATCATTTCATTATAAATAATATAGACAATTTATAACATCAATTATCTCAGAATATTTGTTTTTCTTGAATATTTACTATTTCAATATGTCAATAATTAACTAAACTTAGTCAAATTTTCACAATATGTTTAATATTAAAGGTATATTGCAGGAAATATTTGTGATTAGATATAGAGATGATAATAAAATTTAAAAAATGAATATTCATTTTGATCAAATTTTTTATTTTTTTTAAAATGCTAATATTTTCAAAACTAATATTCTTAAAAATTCTATAGAATAATTATAATATATATATTAATGTTATGCAATATGGAATTTATTATAAACAAATATGCAAATAAAATATTTACAAAATTAATAATGCACCTATTTCTAAAATGGTTTCACACCAACTCGAACGCAATTATTAACTCGAATTATTAGAGGTTAAAGTTTAACTCTAATATTTAGATCCAATATTTAAAATAAAATAAATGCTTATCTGTAAAAGGGTTTTAAGGCAACTCAAACGTAATTATTAACTCTAAAAAGTAGGTGTAAAACCTCTTTTACGGAGATTTAAAAAATATAGTTAAACTTTAACCTCTAATAATTCGAGTTGGTGTGAAACTCCGTTTAAATAATATTAATATTATTAATAAATGTATGCATACATCTAATATTTCTATACATAAAATAATAATATGATTTTAAAATTAATTTTAACTGGTTTCTATCTACCAAAGACATTAACATTTTATTAATATTTTATATAATTAAATACCCTTGTTTACTATTCTCGGGTTAAAGCGACTTATTACAATTTAATAGGCAACAGATTATTTTGGGCTTTTATTTTAGATGTTACCAAGGACATCTGTTCTACGTAATGCTAACTTTGTATACTCCGAAATAGGTACTATTCAGTGACTTATTTAAGTATATTTCAATGATTTTAAAGATATTTTTTATTTTAAAATCAAACTCATAAATAATTTTTTTTCAATTTTATTTAATATCATTTTATTTAAAATATTGAATAAAATAACGAATAAGATTTGTTTCTATATAATTTATGTCAACATTCTAAATAATGTATTACATTTAATTATGATTTTAATATTTGAATTATTAATTTAAAAACTAGTTTTTGCATTCACTTATACATCACATTTAAATATGCATCATTATGCGCGAGGGAGACGATCAAAAAGGACGAGTTGAGGGTTATGGGTTACATTTGAAATACGAGTTAATAGTATATAAGTATATATTGTATTGGTATTTATGGGTTAATTGGTTTAGTTTTGTCCTGCTTGTTTTTTTTTTAGCTGCATACATCCCATAGTGAGCCTATATAAATTTATTTCACATTTAAAATTTAACCTTTGCTACTCAACTCGTCGTTTTCGATCGTAACCCGTGCGCAATACGATAATCATTCAAGCGTAACACAGGTTCCACTTACAGACACTTATATACGCTTATGTATGACTAACGGCGTTATTCGGATGAAAAAAGTACGAAGCCGGGGAATTGTCCACGATGATGACGTGTTCAAGGTTACGTCCTAGCCGACTCAGGTCCTTCACGTAGTTTCCTCGATAGAAAACGCAGGACTCTCGAAACAGTCGCGTCTTGAACACGCCCCACTTGTCGAGGAGGTCGGCGACGGGGTCGGCGTACTACGTGTGATAATGAGTTACAGCTACAGATGGGGGCGTCGCTACGGGTGATAATGAGTGACAGCTACAGATGAGGGGCGTCGCTACGGGTGATAATGAGTGACAGCTACAGATGAGGGGCGTCGCTACGGGTGATAATGAGTGACAGCTACAGATGGGGGCGTCGCTACGGGTGATAATGAGTGACAGCTACGGATGGGGGCGTCGCTACGTGTGTTAATGAGTGACAGCTACGGATGGAGGCGTCGCTACGTGTGTTAATGAGTGACAGCTACAGATGGGGGCGTACTACGTTGTAGTAACGTATAGTACTATGGATTCGAATTATAATCGGGTCGGGTTGGGTTGGGTTTATATAATTTATTAAATATAATCATTTAAATTAAAAATTAGTTTCAAAAAAGTGAAAATGTATCAATTATATTTAATATACAGTCTGTAATCTATGCACATATTAATGCATCGTTGCAACTACGTCAAAATAGTCACGTATTATATATATGACCTATGATAATTACAAATATCATTCTCAATCTAGATAAAAAGTATGTATTAAAGATAAATAACAAGTATACGAAATAGATTTGAAAATAGCAATAAATTATTAATTATGATATAATAATTGTAAATAACATAAATATATCTAACAACATTGACTATATATATGTAATTGTAATATATATGGTATATTTCAAACAATAACAATTAGGTTAATTCAATGTATATAAATAAAATATGGTGTCATGGTGTACGTATAAAAAGAATATAGAAAATAGTTATCTATAAGTAGTAGTATAAAATATTGGAATAATTTAATATTGCTTTAATGTAGAAATGGAAACTTGAAAATAATTCATTCTAATATTCGATAAATAAATATATATATTCGAATAATTCAAATTCTAATTTCATACAGTTACATGTTAATAGATAATAGGAAATATATACTTTCACTCAATATTAATACTAGATAACATTTGTCAATGAATTGAACTAATTTTTATTGTATTACATTAATAAATATAATTTAAGTATATATATATATCTATAAATCTACACTAGATTATAATAATATGTTTTATATTTCATATATACAAATACATTCACATTCATTTTGCACAGATATACATATTTCTATAGATATATATTTATCATTAAAGTTTATATACATATAAGATCAGACTTTTATTTATACATGTTTTTATATATAGAAAAAAAAGTAGTAAGATATTAATAAAAGTTATATATTATTATGTTTATAGGTATATAATAACAAAATAATGATCTTAAAGAAAACGCAATCTTTACAAATAACAATTAATTTTAAAATGGTGTGTCATAAATTTTATGTTTTTTTATAAAATATAAAAGTAAATATATACGAGTGTTTAAAATATTATAATCAGTAATATAATAATTATTTATTAAATATATAAGTTCTGAAAGATTATTAATACATTTAATACCAGCTAGAATGTTAGATTACATAATAAATAATTAACTAATGGTGTGTGTGTGTCATAAAATATACTTTTTATGTTATTTCTGATAAACTCAATTGCTAATTTTTAGACTGATAATAAATAACTTAGTAACAGAGTTATTTATTGATTTGTTCATATTTGAACACCTTGGTGTATCCCCATTAAGTGCATAACCATCTTCTCTATTACCATTACTATATATAGAATGTACACTTGTAGAAAACATTTATAATATCAGGTAGTGGACAATTAATAACCGTCGCATACGATACTATTTTAATTATCAGATATTTAGGTTTACAACTATTAAAGACACATTTAATTAAAGCAATTAGAACAAAATCTTAATACGCTATAGATGTGAACTATTAGAATTCCTACGTTAAGTCGTATTTTAAACTGGTCGAATGTCTCGAGATCATCATAGTACTCACTTCTCGAGATCCTAAACGTACTGAGATTTACGTCGCTAGATAATATTTTTAAAACTTCCTTTATTCTAGAGAATAAAAAATGTTATCATTGTTAAACATGCTATTACGCACGTATCGTACTAGCCCTGATCATGGGGTAGTACTAAGGGTGCTAGTGCTAACTTTAGACAGACTGGCAGTGAAGAGGACACATTCGAACAGCTCTCCCATCCTCTTCAGGTAGGCGTCAACGTGAGGCCTCTTCAGAACGTACACCTGATGTACCGTACCCTCTATCTCCACGGGTACTATGAAGTCGGCGTTATTGACGGGCTGTGGGGGGGCGGGGCGAGGGTTATAAGAGTACGGGGTGTGGGGGTCATAAGAAGACGGGGGCGGGGTTATAAGAGGCGGGGGAGGGGGGGTTATAAGAGGAGGGGGTGGGGGTTATAAGAGGCGGGGATGGGGGTAATAAGAGGCGAGGGCGGGGGTTATAAGAAGCGGGGGCGGGGGTGGGGTTATAAGAGGCGAGGGCGGGGGTTATAAGAGGTGCGAACTTTTGTAATAGCTATACTCTGCCCAAGTATTATTGCGTATCGTATAACGTGTTTAATGTGTTCCATTCTATGTTATTTTATTGTATTTTAAATAATATAATACCTTATGCAATGAAATCGCTTAATCAAGTATATACAACTATATCATGTCATTTATTGTATTCATTTATATAAATCGCGCGCGCATCTTAGCTAATAATCCCTAGTACAATCGTGTAAAACTATTTTCATCCGAGATTATCTGTTTTCGTATTTCTTTCTACTTTTATTTATTTATATTTGTATTTGTATTTAAATATAATATTATATCAATATTTGTATTTTATTATTTATTATATGATGATCAATAAGTTTTAATGATTTATTTTTGTTAATTGTATTATATATATATATAATATCGTAAGAAGGAATTCACTAAATTCTAGTATATTATCGTATCATATATGAAATAATATTTATATAAATAATATTTAAAACTTGTAAAATATCACACTTGGTAAAAATAGAATATATAATAATATCAAACTATATTAACATGATATGTATATTATCTATAAACATTTATTAATAATATGATACTTTATATAACGTTGTAACTTAAAATCATCCCAAATTACTTGTTTAATCATCATAAACTATATCGCCTCAGATTACCTATATTCGTATTTTGTATTTGATATGGTGTATTTGTATTTGAACGATTCTTTAAAAAAGTAATTTCATCGTATCATCAAATAATTATTAAACTCTATAAATATTGTGTCGTATGAAGTTATTTATTATAATTGTTGTTTTCACAAGGTCAGACGAAGGTGATAAATAGGTGCTTATGTGATATACTAGATATTAGGTGTGTGTGTGTGTGTGTGTGTGTGTGTGTGTGTGTGTGTATTAGTCTAATGTTAAACGAACAAACCATCATTTAATGCTAGGTATTGCATAGTATAATAAAATGTATATAGTTGTATACAGTATTCACTATAACTACATAAACACACACACACATAAACACACACACACACATACACATATTTAGTTGGATTCGTATATTTTGCGTGTTAATAAAAACGCGATCACTCGACTACAATAACTTGTGTTAATTGCGCGTACAATGTACGTAATGTGTACGTATTGTGTACATCTTCGACGTATACATGCGACTACGACGACTACTACTACATTCCTCGTGTAACGGGTAGTGTGTAGCGTACACGGCAAACTAGGCGTACAGAACAAACATGTTTGGAACATTGGAAATAGAACTCTTTAAAATATATCTATATCTATATAAACGATGACTTTGTGACTAAAACAGCACGTAACATTAGTAGCTTACCTAGGCAGTCAGACGACTTCAGTCGTCGCTATTTCATAAATTCAAAATTGTTCAACATGCACGCTGCCTCGATTTATGTGTCCTAAGATGGCCGCCCATCACGTATGAGTTTAGTAACAAATATTCAAACGAATAATATTGATTTTTAAATATATTTGATTTTTTTTTCTATATACTCTTATAAAATGCGTTTCAATTATATAAAAATAAACATCTTATTTATTTATATTATATTATACTGTTATAATATTTATATTATACTGCAATATAATTGCAACATTTAATTTGACTAAATAATACTAAGGTGATGGTCGGCCATCTTAAGTTACCTAAATAGAGGCACCATGTATGTTGAAGAAAAACCACGTGACTACCAATCTAGGTAAACTATAAATCTACGCATTATATTAACATTATTCTAAGAGTGTGTGTTAAAGAGGCGTAGAATATTTGATATCATATTGTCTCCCTATTGAACGACTTAAAGTTTGGTTTATTCATCATTGTCTACCATGCAGCACAGGATAGTAGTGTAATAGGATAAGTATTATAATAATAGCGATGCATCATTAACGATATGAATGAGAATACTCGCATCCGACGCATATTACAAATAACATTGTGAATACCTGTACGGTAGTTGTATATCGACACGTTTGAGGTCGTTTTAAAAACTAAAACTAAATACTTATTTAATAACAAAAATTAAATATAAAAATTTTGCATTCACTATTATAACGATTATAATTATTATTATAAAACGGGAACAACTGGGGTTCAATTAATATTAATGGTAAATCCTGATTACGAGTATAAACAAATACTAATGTAAATATTCGACCATTATACAAATATATCGTTATTATAATAATAATCATAAATACCATTAATCTTACATCTAATATTAAAACATGTAAATAAATTCATATCTCACTTAGTTGACATAAAAATGCAACCCGTCAATGTCGATTTATCTGGAATCTACTATATATATACATATATGTATATGATAAATATTTACAGACAAGAATATCTGTTTATGTTGAATTTACATAATATGATTAATAGGTAGGTGTATTGACATGAGACATATTTATTTATATAGACTGTCACTTTGTGAATAGATAAATCTTCCCTTACGATAATTGTATATTTAACAATAGCTGATAACTGTATACGAAGATATAATATTATATTATATAAAATATATCGTATATTTATTTTTTAGTTTAAATAATAAGATTAGAACAAGATGTAACCACAACACACATGTATCTATATCACCATTGTTTAAGACATTGCTTAAGACTTCTTTAAAGGGGGTATCTCACTACAAGTATTTCCGACAACTTGCTGGAAATACTGTCCCGAAATATTATCTTGCTCCATAATGTTGCTAGAAGGGTATTCCGCTACAATATATCTGGCGCCATTATTGCTCGAAATCGTATGATAGGCTATTAATAATCAACCAATCAACTTCGTTATTGTTTTAAATCTTTTTAAATTTTTAAATTCAAATTAAAATCATTTTATTTTTAAAATGAATTCAAATAGAAAAACGCATTAAATTAAAATGATATGGGAATATACTAATATTGGCATTATCAAAATATAATAAGTTTATATATATTAATATATATTAAATAATTAATAATAATAATTAATATTAAAAAATTTTAATTTATAAAAAAAATAAAAAATAAACAAAAATCATCATGAGATATATACTATATAATATAGTAGTATCATTGTTTTCAAGCAAGTATTTCTGGAAAGTAAGGGGGTATCCCACTACAACTTGTTAGAAAATCGTTTTCTAGCAAGACATAGTGGGATTATTTCTGTAGTGGGACAATTCTCATATAAAAACATGTATGCCGTGATAGTATAGTGGTGAGTACTTCGAGATCTCGTTGTGGCCGAGAGAACCCAGGTTCGAATCCTGGTCACGGCAAAGTTTGTCTGTGTACAACTTTGTCATGGCATCTCTTTTTTTTAATTGATAATTAATCAATAATAATCCATGGATCTCCATACCAATATCACAGTACATTGAAGGTGGTCATTTACATACTGTTGACATCAGATTTTTAATAACACATGCAACTATACTATATCAATATATTAACCAATTTATTTAAAAGAAATGTTCAAGATTTTTTAGAGGTGGCGACGAAATTCTAAATTTAACATTATTTAACACTTTTAACCTATTTATTTTCAATATTTAACGATTAAACTTTATACATATATAGAATAAGTTATCATTATATAGAAAAGTGTGTGAGTATATTTTTAACAATTTTGTTAACTAATTAGTTATTAATCACTGTTGCTGCTCCGAAGTACTGGAACAGTCTTCCCGATGAATTACGGACCCTATCATCTTTTATTACTTTTAAACGTAGACTTTTATTCATATATTCATTATAATTTCTTCTTTTTAAATTTATTATTATTCGTGTAATTATTTATTTGTTTTATTATTTCAACTTGACGCATATAAACGTCCATCGTTTTCAACTGAGTCAATAAACCTTTCTATTATTATTATTATTATTAATACATTTTCTATGATTTTTTGTAAAATGTGTAATTTTTCTATTCAAAATACTTTTTTCAACTTTTATAATATCTGTACATCTGTTTTTTTTATAATATCTGTGGTTGTATATAGTGTACTTATTTTGAATTGATTAAAAAAGTTGTAATCATAATTTTATCGATTTTTCTAATAGAAATTTTCCGAAGATATAAAAATATAAATTTTTATTTAAAAAAAAAGTTGATTTTATTAGATACTAGACCATATCAGAAAAACGTAAAAACCTAAAGAAAAAACCAAATCCAATTTTTAAAAACTATTAAATATTCTAATATTTTAAATATTTGAAAACTAATTTATAAATATTTATTGTGTATGTGTATGTTAAAGTTAATATTAAATAATGTATTACTATACATATATGATATATATATTTATAATAATAATATATTGTAATAGTCATACATGGATAATATCAAATATAGCCTCCATTGTTTGTTTTGATTACGATTGATGAGGTAAAGTTTAAAATATTTTACATGCATATCTATATAATTTAAATTATAATAACGACTAATTTATATATATATATATATATATTTTTTCCTTATTCATATTTGTTATAATATACTAGTGTATTGTCTGAACATGTATTTTAAATTTGACCTCATAAATCATAATCAAAACAAACGGAGTTATATTCGATACAGACCGTAATACATTAGTTAATATTAATATTAACATATCCTATGATATATACACAATTCATATTTATAAAACTATTTTATATATATATAATATATATATTATATAATATAATATATAAAAAATCTATGAAAAGTTATATTTTCGAGTAACAAGTCGTCGTGCTTGATGCTTGCTATGTGAACAGCTAATATGCTCGGTAACAAGCGCAGTAACAAGTGACAGGCCTCTAGTAACAAGTCGCAGCACTCGCGGTACTTGATGCTCGCTATCTGAACACCAATAATAATGTATATTGAGCATCAAGTGCAGTAACAAATCGCCGTGCTTGATGCTAGCGGTGTGTACACCACTTTAAGTAGTTTTTAGGTTAAGTAATTAAATGTTTATTTGTATATTATTATAATAATTATATCATTATGATAATCATATAAATATTATAATAATATTATTATAATATAATATTATAATAATTATATTAAATATATGACAAATTTAAATATTTTCAATATTATATTATATTGAATATAATATAATATTAAATATTGTATATAAATAACAAAGAAAATTATAAATATGACCAATTAAAAGTGTGCATGTCATAATAAATCATTAGATCATGAATAAAATGTTTGACATTTATTACTTGACCTTGTATTTTGGTATTTGTTATTATGTTATAACTATCTAATAAAAGTTGAAACATTTATATATAAATATATGACCACCATTACTGCTAATATAGATATGTATGCCGTGATAGTATAGTGGTGAGTACTTCTCGTTGTGGCCGAGAGAACCCAGGTTCGAATCCTGGTCACGGCAAAGTTTGTCTGTGTACAACTTTGTCATGGCATCTCTTTTTTTTATAATCAATAAGTACAATACATATATCACTTTAGTGGTTATGCATATTATGTATGGATATTATAAAAATTTTATGAAGTTTATCATATAATTATAGAAATATTTTCATTAGCAATTTATAATTCTGCATGATTATTAGATATATTTTACATTTTTAAACAATATATAAATTATTAGTAATTTTACATAAACAGGGTAAATGATTATAAATTTGAGAATACCGTTACTCTATTTGTGCATATTTGGGTGTAAAAAAAATTATTTAGTTTGAATATAAACAATCTAATATAACTGTAATTAGTTGAAAATGCAGTAAATGTTTAAATAGGTTAACAATATCCATACAACACATTATTCATACCCACAACTCTCAAGTTAATGTAACATAACTTCATGCTTGTACGACATGGTATGACTCATTAGTTATACTGGCTAGGTCATCTCGAGATGAATGAATTCACCTCAGTCACACAACGAAACAAAGACTCTAATGACCCTGTGTGAACAATATATTACTATTGAGGTACAGCGGCATCCAGGCATCACGTTTCAATAGGAGTTCGTATTGTTAAGGGGGGGGCGCAGTATAGATTAATCATATGTAGACTAACCACACAACTATATCAACAACTAATTAAATCACTAGTAAATTCCCAATGTAAATAATATTCATACACATGCGAGATATAGTAGATGTATTTCAGTAATAGTAAAATGTAAACACATAAGAAAGTCGCACAAGTGTCATCGGTGAAATGTAAGCAGCAGTAGTAGCAGCAGCAGCAGTAGCAGCAGCAGCAGTAACAGTAGCAGTAGTAGCAGTAGTAGCAGTAGCGGCAGCATATCACCACCTAGTACATGCACATTTCACAACAGTGAATATATTACGAAAACAATGCAAGTTCTGCTCGCCGTGTATAATAACAATAAACTATCATTTATTACATAATGACATTGTTTACTTTCGAAACTGAATAATAAAGCAACATGTAATATATGGTGCGTGTGTGTGTGTGAGCTGTACACACTGTAGTAGTGAAATAGTAATGAAATGCTTACGTTAAACACAGCACCCAATCTTCAATTAAATACACACCCTCTACATATTTGTTGCGTAATAACATTGCATCAGCGCAAACGAACATTTAAAGCATTACGCGCGCGCCGATATCGAATAATGAAACGGTGGATAAGTTATGAAATATTTATACGGCGGCGAGAGTGTGTGTGTGTTAATTTATTGCATAACAGTACCCGATAATGCAACATAGAACATGTGTTATATTGGGTATCATTCAGGGGGGGGGGTTGGGGGGGGGCATTGTTGTCTACATGTGTGTGTGTGTGTGCGCTAGTGTATTTGTGTGTTCGTGTATGTAGGTGTGCGTGTGTGTTTGAGAGTATAGCTGTATGTGTATCTATGCGCGTGTGTAGATGTGTATATTTATATATTAGCCTACACCTTCGTCTGTATGTGTTGGGCATAGCAAGCGTATGTTTGCAGTTACAACTTGTGATCTAGTATGATTATTTACGTTTAAGTACCCCACTTATAATTGTGTAATACACCAATCATAATCAAGCTGAATCTGGCAATGATGTAACCAATGATGTAACTGATAATGTAATGATGATGCAATGATGATGCAACAGATGACTAATTTAGATGATCTGACACACGTTATGCCCTCCTCCCCTCCACCATCACTGGTTACCATAGCTTTACAAGTACACGGGCGTGATTACGGAGGTAGGTAGGTGTGCATGTGTGTGTGACCTTCACTCGACCTCTGCGCCGTACTCACCTTGAAGGACGAGTGAACGAGGGTTTCGTCGAGGTCGATGACGATGCACTTCTTGTTGTTGCTTCCTCGTAGGGGATCCAACAGGAACTTCTGGTCGAATGTATGGCGTTAAACACGGTGTATTGGGACGCGTTGAACACGGATTAACTAGGACGTGTTGAACGTGGTGTAACTGGGACGTGTTGAACACATTATACTCACGCGCATACACACACATACACACAGACAGACACCCGAGACTAGTGAACGCACCACCGTAAAGGTCAGGAGGTCACGCTTGCCATTATGCGCGTGCATTTGGGAATATTCACACTTTTTATATATCAAACATGTTCTAACCATCGATATAGTGAGAAAGTGGATAAGCAATTGAATGTAGTGCATGACACTTTACTATAGAGGCACTTCAGTCGCAGCCTACTACTAAATACCTACTCAATTTTTAATTATTATTATTTATTTATACATATATATTGATAATTACTACCAATTGTAATATACTATCTATACTAAAAATAAAATTATATATTACAAATACAAAATATCAACATTCTTTATAATTTTGTGTATTTATATTGAAGATATCATACTATTTTATTGATATTTATAATCTATAGATATAGATAGAAGTCACTTCAATCTATTTCAACGAAAAGCCTGCTTTTTAATATTGACATATATAGGGTTGTGAGTTAATAAAAAACACGTTTGTTTTAAACAGACGTTTTAAACGCGTTTTAAACCGTTTTAAACATAGAATAAAAAACGAAAAAAACAGAAAAAAAAACAAGTGACATACATTTATACATATATTTATTTAATTGTTAATATTTAAATTTAAATTTAAATTCAATTTGACAAATAATAATTTATCTGTTCTTTTTTTTGATATAATAAATTGTATAATAATTGAAAAATGAATGAATATTTAATAAATGTATAAAATATGTGTATACAAATATAATATTATTATTAAAAGTTAAATTAGATTTCTTTTATGTTTTGATATAATAAATTGTATAATAATATATATTATGTTTAAAATTATATAAAAAAATAGTATGAATTTTCATATTTTTTTAATAATAATATATTAATATATAAAAGAAATATGAAAGTTCATAATATATATTATTATATAATTTATTATATCAGAACATAAAAGAAATCTAATTTTACTTTATTATTTATAATAATTTATTATAATATAAATATGAAAGTTCATACAGCTTTTATACTATTAATTATATAATGTACATATATCTATAGATTGTGATACAATCTCCATGTCTATAACAAATAATTAAATAATACAGAAATACTCAGTGTTATAACAAAATAAATATTATAATTATTATAATTGTCATACTAATGTATAGTTTGAAAATATGATTTAATAATACAGATAATATATTATTTGAATTATTACTGATTATTCATATAATATGTACTTACTTTATTATTATTTTATTATTTAACAACATATCTACTTTATTTAAATAATTTTATATTTTGTAACAGTAAAAAACGGATAAAAAACGAATAAAACGAATTAAAAACGAAAAAAACCGTTTAAAACATGTTTTAAACAAACAATAATAAAAAACGCGTTTTTTAACAACCCTAGACATATATAATACGACTAATATCCAATCGAAATCGCTGATGCAATTTTATTAATTCATCGATAAAAGTGACATTCGCGTATCTATATTTTACATGCATCGCGTGCGTCCACTTTCGTTACACCGATGAGCCGAACACCTACGTAGATATTCACACACTTTTTATACAGCAACCTAATTTCCATTTTAAAGGTAGCGCACTACGGAAGTTTTTAATGCGATTATATTACATAATAGTAGTAGCAGTAGTAGTAGTAGTAGTAGTAGTAGTAGTAGTAGTAGTAGTAGTAGTAGACCATTAATTATAGGTATATTAGCGCGTGATCATGCCGCACGAGGGCGCTGGTGTACTGACGTAGACACGCCTATCCTCGTTATAGACGGGAGTGGGTGTTGTGTGCTAGTGAACAGTGCGGGTATTCATCGCGCCTATCTCATACTACACTGACACCTGTTAGATCTACACACATTCGCGCATATATATATATATATATGTATATATATATTCCTACTTTTATAGATCAAACACGCGAGTAATACACTACATTCGATGATATAACGACTATTCGCGCGTCGCGAGCCCCATCTAAACTACTAACCTTGCTGTCGTCGTGGATGGTATGATTGACTGTGGAGGCGGCTAGATTGTTGGCCGCAATGGTCTGAGGCTTGTGGTCAAGCGAGGCGTGGTTGTCCCCCAGGTGGCGCGAGGCTGCCGTCGAGCCTGTGGTCTGACAGGCGGCGCGCTGAGAGAAACAGCACAACAGAGAGCTCAGGAAACTTCTCCGACATTTCTTGGGCGGTAGTTTCAGCGACGAGTCTGAGCGGGGCGGGCGGGGTCAAAGGTTAAATAATGTCACGCGTATACTAGATAGGTATTGTATGGCATATGTAAATCAATAATGTTAATACATTTATTTATTTTAGTTTTGTCTCCTGTTTTATGTCGTTTTGAATATCTATTTTCTATATTCTATAAATTATATTATTATTGTATGTATGATCAATTGTATCTATTGTAGAGAATGGAACATGGCAAAAGTCTGAGTGAATATCTTATTGGTTTTTGTTATAATTAACATTTGTTCTTAACTTGTACCTAAACATCTTCTCTGATAGTAATCTTACCTTGTCTTCTATATCCGGTGATTCTCAAATTAGCTAGTCTATTTATAGAATACTCACGATGACAAGATAAGTTGTTGTTTTTCTCATTATGTAACGCTGACGTTTTATATGTGCGTATTATATCTAGGCCACGTAATACCGAGATTCTATTACGTAATATTATCATTAGGCGTGTATACGAGATAGAGAGTGAGAGAGTGAGAGAGTGAGAGAGAGTGAGAGAGAGAGAGAGAGAGAGAGAGAGAGAGAGAGAGAGAGAGAGAGAGAGAGAGAGAGAGAGAGAGAGAGAGAGAGTGAGAGAGAGTGAGAGAGAGAGAGAGAGAGAGAGAGAGAGAGAGAGAGAGAGAGAGAGAGAGTGAGAGAGAGTGAGAGTGAGAGAGAGAGAGAGAGAGAAATAGAGGTAATTCTAATATGCTGGCATGCCTGTACAATATCTATAAATAGAATGTATAAAGCGCAGTGTAAGCGCCGCGTGTAATAAAAACGTTACTGACATTCGCTTTCCTAACGTGGCTAGCTAGCAAGCGTTGATAAGTTAGTGAGCGCAATGTGTGCACTCCGTACAGAGTGCGAGTGTGTGTGTGTGTGAGATGCTATATATCCTCTCACATCATCGCTGTAAAGAATGCGTGTGTGCGTGTTCAGCGAGCGAGAGAGCGCGCACACGGTGCGAGTATTACCCCTTTCCCCACTAGGCGGGGAAACTAGAGCGAGAGCGCACTCGCACTCGCACACCCTACACGTTAACCCGCACACCCGACTGTGCGCTTCATTGCAGACGTATGAGCGGGTGGGGGGCAATACTGCGATATACACAGGTATACATGAGTGTCCGTGTTCACTGTATACGGCTAGAGGAGCGGATAGGCTCGTCTAGGTCTTTCTTAACGATAAGGAAAATGTTTATAAAAAAGTATTAAAAAAATAATTACCCTATTTGTAATCTATATATTCAATATATTATATTGTATAAATATATATATATATATGGATAGATAAGTACATACATAAATCAAAGTAGACTACAAACATGTATGTATAATGGATGGTATCCAGGGTTGTAGTACAGTTAGTGTAGTGGTTCTATTGCGCATGCGTTATGATAAGGACATGCATAATACACGGCGAGCGGGGAGATTACACACACTCACACACACACACTCACACACACACACTCACACACACGCACACACACACGCACTACAGGCATCCATTATCGCATGAATTATTAATTATATACTTTATTATTGACAATAAAACAAAACTTAAAGCCCGCTTTGTATTGATTAACGTGTACTTTTCAATAGAAAGCTTACTTATTTCTTATAGAAGTGTACATTAGTGTATATTAATGCTGTAAATGCTATTTATAAATATAGTATATATTATATACAGTTTACTAAAACACTAGGGTATATTAAACATAGTATGTACACGGATACTACAACAAAACATGCGTGTGTGTGTGCGAGTGGGTGTGTGTGTGTGTGAGAGTGTGTGTGAGAGTGTGTGTGTGAGAGGAAGTTACGCAACACATAGGTGACATGGCAGTCATGTGATGTAACCCCCCCCCCCCCCGTGAGGTTATGTCTTACACGTCATATGCGCAGCACAGTACGCACACACACACACACACACACACACACACACACACACACACACACACACACACACACATAGCATGTAGCTGATACACATGTAGGTGATAGCCTATCAGTTATAGGTGATATATATATAGAACACAGGGTATCAATGTAATGGTCAGTCTAGTTGTCAGTGTAGTAGTGGTCAGTATAGTAGTAGTCAGTGTAGTAATGGTCAGTGTAGTAGTGGTCAGTGTAGTGGTCAGTGTATTAATAGTTCAATATGTTGCGTTGTATATTGTACACACACGCACACACACACACACACAGCAATACTAGCACAGCGGTCTACACTGCCCCATGGTACTGATGTGAGTGCTAGTGGGGGTTAGTGGGGGGTTAGTGGGGGTTAGTGGGGGTTAGTGGTGGTTACAATTAGGTGATGAATAGGTGACAGTGGTGGTGGTAGGGCTAGTGGTAGTGGTGATAGGGCTGGTGGTGGTGACAGTGGCGCCGGTACTGCAGATAAGTGTACGCCGACGTACACAGTGGCGATGTCCTTAATACGCCATGTCCTTTTAGAAGTTAATTAGCCCATGGTACACTTGTACTCGGTCTCGCTCGCTACGTGTGTGTGTGTGTGTGTGTATGTGTCGGATAGCATACATTTATTATTATCTGCACTACAGAAATACGAGAAACTGCGCATATATATATATATATATGCGTGTGTGTGTGTATGTCGTCGATAGTCGTATCTTATTAATATGCGTATTCATATATATATATATAGATGTATTTATATATATATATATATATATATATATCATTAATACGTGATATATGTGCAAGTTTTAATAATAACTGCACACATATATAAGAAAAGGTTGCGTGTAAAAACTGTTGAGAGAAAGAGTGAGTGGGGTTCCCTAACAAAGTAGGCCATAGTTCTGCTGAAAGGGTGCGGTGGAGGGATGCGTGTATAGATAGATATATAGTTAACATAAACTTACATGGTAACATACAAATATATAGGTGCGTGCGAGAATATTAACATATGAATGATAATATTCTATTATTAGTGTTGTTGTTGTTATTGTTGTTGGGGTCGCGGTGCGGGTCGTACGACACCACACTCCGGTGCGATGTTATCGCTCACACTAAAGGGTTGTTTGCGTGGTACAGCGCCACACACACACCTAGGTGTAGTTAATCAGCATACTTAGTTGTAAGTATGCGTGTACCCAGCTAACAGTAATAGCCTCATAATAGCCTCATCATAATTATTTCCTGTATAATATAGGCAAGGCTCGCTCTAAGCTAACATTTAATTTAACTAAATCATTATTACATTCATTAGTTTGTAGTCGACTTAGATATTGTAATTCGCTTTTAATTAATATTCCGCAAAAATTTATGAAAAAATTCGATTCAATACAACGTAGAGCTGTTCGCATATTATTTAAGCTAAAGCGTAGTGATTTAACCATATCTATACATTCCATAATGGCGACTCTCGGGTGATTGCAGTTTCGAGATTTATGCAAGTTTCGACTTCTATGCATTACTCACAAGGCTATATATATGGGAGTTCCGTCTTACCTATCGAAGGGACTCATAATTCGAACAACTACTCGTCCGAGTCGCAAATGTGAGCTGATGAAACTCTCTCTACCGCTTGTCTCATCTATGTATGCAGATGCTGCTTTCACGGTTGCTGCTCCGAAATACTGGAATAGTCTTCCCGATGAATTACGCACCATGTCATCATTTATGAGTTTTAAATGTCGACTACATACATATATGGTATCATTATAATGTCTTCTTTTTAAATTTATTATTATTTGCGTAACTATTTATTTGTTTTATTATTTCAACTTGACGCACATAAACGTCCATCGTTTTCTGAGTCAATAAACCTTTCTATTATTATTATCATAGAAACATAATATACTTTTAAAATTAATAGCAGCATAATAATATCATAATAGATCTAAATAGCAACATAACAGCGGCATAATAGCATGACAGATTAGTAGCAGCATAATAGTACAATGTAAACATTTGAGGCTATTACATATGCTGTTACGTTGCTATTATGAGGCTATTACTGTTAGCTGGGTACGTATGAATGTGTAGGGCAATGTAAGGTCATCGTAAGATATTGTACCCGATCGAGAGAGTGCTAAAAACAATAATAACAATGTGAATATTGTAAATAATATCAATATAACGAGCGAACGCGTGTGCATAGGTGCGTGCGTGCGCATAAGGTTATGCTGGGCGTAACTAGAGCCCCGCCCCCCGCCAGGCCCCGCCCCCCATCTTACTACGTGCACACGCGTATGTGTATGCGTGTAATATGCGTTCGATTATTCTATTTAAAATCGATAACAATTATTAGTTGTCAACGGGTACGTAACCTGCCTGAAGCAGATGTTCTAGTATAGGTGGCAGTACCTATACTACTACTATAGTAGTATAGGCAGTAGTATACAACAACTACTACTGCCTGTGTAGGTGGTCATGTAATATTACCGCAGATATATAATTAGGAAATTTACTATTATAATTAATTTATAATTAAATATCTGTGAATAGTACTAGTGGTAGTAGAAGAAGACAATAACATGCAGTACTAGGGTAGTGTCGGTAGTGTCGGTAGTGTACAGGTGCAAGTAGTGGTCTAATACATAGGTGGCGGTACTAGTACTGGTAATAATGGATGATGGATAACGCTGTAACACGCTGAGCCCCACCAGTCTGTCAGTCTGTCAGGGAGAAGGTAGAGAAGGAGGGAGGGGTAGGTAGGTGGGTAGGTAGGTATTGAGGGAGGGAGGATATGTAGGTTGGAGGGAGAAGAGAGGAGGCAGGGAGGCTATATAACAGGTTATATAACATAGGTGGTGAGTGGCTGACTAGTAAGTTTGTACTACGGCCTAGTTAACGGTACTATGTGTGTGTGTGTGTGTGTGTGTGTGTGTGTGTGTGTGTGTGTGTGTGTGTGTGTGTGTGTGTGTGTGTGTGTGTGTGTGTGTGTGTGTGTGTGTGTGTACTATATAGAGCAGGGCTGAGAGGTATGTGTTGTGAAGTACATGTACAACAGGTAATTGTGCTGTCCGGTTAAAACAGGTGCTGCTACGGTCATCGGCATTGTTGTGTAGGTATACCGTATACCGTATGGGGTGTATTCATAGGGCTAGAGCTAGAGAGAAGCTTTCTCTCTAGCTCTATGATACAACCTATAGATACAGCTAATAAAGCTAATATTATCTACTAAATTAAAACTATAGCGTCTGTATAAATATGAAGAATGTTGTATATGTCAACAAATATAGAAAAATCACATACTTATAATTGTAATATTGTAGAGTAGGCGAGCGGTGTTTACTACATCCCTTGCGGTCAATACACGCCCACTCGCCTCGTGTGTAACAATACGTGCATGTGTGTGATAAGTGTTAGTCACCAGAGATAGCCTACAGTGTGTGGAGGTGCGTGGTCATCATAAAGGACAGGACAGCAGCGATGATGTAATCGATATTAACACGTGGTCCGACGGAGAGAGAAGGGGGCGTGTCAGCACGAGTCGCCGCGGAGGAGTTAAGGACAACCCACCGAAATAGAAAAACAAACACTGAAACACATATATATATATATTGTTAGCCACAGTTTAGCCGAGAGAAAGCCAGTGAAATAACCACGGTTAAGGTTGTATTGTAGTAGTGTATTCCACACACACACACACACACACACACTTCGAGGTGATATTGTTATCTATTGTGCTACTACATACGGTACTCATGCATGCGTGTGCGCGCGTGTGTGTGCGCGTATGTGTACATAAAAACTAATGTTATATTGTGAAAGAGAGCCGACACGCTCAACTAAAACAATACACAATTAACGCGCGGCTACGTAAGCATTTCATTAGGTAATACGCCCACAGTACGTTTGTTTGACAGCCGACGTTGATGTCGTGTTCGGAGAACGGTTACAGTGGTATCAGTGATGTACCGCTGCTGCTATACACTATAGACCATATCGGGTAGTAGTAACTCTCTATGTGTTAACTAGTCTACTATATCTCTGCTATTGAAGCGGGAAGAGGGAGATAAAGAGAGGTAGAGAGGAAGATAGGGGTGTGGATAGATAGCGGTCGGGGGGGAGATAGGGTGTAGCGAGATGAATAGGGGAGATAGGAATAGCGGCTGAAAGACATAGCAGGACGGGGGAAAGGGTATGGAGAGTGGCAGGTAGAGATATACGGGGTGGATGAGAGCGAGAGGGGTATGAATAGAAGCGGGGAGAGCGAGGATGGGGGGGGGAGGGCGATTGCAGGCTTGTTGACCACTAGTTGACCACTATCGCGGTGACGTCATAGTAACGTAATATAGCGCGGCGACGACGGCCTCGAAAACGACATTACGTAATGTTCTATTTCCGACGTAGTGACGTCATTGCATCCATTGACGTCCGCGCGGGCATCTATGACGTCATATAATTCATTATTTCTACTTATTATAGCTATTCTACTATTAACACACATACACATACACACATACACACACACACATCACAAATAATGAAGTAGAACAGCGTCATCAATACTAATCACTACTGTTATTATAATAATAGCTCGTAGTGCTGGTAGGGCTGGGTGGTGGTGCTGTTGGGTGCTGGAGGGCTAGAGAACGGCGGTCATTGTAGCTAAGGAGACCGTCATGTGCTGCACTGCACGTCGTTGTGCATATGCGCTAGAGGAGGCAAGCAACATGCTACAGTAGTTGTTGTTGTTGTTGTTGTTGTTGTCTATATATCAGTGTTATGTAGCACACACTGTGCGCTGCCATAGCGTGACTACACGGATATCTATCGCTACATCCGCCCCCGCCAGTACTACCACTGCTACTGCTGCTGCTGCTGCTGCTGCTGCTGCTGCTGGAATGATGACGCAACAAGTCGGTTGTGTTGTTGTTTGTGATCCATCCATGGGCGGGTACGTCATGAACGTTGCATACACAGCAGCGTAATAGTCATTACGTCATAGTAGTAAACACACACGCACACACACACATACACACACACGCATACACACACGCACACACACGCACACGTATACGTATACAATGCCACACATCACTATTCGTGGAATATGCTCAATATACTATAACGGTGTATGACGTATACGTGTGTGTGTAATTATATATCTATATATAGGTATGACGCAATACACATGTGCACTACCAGATTAATATGACTATTATCTATAGCATTAGTGTTATCTGTAACTAGTTATGTGATGTATATCTGACCACCTATATATAGATAGAGAGAGGCTGGCAATTGTACATAACAACGTAGTGTATTGCAGTAGGTTAATATGATCTCGAGTAAAGTAGGCCTGCGATCAGAGTGGCGTGGATAGTATCTAGGCCATAGTTTTATTGTTGTTTTCAAGGGGACGAGATGATGGTGGGTATTTACGTGGGTAGTAGTAGTAGTAGTAGTAGTAGTAGTAGTGGTAGTGGTAGTGGTAGTGGTAGTGGTAGTAGTAGTAGTAGTAGTAGCAGTAGCAGTAGCAGTAGCAGTAGCAGTAGTAGTAGTAGTAGTAGTAGTAGCAGTAGCAGTAGCAGTAGCAGTAGCAGTAGCAGTAGCAGTAGCAGTAGCAGTAGCAGTAGCAGTAGCAGTAGCAGTAGCAGTAGCAGTAGCAGTAGCAGTAGCAGTAGCAGTAGCAGTAGCAGTAGCAGTAGCAGTAGCAGTAGCAGTAGCAGTAGCAGTAGCAGTAGCAGTAGCAGTAGCAGTAGCAGTAGCAGTAGCAGTAGCAGTAGCAGTAGCAGTAGCAGTAGCAGTAGCAGTAGCAGTAGCAGTAGCAGTAGCAGTAGCAGTAGCAGTAGCAGTAGCAGTAGCAGTAGCAGTAGCAGTAGCAGTAGTAGTAGTAGTAGTAGTAGTAGTAGTAGTAGTAGTAGTAGTAGTAGTAGTAGTAGTAGTAGTAGTAGTAGTAGTAGTAGTAGTAGTAGTAGTAGTAGTAGTAGTAGTAGTAGTAGTAGTAGTAGTAGTAGTATTAGTATTAGTAGTAGTAGTAGTAGTAGTAGTAGTAGCAGTAGCAGCAGTAGCAGTAGCAGTAGCAGTAGCAGTAGCAGTAGCAGTAGTAGTGGTAGCGGTAGCGGTAGCGGTAGCGGTAGCGGTAGCAGCAGCAGCAGTAGCAGTAGCAGTATCAGTAGCAGTAGCAGTAGCAGTAGCAGTAGCAGTAGCAGTAGCAGTAGCAGTAGTAGTAGTATTAGTAGTAGTAGTAGTAGTAGTAGTAGTAGCAGTAGTAGTAGTAGTAGTCAGAGCTGAATAGCCTGCATGTGACGTCATATCAGTGCCGAGGACAGCGAGAGTGAGAACAATGAAAGTAGTTTGACCGTCGTTTGACATGATCGCTACTACTACTAGTACTGTTGGTGGTAGTGGACCACTCTATGTGCGGTTTATGGTGCGGTGCGATTTGTTTACAAGCGCTGTTGGTACGGGAGTGACAAGTGCGGTATCGCTGTGGTGCGGGTGGTGAAGACTAGCGGACATAATAGCAGCAGTCGAGTACTTCATATGTTATGTCGTTGCGGTATAGGTGAACATTAGTGTAGGTGACTATGTGTTAAGCTCCCGCTGATATACACGTGCTAATAGATAGGAGTGGGCAGAGATAGTGAATGCTACAACTACCATGTGAGTGAGTAGAGAGTGGGCGACTACTACTAGCGACGAGTGGGCAGATATAGTGGGCGACTACTACTATCGACGAGTGGTCAACTAGAGAGTGGGTGACAACTACTAACGACGAGTGGGCAGAGAGAGAGTAGGCGACTACAACTACTAACGTTTAACGTCGCCTCCTAGCGTGTCCAGACGCATAATAATAGAGGTTTGGTTGCAGGTAGGTTTATGGGTCGACATATCCGTCCCCGGCCCTCACCGGATCTCACCGCCTTGTGGGGTGTCACCCGAGCAGGAAGCTACCATTGTTATGGCGGTATTGTTGTACGTGGGTGCGATAGTTTACGCGGCGTCGTGCAGGTTGTTGTTATTCGCTAGTGGGTGGCGTTGGGTCGAATGATATAGCGCGTATTTGGGCCATAATCGAGCTCGGTCAGTCCACGCGAGAGAGGGGGGCGTGTCGAGCGGGCGGGCGTCGGAACACGCCCTCTTCGGCGGTAGGACGACGCCCGCCACTTTAATTAAACGTGAGCGCGCCTACACGAGTATATCGCTGCGGTGGTGGGTGTGCATGTAATACCTGTTAGTATACCTGGTTCTATAGCGTGACTATGTGCTGGATAGTTAGGTAGGTGGTAATAACTTGCGGGCATGACGTCATAGTTGTAAGAAAAGCACACGTGCACACCACTCTCTATTGTTCACGTAAGAAAGACACGTCGTGCGGTATACAATGTGTATTTATCCAGGGTACTATAGTATAGCGAGATGAATTGAACGCTGGTTGAACAATACTGGTATAGTGTTGATGTGAATATGTATTAATGTCTTCACCAACATAACCATCCTCATCATCATCATCATTATTATCACTGTCATCATCATTATTATCATCACCATCATCATCATCACCATCATTATCATCATCATCATCACCATAACTATCATCATCACTATCATCATCATCATCATCATCATCATCATTTGATACACTCTAACATAAAAACCTCTTTGTTCGACTAGCTGAAATTGGTATTTGCAATAATGCTCTGGCATTCATTAAAAGTTATTTGGAAGACAGATATTATTCAGTTGTCATTGATGAATGTGAATCTGAATTGGTGAGTATGACACATGGTGTTCCACAGGGTAGCGTACTTGGGCCTCTTCTTTTCCTAATTTATATTAGCCCTTTGAAAATCATAATTAAATCGTTCCATAACATTCAGTATTATATATATATGCCTACGCTATTCAACTTTTATCAATAATTCCATATTACTACCAATCTTACATTAATAATGAACTATATCTATGTGCAGATAGCATCAATGTTTGGTTATTAAGAAATAACCTTCTTCTTATTACAAATAAAACTGAATTAATTAATATTTAAATTTCTTCAAATATATTTCCAATAGTCAATGTAGATTATATTAAAAAAACTTGTGAATCGAATGTTAAAAATGTGGGGGTTATATTCGATGAAAAACTATCTTTCATACCACAAATAAATTCTTTGTGTAAATCAGATAATTTATCACTTTATAAAATAAA
>OZ025242.1:65635539-65663039 GCA_964019155.1 Osedax fenrisi
TTCTATTAATATAAGTTGGTTAAGTATATGATAAAAATACGAGTGTATTAAGTGTATTAAGTGGGTCAATAAATATTAAGTAATCGATCTGTGAAACGTATTTCAATCTAATTTTTATTTAATATTAATTTTTAGTATTTATAAAATTACGTTTATTTTTCTGGTTAATTTTCCGAAAATAACAAATACACACGTCTTATAAATGTTAAATTATTTAAAATACATAATTTGTTGTTCTCTACAATGTCTATTATTTTAAAATAGGTTGATTACAAATATTTCATTGAATACTCGGCGACAATACTATAGATTTATATGCGTAAGTCGCGCATGAGTGAATACGTAGTAATAACATATAATCATGTTGATACCACATACAACTGCAGTAGTAGTAGTCTACTATCGTTGTAGATGTTACAAACGATACAACGAGTACCTCCTACAAGAGTTCGACCAGTAGTGACCGATTTGAACACAACTACAGATGCTTCAAACATATCCTATAGTTCAAAGTTAGCTTTTTAAATAATACAAAGATTATAACCTACTTCATAACTAAATGGAAAAGTTCAAAGCTTCAATAAGAAAAGTGAAGCTTCACAATGTAAAGTATGCTTCAAGCTTAATTTTAAATATATATATATATATTAAAAATAAAACTCTAAAATAAGAAGTATATACTAAAGAATAATATCAAGAGAACACAAATGTAATGAATCCTTATTTTAAATGCAGATGGATTTAGAAATATCACTTGGTCTATATTTGTATCAGATTGATGATGTTATTTCTCTGATATCAAGTCTCAGGCTTTAGTCTATATTCTCTCTCTGTTTATAATCGTAGACTATGCAATGTTGAATATAGATAGATAGATAGATAGATAGATATAGTTTATTGTAGTAATTTAATGTCATTCTTTTTTTCAATTAGTATTCTTCTTCGTTTTCTTTCTTCGTAATGGCTTCGAAATAAGACCTTGGTCCTTTCAGGTTATATCGTAAAGTTATTCTCTTCAATCTGGGCATCTTCTCTTTCACATTCTATTGGCGATCTCATTGGTGAAGTCACAGGTAAGAATGTGTACAATTCAACATTTAACTAAAATAATGGTAATACAAACTATTTATTATATTGTAATATCAGATATAAATACTTCTTTAAAATATTAGTATTAGATCGTACATCCTTTTGAAATTTATAAACTGCATGTTATTAATAATAATAAAGGTAAATTTAAATCTTTTTTTTAATAATTATATATTTATGATATTTCTACGTCAATGGTATTGGATATCTCTCCTCTCCTCTCTCTCTCTCTCTCTATATATATATATCTCTCACTCTCCCTCACTCTCTGCCTCCTCTATGTCTATCTATAGGTCACATACTAATTAGTACTACTGAAAACTAGATGAATTACTGTTGTAATGCAAAGTACAAAGTTGCTATTTCTCAATAAATGTGAATGTCTTATTGTGTTAAATTTCTATTGTTATACTATTGCTATTTAGTAAATACCATAGTATTTACTATATATATATATTAGTATATTAGTATATATATATTATAGTGCACATGACATTATTCATGCTTGGTATGTGGCCACTAGAGTGTATACAATGTGTGTATACAATGTGTACACACACAGAGCCTTCAATAACTCAGAATTAATGGTTTTAATGTCTTTATGCTCTTGTATAGGATCGTATTCAATGTTTATTCCAGTAATGTGCATGTTATTGTTAACTAAATGTAACTGTTTAGTCTCTCTAAAGTCACTCACCCATTCAACTCTTAATCATTTATACAAATAATACTTTACTATTAAATTTATGATAATAATATATTTATTTGAATAATAATAATAATAATGATTTATTTATTTTAATAATAATAATATATTTATGTTTACTATCACAAACTATTTCATGTACAATAAACATAGACATAGAATTAGGTAATTCTATGTCTATGACAATAAATACGAATAAAGATAATAAGGATATTATCTAGGTGATTATTTCCAGTAGTATTACACTTTAAATACCTGTTCATTATTAAATATAATTTACTATTCGCGATCTTTTTGCAGAAATAGTTTTAAATGATATAAAAAGATATTTGAATGACAACTCTGTACTATGCTGCACCAGTACTAGTGTATACTAATCTATACAATCTAGCATCCTATGTACTAATTACTATGTAGCCTATGAAAACAATACACTACACCATAGAGAACAATGTAGTGGTGAGTTCATTAGGTGTATTGTTGCTAGTAGGGGTGGGGTGAGGTGGGGGTGGGCGAGAAGGTGCTAGATGGGGTGGGGGTGGGGGAGAGATGAAGGTAGTGGGGGTGGTGGTGGTGCAAATACATAAAATAATAAATTCCAAACAGTTATAATAGCAAATATATAGTATACGATGTACTATACTATACATGTATAACCTGTATACAGTACATATTACATAGTACACGTTATATTATACTGTATTATAGTTAAGTTATTCATTGAATTAAGTATTGATTACGTTAAGACATAGTTATATAATGGTATTAACAGTGGACTGAGAGTCTCTCTAGTTATACAGCCCACTAATTCAATAGCAACATTCCATCGCTATTGATCTTATAATAGGAACACCCCCACACACACACTCACACACCCACACACACTCACACACCCACACACACTCACACACCCACACACACCCCCACATTAGTAAACTAAACGCAGTATTTATAATTAGTGAAATATTGTTAGGATTATGATGAATTATTTTTTCTCTTTTTTTCACTGCAGCTATCAACTTTCTTGTCAGGAGAATTAATGAAATTTTAAAAATAAATACATTTTATGATTAAGCATATATATATATTAATATATATATATATATAAGTGAATACATCTATGACCTACTTAATTAATAAATAAGATACAATTATCTTGTGAAAATGACACTGGCTTATGTTCGTATACCTAAATACAAACACCACTATCACATGACATGACCAGCGTATCACATGATCGTGTGTATCACACGCATGACTTAACGAGATGATAAGTCGCAAGTACACGATACTTGATACAATATGATGATACTAATTAACTTAGCGAGCTTGCGCGAGTGTGTGTGCGCTTGAGTGCGTGAGTGTGTGCGCGTAATCATTACTATTTCTGAGGGGTTTTGTACGCACAATTATTGCTGACATTCCATATCTCGCTATATATATATATATGTGTGTGTGAGAGTGGGTGTGTGTGTGTGTGTGTGTGTGTGTATAGTAGACATATGTTCGACATCAATTATTAGCTGGGCCATATATCAACAGCGAAGGCTATACATAAATAACTATGACATCGAGCTCTGGGTGACATTTAACTTTCCTCATTCCTCGCATGCGAGGAGGGTATCATATTGTATAAATAGATCTATTACAAATCTATTATATATACAGCCATATGTATATATACAGTGTACCCTAGATTAACATCCAAGCAAGGAGAGATGCCTCTTCGGGCCGTGTATCGAGGATGGCAGAATATCGAATATAGTAAATATGTAATTGATAATTATCTATAGATTCAGTTCGTTCCAGCTCTAAGTGGCATTACATCAAGGTCTGCGATATATCATATATTAAGGGTGTAATGTATTATCATTAGTATAAGCTAAACATAGCTTCTAGGTATCCCTCCGATTATTATAGCTAATAATCGGTAAATAACTTCATTCATTCATAATGTATATATATAACATAAACATCCTCAATAGATACGTAGAGCGAACTCTACGCTACTTACAATGGGTTCAGATAGGCCGTAACGACGGGATGAACGTTATCTTGCACTGTATTCGAATTAGCGCAATAAATGAAATTAATGCTGAGCGTAATAAGGGGAGGAGCTTCACGATGAGGGGGAGGAGCTTCACGATGAGGGGGAGGAGCTTCACGATGAGGGGGAGGAGCTTCACGATAAAGGGGAGGAGCTTCACGATAATGGGGCGGAGCTTAACGATAAGGGGGCGGAGCTTCACGACAAGGGGAAGGAGCTTCACGATAATGGGGCGGAGCTTCACGATAAGGGGGAGGAGCTTCACGATAAGGGGGCGGGCTTACGTACTACTACTACTGGTACTACTGGTACTATGGATACAACCACCGCATCATCATTATTATTATTAAGAATAGTGACTATTGCCTAATGAATAAAAATATTTAATAAATTATCAATTATGTATCTTGGTTTGTAGTGACAAATTAAATTTAAGAATTAAGTACAAACTAATATAAAGGACAGGACATCTGTTAATGCATATTTCGTGAACCTTAAATTTACACACGAGTGATTATATCTTATTATCCTCATTATGGTCTGAAGGGTCTGTAAGGTAATACTGATATTACCTTACCCTATTGCTTTGTTAATGAGAATAACGTAATGAGAATAACACGAGACATCAACATCCACGATTAGCGGGGGAGGCTAACGAAGAACAACTAATACCTTGCATATAACACCTTGATTACCCTACGCTTAAGGGGTGGTTAAGGGGTGTAGTGTTATGTAACGGGCGAGTTATTCGTATCATTATACGTTATACATGCGCGGGAACGGTATTTCATATATTAGATTATTGTATTGAAGCGATATTGATTCAGATCAAAAGTATTATTATTATTGTGTTATTAGTATTATTATTTAATATACTCAAATACTTACAAATAATATTATCGCTTCACATATATCAATATCATTATTATTATTATTATTATTATTATTATTATTATTATTATTATTATTATTATTATTATTATTATTATTATTATTATTATTATTATTATTATTATTATTATTATTATTATTATTATTATTATTATTATTATACTCACAATTGATGACGTCAACAGTATCATCATTACGATCATGATTACTACAATTGGAGCACACGGATAATTAGTGTGCGGGGGGGGGCGGGGTCACTAGGTGCGTGTAGGGAGAGAGAGTGGACGGTAGCACTAAGACCGCAGCGTCCAGTAGTGTTACGTAACCCGTACACACACACACACACACACCAGCAGCGTACACTGGTTATGTGTAATGAGTGGGTCGCTAGTGTCGTGTAACAGGCTAGTGTTCAGGGGCTAGGGTAGTCACTCACAACACACCAGCACCAGCATCACTGGTGAACATGCGTACATATCTGCTAGGTTAGTGTTAACATAGCACCACTATTCACACACACGCGCGTGTGCACTGGTCATCGCAGCCAGTGTGGCGCTGACTTACACGAAACACAACGACGCACGAGGATGTATTTGTTACCATCTTTATATTGTTATTGTAAAGGGGGCGACTACCCCTCTTAGCATTACCCTCTTAGCACTACCCTCTTAGCACTACCCTCTTAGCACTACCCTCTTAGCATTACCCTCTTAGCACTACCCTCTTAGCATTACCCTCTTAGCACTACCCTCTTAGCATTACCCTCTTAGCATTACCCTCTTAGCATTACCCTCTTAGCATTACCCTCTTAGCATTACCCTCTTAGCATTACCCTCTTAGCATTACCCTCTTAGCATTACCCTCTTAGCATTACCCTCTTAGCATTACCCTCTTAGCATTACCCTCTTAGCACTACCCTCTTAGCATTACCCTCTTAGCATTACCCTCTTAGCATTACCCTCTTAGCATTACCCTCTTAGCATTACCCTCTTAGCATTACCCTCTTAGCATTACCCTCTTAGCATTACCCTCTTAGCATTACCCTCTTAGCATTACCCTCTTAACATTACCCTCTTAGCATTACCCTCTTAGCACTACCCTCTTCGTGAGCCGAGAGCTACAAGATAATCTGCGCTACTCGCCTTCAGCTGAAATCGTATTCGCTTCGCCTGTACTCGATACACTATTTTCAATTCAATTCAATAATCGTATCGTTTTCCGCGCCGCATTATTTTGCATTATTCCCCTACACTATTCTCCAACACACGTGGCTACTACTACTACATCAACTGCCCTAATTCTCAATAAGTAATTGTTTATTTCGAGGGGAAGTGTAATCGTGGTACAGGAGTACAGTGAGTAGCATGGCAGACGTGTATCGCTGCGACGTGTAAAACGTATGAAGAGGCTACGGTTAAAAAGATGATAACATTTGTTATTTTATTTGTTTTTATATTTATCGATATTACTTCGGACCGTTAAGTTATCTAAGATCTATTTAGTATATGTATTTATTTATAAAAATATACATATATATGTAGAAAATTAAATAATAAATTGAGAAACACGCAGTAGGGCTCGGATTCGAGCCCCGTCCGGGACATTAACATAGGTCTTAAATAATATCTAGAAGTGATCTTATATATATATATACCTGTGTATATAATAATTATCAGCTCTCATAACACAATGGATTTTTTAACATGAGAGCAGCTTCGAAGGGACATTAGAGCCATATATGGTTATACGTTAATACAAATGTCATCTAAGTTCATGGATAGAATGAAGACTCTACCAAAATAAAAACAATAAACAATAAAAAAAAGTAATTTTTATATCTAAATATATATATAATATTTATGCAGATATTTGTAGTGGTAAGTAGAAAAATGAGTTTGTTTGGGCATATCTCTAGACATGAATCGCTAGCTAAGATGATATTTATGGACGCAGTTGAAAGACTGTAGATAAGGAAGAAGGCCGTACAAACAGAAACTGGATACATGACATCTTGGACTAATCTCACCTTGCCTCCCGTGAACTCCTATATAAGACTGCTGACCATGACTAATGGAGGTAGTTGTGTTCGTCAGTACGTCATGTTCTCCCCCTACTAAGACATCATCACGAGACTAGGTAAGTAAGTAAGTAAATATTTATAACTATAAATAGATAACTTTATTGATATATAAGATTTAATTCACACAACGCAACACAAATTCAATTTAATTTACTCTACATTTATATATTTTGTACGTTTCAACATTGACATATTCACGAGTTATAGTTCAAGTAGAAATAAACTGAAATTATTGAACGCGCCTCGCATATCGTTCTTCTATGGAATACGTAGACAATCGTCGTAGACGCGAACACGCGCGCCCGCAATAATCATAGGTATGCAAAGTTATGTCATAGCTAACCACGATGTACTATATATATACTATAGTTTATATACTATAATAACAATATCAGATGTGGTGTTAATACCCCGCGGTTGATATAGAATGCATATTGAGCACTTATCCACGAGACTGTGTCAGTAGATGAACCAACAATACAAATATAACTATAAATATAAACTAAACAAATTTGTAATAATAACAATATAAACATTATACGATACGAAAAAACTAATCAAATTACATAATAAATAAGTATATATATATATATATATATATATATATATATTATAGTTAAAGTGCAATTCTGAATACCTAGCTTTTCTTCTCTCTCTCTCGTAATATCTCTCTCACTTGTAATATCTCTCTCTCTCGTAATATCTCTCTCACTCGTAATATCTCTCTTATTCGTAATATCTCTCTCACTCGTAATATCTCTCTCTCTCGTAATATCTCTCTCACTCGTAATATCTCTCTCTCTCGTAATATCTCTCTCACTCTATGTATAACTAGTGGTCACTTTATACACCTACCCTATAAACAGTACTCCACCACCAACAGTAGAGTATGGCGTATGTATCGGTCCACTATAATTGGATACTAAATGATTTAGTGTAAGTCCAGCGCTGCGTTTCACTAAATCACTACTAAATACACCACATCTATTTATAATCACTATCCACATTACCATTTATAAATACCTATAATGTAGTGTTGTCAAATTTTCTAAAAAGTAAGTCTCAGTATCGTATCAGTATCATTCAACAGCTGTATCAGTATCGTATCAGTATCGTTCGAAACCTTATCAGTATCGTATCAGTATCATTCGACAGCTGTATCAGTATCGTATCAGTATCGTTTGATAGCTGTATCAGTATCAGTATCAGTATCAGTATCGTTTGACAGAAATATCAGTATCAGTATCGTTTGATAATTGTATCCGCATTGTTTGACAGCAGCATAAGTATCGTATAGTGATGTAAACTGGTTCGGGTTTTGGAGATATTTGTGAGTATCAAATAGTTGAAAAAAATATCAGGTTTTAATATCTATAATTTTAGTACTGGATTTTAGTGATTTATGATCTTTCATAAAAAATAAATTTATAAAATGCTATTTTTTTAAATAATAATTTCAAAATTAATTATTAGCAATAATGATCCTCAAATGGTATATTTATTATATATGATCAATTATTATTAAAACTTCTGTGCAATGAAAATGTTTTAAAATGATGCAATGTGGATTAAAAGTGTCGCGGATACATACGAATGGCGGGGTAGTTTGATTGACATTGGCCTATTCACACAAAGGGACGCTAATCTGAGTAATAGTGTCGCGGATACATACACAGAACCGCTATGTTGGTTGAAAATGGCGCGAATAAATATAATCCCAAAGGTAAACATTGGAATGTATTTTAGATATCCAATAATAAAAATCCGAAATAATACGAATCTAATATTTAAAGTCCGAAATAAATTTAAATTCCGGTCCGAGTCCGGTCCGAGTCCGATATATCATAAATTATACTGTATCAGTCCGGTATCAATGACCTAAAGTCCGAAACCGGGTCCGAAGTCCGGGTCCGAATGACAACGCTACTATAATGTATTGTACACTTTTTTTATTATTATTTATCAGCGCTTATTTGTGTATGTTTGACGGCCGTTTTGTATTGTTTGTGTGTTTTATTGATGCGTTTTTTATTTGCGACGCTCGCATTCTCCTCCACGTCGCGATACACGACTAATATAATTAATATTAAATTAGATTAATATACCACTACCACTACCACTACTACTACTACTACTACTCCTACTTACTTTACCGTAGCGGCACATTAATGATCACTAGTGACGGGTAGAATAGAATACTAGATCAACGCAGCGGATAAACTTTTAATTCAGCAGTATTTTAATTGGTTTAGAATACCCGCTAACGAATTCTATTACCCGTCAATAAAAACAGTATCTATTCATTATACATCTGACACTACAATTAGTTCATTGTATATAAATCATATGAAAATGATACACGCAGCACACATACATAAACGCACACATACACATATATACACAAGCATCACTGATCGAACGCATACACAAAGCACTCACTCTTCTCTAAAAGACCACACACCCCCACACACACCCCCCACATACACCCCCACAGTGTGGGGCCCACACCCCACACACCCCTACACACACCCCCACACACACCCCCACACACATCCGAGCACCCTTAGTAGAGGACCCTACCCGCCACACTCGTATCGCTCTACATCGCTAACATCGCTAATAGACACTTAGCAGTAGCCGGCACAGCGCAGTGACTGATACTGACTTCTACGTCGTATACCTGTTTAATTGTCCACAGTGATCCGTTTACACACACACGCACAATTACCAGGGTAACTTGAGATAGTAGTGTGTGTGTGTGTGTGTGTATGGTACGACTAGGCACGTTGCGTAGACATTACAGATATTATTTACGTAGACATTTTGCACTGTTTACGTAGACATTACGTATTATTTACGTAGACATTGATACCGATGCGAGAGGCTACGAGATTAGGTATGTGAGTCGGTGTATGCGTAAGAGGTGAACTTATGCAAGAATACATGCTTCTATACATACATACATACATACATACCTACCTATATCAACACCTATACCTATAGGTGCTATACCCATACCCGTACACCTATACCTACACCTATACTGTACTTTATAGGGATGATTGTGATTTGTGAATTAGAAATAGGTGTTTAATTCTGAGTCATAATGATAATCTAACCCATACACCTATCCACCACTAACCCTCATTGCCTAACCCCACACCCCACTAACCCCCCCCCCATTAAACATACAGATAGTATTCTACCAGTGCTATGATGTAATAATGTAACGATGTAATAGCTACGCTTGACATGACAGATGGACGCTATGACATCATAACAGACAGACGGGAGGGCGGCTGTTTTCTAATCAAGCTGTGTGTGTGGGGGGCGGGTGGCAGGGGGGGGGGGGGTATCGAATAACACCGGGAGACGTGGTGCTAAAAAGTGATGCCAAGCGCGAAGTATGAGAGATGCTAGGGGGAAGTAGTAGGTAACCACTGTGGCTGTGTCTGTATATGTGTGTGTATATATGTGCTTGTGTATATATGTGTGCTTTTGTGTGTATATGTGTGTATATATGTGCTTGTATGCGTATGTGTGGGTGTATGTGTGCTTGTGTGTGTATATGTGTGCCTGTATGTGTATGTGTGGGTTTATGTATGCTTGTGTCTGTATATCTGTGCTTTTGTGTGTGTATGTGTGTGTATGTGTGTGTATGTGTGCTTGTATGTGTAAATGTGTATGTGTATGTATATATATATATACTGAATAATTGTAGCTTTGGGCATCATGTTCGTGTTTCATTGATTTTCTGTTGTTGCATTTATATATATAATAATGGCTGCTGTAATCAGTAGCCCCGCCCCCCGGGCTATATTCATTGTATCCAGCTTTTTTGTTTATACGTTATAGGCACCGTAGAGTAATTATTAATGGAGAAATAAAAAAATAAAAAAATAAAAAAGATTTGAAATAAAAAAGTGTCAGATAATAGGCCTCGATAGCCGTGATTAATACTACAGGCTTATCTACCCCTCTGGTGGGGTAATACCCCACTACTACGACTATCCTATATGGGTAATGTACACCAGATGTTCACTAGATGTGTGTTATCTACGGTTACTAATAGTTAACTATCTGTGTATTGTATTGGAAAATAGCCGGAGAGATAGGAACTGATAAGGTCAAACTTGTGCATGTGAATTATTCAAATGTATATATATATATATATATCTATATGTATTCAGTATATACGTAATTTTACGATAACAATTTATTAATTAAATTACTTTAATGAATCATTATTTCAAATCTTAATGAATCATCGTATCTGTATCTATGTATATATATATATATATATATATATATATATATATATATATATATATATATATATATATATATATATATATATATTATTCAATAAATTACAATATAATGACATTACACAAATCATGTAGTTAATCTTGCTGTTTACAATGGGCATGTGCTACAATAACTGAGACCTATTGTCTGCGGATGATGTCTATTGACAAGCCGTTATTCTAAAGCCTATGTTTATAGTCTGCATAGTCTTCTATTAATAGGCCACATTCTTCTATTATTCTCATTATTCTCACATGTATTACAAATGTATTTGGAAACAAATAATCACTGAGACAGAACTATGCAATTGTTATTAGGTAAAGCTAGCTGTCATCGTAGTTGTTGGGTCGGAGGTTTGTACATGATACCAGTGTGTTACTGATTATTAAGTATTTATCACCAACTTAAACTATCGTAAATTGTTTACCTTAGCAACCAGATTGTTTAACAATGTATAGTTTCACTTTCGAAATAAATTTAAATACTAAATACTATTCTTTTATTGAATACAAATAGATTTAGTTCATTAGAACCACATATTAGTATATTGGATGAACCTCTTCGCAGTCACGAGGTATCTGACTGACTTCTCCAGAACTTATTCAATTTCTAAGTTACTTCTAGATGCAAGCGTTTACTAAATAATCACACATTACTTTATTGTATTACAATGAAAGTATTTCTAGGTTAAATTAATGAATTATTTCACAATTACTTGGCAACATATTGTATATATATATTATATATATATAATATATATATATATATATATATAATATATATAATATATGATATTTACAATATATATATATATATATATAATATGTAATATATGTAATATAAAATATAATATACTATCCTAGAAATTCTGTCTACTGCGTGCTGTGGTGTATTACCTGAGCGTAGTGTGGTGTGGTGTAGGTAGGATGGTTATCTACGCGAACACGCGGGAGACCAGATATCTGCGCCGCGCTATATTTAAATAGGTTGGTTTAGTTTTTATGTTGCCAGTTTTGTTTAGCGCGCTACATCCCGAGCGAGCCCCGAGTCGTCGCACGTATGATAATCTATAAATAGACCATAATCCGACTAAAACACGCATACTATTTTACTATTTTTAAAGATAGCGCGCCTCAGATTACCGGCAATCGAACGCTCGCATGCCTGTACGCGTATAGAATCTAAAGGCACGCTCGCAGATATCAATGCGACGCTTTTATATCACACGCTTATATTCTATGGTGTTAATCTCGGGTTCGCACTCTTATTATTATTGAAATTGTTTGTAACGCTCCCGATTGGATACCTGGATATTTACGCATACATAAAATACGATACAAACACAATATTACACTTTAAATTTCAGTGAAATACGTAACATATTAATACCCGTCTTGGTATAATCATATTTATGATAATAATGGGAGTATGTATAAAATATATAAAATATTACAACTACTCAGTATTATAGTATACTTAGTATAATAATTATACTATAGTTATATACTATAACTATTATACTATAACTATTATTATAAGTATAATAATTATACTGTTTAAAACAGTAGTATTTTAAATTATTGTTACAATACTAAGTAACTTTAAGTTAACTAAGTTAAACTTAGTAGTTTATTTAAATGGTAATGTTACTTATATCACAGTTATGATAATCCTTGTTCAATGAGTATTTGCATATTTTAGAAACATATATATATATATGATATACCGATCAATAAAATTAGTCTTAAGTTTTTGCCGTAATTATTACGATAATAATTTAACAAGTTGAACTTAAAGTTCACAGTTATGATAATTATAATAATAGTTACTATTAAGTACAACAATATTATTTAAGAATATATTAATTAGCATATTAGTTTATAATATAATGATTTAATATTATAAGTTAATATAATTTATAACTAATAGATTAATTTGTATTATAATTACATATTATACATAATAATTATGTATAATTTCAAATATATAAATATATTAAAATTTTAACTTTTGACTAACTTTTTTCATTTGAAGAATGTGCATTATTCAATGGTTCATCATCACGCGTAACCTGCGTGATAATGGACGAATTGTCCATCAGGACCTTTCTGAAATTATTTTTTGAAAAAAAATAAATTTATAAAGATCTACATATAATATAAATTTAAAACTTTTATACTAAAATCAAAATCAAATGAAAACATAAATATTTGTGAAATTCAAGATGGTGATATTTACATAAGTTAAGCACTTGTCTCAAGATTATTTATAAATTACATAAAAAAATTATATTATTTTATTTGTATATGTTTTATATTTATTATGAATATGAATTAATAAAATATATTTATTATTTTATAAAAATTAATTTAATATATTTAATAATTAGGATTTTTAAAACACTTCCTCTTTTGGCATTATTTGTTTTGTTGTTGGACAAATCAGTTCATATTATTTATTACTGTCAATTGTCCTTTAAATGTTAGTTTTTTATACCTCTTATTGTACAATTAATATAACAATTATTTCATAAATATATATATATATTAATTACATATTATTAAGTATTTGTATTATTATAATCTTAAAATATAATACTATATTGTATATTGGGATTATTAATTATCAAAATATTATTTATGAAATAATATAAATTATTAATAACGCTATTTTTTTTACTTTAATATTAATTTTATATACATATTTATTATTCTTATTATTTTGTATTTTCTTTATATAATAATTATTTTAATGCAATAAGTATTTAAATTATATTTATAATTATATTTAATTTTTATATCACACATTAAAAAAAATATTAAATTAATTGGGCATTTCATTTAATAAATTAACAAATGTTGTAAAAACATTATGTTTTTAAATTATTTATTTTATATCCTAACCTAATCCTTTATTCATTGCATTTTTATTAATTTAATTATAAAATAAATTTTGAAATTATTAAATATATTAATATATGAATATCTGATATAAAAGTATATAATATATCATTGATAGTTATTAAAAAACATGTATTAACTTAGTATATTATTATAATAATAATTATATTATATAATGTATATACTATATAATATAATTTATATAAAATTATATTAATACACGTATATATATATATATATGATATATAAAAGTATATATTATATCGTTGTGCATATTTTATACACCAATTAAAATATAAAAAATATAAATTTCAGTTGAATTCATCATGAATTATCAAAATCAAAAACCTAACCTGGCAAAAAATCGTGTATTCATCATTAATGCAAAGCATTGTACTCACGATGATCTAAAAATTGCGTTTTCTGAATGTGGAACAGTCACTGATGTTTATCAAATTAAAGGAAAAGGTTGAATTATAATATATTCTATATATATTATATATTATTTTAACACAATTAATATGTATTTATTTATTAATTTATAGGTACCTGGTCAAAAGCTTCGCGATTGATGCGCGATTTGAACGCCCGCAAAATTGTTTATTCGAATTACTGAATTTACAATAGCGTATGATTGTTTGTTGAAACATTAATATTTATAGTTTTAGTTATTTTCACTTGTTTGGTTTGATTTGGTTGGGTTAATTTTAATATTGTTTAGGTTTTTTTAGCTGCATTACTGTAAATGATTACATCCCGAGTGAGCTTATAAAACACACACATATATAAATATATGGTAATTATAAGCCGTTGCATGTATGATAGTCTATAAATAAACATACGCTAATTATAATGACCAATCATAAGCTATTGTAGAATCCCTAATTCGAATAAACAAGTTTGCGGGCGTTTAATTCGCGAAGCTTTTGACCATAATCCAATTTATAACTTATAAATTATCATTTTATTTATCTTTATTAATTTTTAACTTATATATTTAATTATTACTTTAATGTATGATATCTCAAATATATACACATATATATATATATAATTTGTTATATAATTAATTATTAGTTTAATGTCTGATATCTTAAATATACATATATATTGAATTGTTTTTTATTTGTTAACCATAATTATTCGCATATAATATTTATAACTTTTAAATATAGATTATTTTTACTAATTTAAATTAATAAATAATATCAATCATTAATTATTATTTCAGATATAGCATACATTACATTTTCAAAAGTATCTCATGCATTAGCTGCTATTGAAATGTACCATAATAAAGAAATTGATACAGTGAATGGAAAATCTAATCCTATCAAGGTAATTTATTAATAAATGTAATCCTATTACTTATACTATATTCCATTTTCTAAATATTTATATTATTTGGAAAGCTATTTTTTTTATTTTACAAAAATAAATATAAATACACAAATTAAACTGAATGATGCTTTTATTTATATATATTTAGGTTATATTGGCTAGTGACAAAGGAGAAAAGGGTGGCCTTAGTTCTGAATTTAATCGTCTTTTTATTCGCATTGATCGTGAATTAACTACTGAAGATATTAAAACTGATTTTTCGGTATGTTTCTAAAATAATATTTATATGATTATCCAAAAAGTATATTATAATAAATAAATTATTTCACTATTTATTATATTGATTCTTATTGTAAGTAACTCAATTTATATGTTTATAAATTTATTAACTAAATAGTAATGGAATTACATTCATTAATTGAGAATTACTTAAATATAAATATTGTTATCATTAATTTACCAACCACTTTTTAATTGTACATAAACACCTATCTACAACTATAACAACTATCTACATATCTACTTTAATCACAATTATAATTGAATACTGCAATTATATTATAGTTTAACAATCCTATATTTAATATATAGCAATTTGGACAAATCGATAATATTCATGTATTACATGATGGTACTGGTAAATCTAAAGGTTTAGCTTATGTTACTTTTATAAAATCTTCTGAAGCCGCTAAAGCTATCGAAGAATGTTCTAATAGTTAGTAATGTATATCACAAGATTACAATATTATTGTAATTTTGTACTAATAATATAATTACATAATGCATTTCTATATAATCTTACTGAATTATAATATATCTACAATTTCTATTGTATATTTCATGTAACTTATCTATAAATCAACATATAATAATCGCAATATTAAATTATATTAGATTACCGTGCGATATTTGCCGATAGTCAAGAAAGACGTGTAGAAAAAAGACAACGTTAGTGAGCTATTTTTGCAATACATAATAATGCTTTGTTTTGCGTTAAGGTCCAGAATCGGTCAGCGATTTAGGTCAGGATAGGCGATACACACCGGATATCAAAGATAATGGAGCCGCTTATATTCCTAGTAACTATGATAACTCTGCAGGTGGGATACGTTATAATCACTATAACAAAAATTGTATAAAACTTACTTGGATTAGACTTGACGTACTATTACATACAGTTAATATTTTGTTACAGTTCACTGTTTATAATACCCAATACACAATGCAGCATAGTATATATGGACAGATACATAGAATATCCACATTTTTATTACTTATTTCTAATTATATTAAATAATTGTTTGCTGGGTATAATGAATTTTAAAGTTTTATAAAAACCTATTGAAAATGTCTATTCAATTATTTTATATAAGCCATTTATCACTAAGATAATGTGTAATTGATATTTTTAAAGACTGTTTTCTATTAATTTTCAATGGAATATATAACATGTTTTATGTTATCATTGATAAAAGATGGCTGATATATCTATGGATGTATACACAATCTTAATACAGTTACATATCTACGATAAATACGTTATTAACGAAGACTAGATCAGGACTAAACAACTTACATACATACAGAACTGACAACAGAGCATTCACCCATGCAAATCCTCAACCAAACGCAATCATGTTTCTCTAGTGAGAGTAACGTATTAGAAGTAGTGGTCAAGAATACTGTCAGTGTTGAAATGCTAGTCCGTTTATTCTCCATGGTTCCCGGCTATCAAGGAATTGATACACACACTGGTAAGAGATACATACACGTATAGGTATATCATAATTATACGTATTTACTATATAGGAATGACTCTTGTAAGCTATATAAATGCCAAGTGTGCTGCCTTTGCTCTGGAGAAGTTACATGGTTTCGAGTATCCCATCGGCTACAGAATAATGGCACGATTTGCTAGCTCTGGTTATAGCGAGTTAGTTTTGCATCTATGAATATGATGAACTCTTGACCTTAATTACATATTATCCGTTGTAGTAATGGAGGAATACCACAAAGATACGGGGATGAAGCATACAGGGGGGGTGCTGGGGATGAAGCTAAGATGTCTCATGTTACCTATTGCCGCGAGATGTTACCAATTAAGCGTCCTCTTGTTAATTCAAATGAAGATGTTGAATGCCGTCTTTTCATCGTCTCTAATCCGACTTCCTTTGATGAACTTCTTCTCACCGATATCTTTTGTAGATTTGGCAATTGCATTGATGCATATTTCCTACCAAGTTTGTGTACATACTTAATTATTATTAATAAATCATTAATAACACATTTCATTATTTAGATAAAAATTTCGGTTACGTAAAGTATGCTTCCAAGGACTGTGCTTTGAGCGCTATTGATTTCATGAACGGCAAGAAGATCATGGGTAAAACATTGAAGGTATTAATATTAATTATTTTATAATAAAATAACACTAAAATGGTTACATCCTATTTCAGGTTCTCGAAGCTGAACCTCCTAAGGTTAACGGAGATAGTACTAAACGATCTCGCACTATGAGTCATTAATAATATTATTATCTTAGGTAGGATCAACTTTAATTGAGGGATGAGATCGCCAACTAACAACAATAGGCGGCATATTTATTTTATTTCCATTATCATCCACTAATTTGACTTACCATATTATCATTAATAATGTCATAATTATTATTGTGCTCTAGTGTATGTATATATGTTCTGTCAGATTTATTACTTAGGATAATTCCTAGTAATTCTATACATAGATATATGTTTATAATATATATTATACATATATATATATATATCAAATTTGTATATTTAATTTATTTACTATATGTAGTATATTATCTGTATAAGCTATATATATATATATATATATATATATATATCAATATTATTTACTTATTAATAAAATTATAATATTATTAATGTCTATATATATGTCTATAATAAACTATTATTTTATTATAAATGTATATTTAAAAAAAACTAGTTGGTAAATAATTAAATAGTAAATCATTAAATAGTATAAATTATTGGTATTGAACAATAATAATTAATTTCTTGAATAACTAGTTCAAGATGACAACCAGATAATGTCTGTAGATATTCCATGTTTGGTAATGCTAGATAAGTCTCATTTATTTCCCTTATTCGATGTATTCTTTCTTGCTTTATTTTTAGTTTGTCAATATAAAGTTGTAGCAATTAATGTAATAGTAATATTATATAATTGTTACAATACTCTGATACATTACGTATATAACTTTCGCTGCTGCTTAATATAATGTAGAAGAACAATATAATTGATGGATTAATAAATAGAATATCACAGTAATCCAATGACAAATAATATTTATGTAAACATTTTAATTAAGATTTAGTTTTCACAATGAGAATAGTTTAAAATGTAATATATTATTACTCAAATAAAATATGTTACTTTATACGGATTACAATAATATAACTAATATATTGATCACACATGTAATGTAGAATTACTAACTAATGACCAAGATTAGTGAGTGAAATATTGTATTATATATATATATGTACTAGCTGTACCCGACCTGGGGTTGCTCTATTGTTTTTGATTATTTTCCTATCTATTATTTAATTCTTATATACTATTCCTGATTCTGCATTTCTAGTATATATAATAAAATAAATATTAGCTAAAATACTAACAAATGTAGAAACATATTTTTTTTTAATATTTCAAAAAGTAGCGGAAAAATAATTTAAAAAATACACCAAATATTTTCAATATTACAACATATGTCTTAAAAAATATCGAAAACCCAAACCATACCTGATCTGGTGCTCGGTTTTTCATATCTATTATTTATTAATTATAGTTATTCCTGATTCTGCATTGCTACTCTTTAATTTTTTCCTAACTAGTATTTACAAATTCTGTATTCGATGTAGACCCAGAGTTGTTCGTTTTTAAGATGTATTCGTAAAATCTTGGGTAGAAATTTTAAAATATTACAAAATATATTGTGTCCACAAATATTTTTTTTAATTTAACAAATATTTCAAAAACATATTAGTAGCCGGACCTGACACGACGTTATTAAGTTTTTGATTGTTTGCCCATTATATTATTTATTAATTATAGGTATTCCTGAGTCTACATTGTTAGTATAATAATTGTAGAGAAATATTTGTATTTAATATTTCAATATATGTTTTTATATCTAGCCCGACACGACGTTGCTCGGTTTTTGATTATTTGCCTTTCTATTCTTAATTATAGCTATTCCTGATTATGCATAGCTTATCTTTAAATTTTTTTTCAAACTGATATTTACTAATTCTAACTATATTTGATATTTATTTTTTTTAAGATTTATTCGTAAAATATTAAAAAAAAATGTTTAATATTTAAAAAAAAAATTATAAATTTTTCAAATAATATTTATAAATATTTCAACAAACATTCAAAAAATATTTCAAAAAAGGGTCGCTGATGATTTTACATGACAAAAATTCATGTTAATGTCAAAAATTCAATTTATGAGGGTTTTCTCAGTCACTCAGATACGACATTCAAAAGAAATTCTGGCCCAAGACCATACAGTTAAATATTTATTAAGATCGAGTATAACAAATTTTTGCGACGACCCCCGGTTCTCGATATACGTCTACATATACACACACACATATACAATTACACATACTTTCTTTTATATAGTCTTTATTAAAGAATAATGATGGTGGACTATATGCTACTGATTACAGATTGCATTTTATTGAATTAAATACAAATAATAGTACAAACTAGCATATTATATAAATGTAGTTTTTTATCAAATGTAGGATATACACCATAATGTTTTAGTCAAGTTGATTAATAACATATATATCCCATATAGCTCATTCATATATATAAACTTTATATATTGGTGATATTTAGTTCCGAGGTTCATGTTATTTATGTGGTATTAAAAATAATATATTATTTAGTTCAATTATACCAAGTTCTTTATCATACAAAATTATTATATTTTAATATATAAATTATTTATTATTATCTAAACACATTTTTTATTATATGAATTGAATAATTGAGTTTATTATATTTGAGGTCCTTGGAATATATATTTGAAAATGTAAATTTATAACATAGAATTATAGTTTACCATAAATACAATGTATGGTAAACGGTAAAATACAAATATATGATTTATAAAAGAAAACACCTTGATTTAAAGTGATATAACTATAATGTATGATACATAGTATCAAGTCAATGTATATAAATATACTTTATCAAATTTTATATTTTTTACATAGATTTAGAGTTTACCATAGTAAAATACAACATATAAGTTATATATATATATATAATATAACGGATAATTATATCTCACAGGTATTTGTTTATATAAATTATTGATTAAATGAATAATAGCCGAATTTTTTTATAAAATAATTTGAATTGTTGATAAAATAGCCTCATAATCTAGTCATAAAATGTCATTTTTAAAACAATTTAAAATATCATCATTTGAATATACACTGATTAGAAAGTGTATTAGATTTAGAACTATATGTTTTATATTACAGGTTATTTTTATTACTCGTATTTTGTATAACATATTTTATTATTTATAAAAAAATAATCTATTGGAATAATTAAATTATTAATTGTTTAATTTATAATTTATTTATTATCATCATAAACTAAATATAGTCAATATTTAACTTTACTTTAAAATGTTAATTTAGTGTACAGAAAATATTGTTTTTTATAAGTAATTTAATAGATATATTATATCTAAAAAAATATTATAAAATTTGTATTTTTCAATGTTGACAACAAACACAGCTTATAGCTGAGCTTACTCATTAAGTTGTGAATTAAGTTAATGTGATCCTTAATATTAAATTCGGAAAAATTCGTCTGAAATTGATGTCAGTCGATCGTAAAATTAATTTGATTGTATTGTAGTTTAGCATATAACATTAACTTTACGATCGGCGGACATCTATACATTATGTATAATACATAATCCGCCGATACATTGTAGATACATTGTATAGACAGTATGATAATCATTATCATAATGATGTATACATAATGATTATTTATATATTATTATAATGATTAATAATGATTATATATTACATATAATACAATACAATCAAGTGCAGTTAATGATCGACGGATATCGATTTCCATAATATAGCATATCAAATTAACTTTACGATCGATGTCCGTCGAATTTGACCGCTGATCGTAAAGTTCTCTTGATCATTAATATTAATTATAATAGTTATATATGTATACACATCATGTGTCATATGGTAGAACATATATTATGTACGCTAGGGGGATGCACGAGTTGGGAACGGTTTTCAAAATGTTATCATCAATTGAGGACGGCGTCAAGCGCGCATAGCGCTATATATTTTATATATATATATATATATATGTGTATATATATACTTTATATAAATTATATAATTTAATATAATATATATATATATATAATATAAATATAAATAAAATATATTATACATTTTATATATGCTTTATCAATATCGGTAGGCATTGATTAGTGAATATAAACATATAATCTATTGTTAACTGTATTATACAGTTACAATGACATAGTGTATACAGTGTAGGTAGTAGTGACTATACAATAGCACCACCCACTTCGTCGCCCGCCTCAATTGTTGGTAACATTTTGAAAACCGTTCCCAACTCGGGCAGTAACCTGTACGCTATAGATAACAACGATGTTCTAATCATTTCGAAATTGTGTATGCATTTTATAATATAACATTTTTATATTTCATAATTATTATTCCTTGACAGTGTAAACATCAATATTTATATAGAATCTGCCACATAATCATTATGTTCAATATTTGATAGAGTAAACGATAATGTATTACCGATAATTTATAAAACAAACATTTATATAATACATTAATATATACATAATGTTTTTTATGGTAAATAATTGAATATAAAAATCTATTTATCGGTAATTATACTATAATATAATTCTTACTTCTATATTTTATGTCTTACATATATAATAATAGAAATACATATTTCTATATATTCATACATATATATTAATGTGTTTTCATTCATATATTTAACTGAATTTATTTAATATTTGACTACATTATGGAATGAAAAAATAATCCGTGAAATATAAGTTTTCAATATTAGTATATATCAATACATTTCTAATATTATTTTTTAGTTTTGGCTATAATGTCCCTTCGAAGCCGCTCTCATGTTAAGGAATCTGCTCTGATTGGACGAGCCGATGTCGAGATGTCACCGGCGCTCCGTTTTCAACACCGCAATCTATTCTAACTAATACCGTCTAACTCCGCCCCCACCAGGTGTTCGCTAATCACATCCTGACCAATCATGAGCCGGATGCGTATAACCCGCCCGTCGAGAAGAACCGATACACTGCGATCGACTACGCGATCGAGTTGCTGTTCGGAGGCCTGCGTAGATGGGACGCCATTCATTACCTGACGTTAGTCGTAATACCCGCCATGCATCGTGATCGAATACCAATGATCTGGTGCGAAGTGATCTGGTGCGAAGTGATCTGGTGCGCAATGATAATACATGCGTCAGACACACAAGCAGTAGGACGCGGGTTCGAGCCTCGTCCGGACCATTAATGGTTCTTATAATATTATTTAGAAGTGATCTTATTTAATTGCGTATAAATAAATGATCGGCTCTCGTTAAAACCATGGATGCCTTAACACGAGAGCGGCTTCGAAGGGATATTAGAGCCATATATGGTTATAGGTGAAAACTTCATCTAAGTTCCTGGATTGGATGAAAGGACTCCACAGAATAAAATAACAATAACAATATTAATATAAATAATTATTTACAAATAGAATTTATACCTCACACGAGATCACTTCACACTAGACTGGTTACCCGTAGATCTATGTGTAACCGGTACGCTGTGTATACAACCGATGTCCACGATACATTCGGGGTACTTGCGTAGAACGAAATAGAACGGAATATATTTATTTAGCATTCGATCGTAATCGCTTTTTATATTCTAATATCATTCGAACTTTATTATTTTTTTTTGCTCGAACGGCTTCAAATTAAGGGTCATCTTTTCCACGTCGTCGCGGCTTTTTATATAACAAACCAATAGCGTGGTCCGATTAATTATTCAATACGGCAATGACGTCTCGGTAATTAATAACGACACCAGTACGACACCAGTTGGTTGATCGATTACTGCGCGACGGCCTACTATCTCGTGTCACCCGATATCATCATTGGTGTAGGTTACACGCGATCTATGCGTCTATCATTACCTGCGCGGTCGCCACCTACTACGTGATTTACTATGCAGTCTGACGTATTAGTCTAGTCATTAGTTAGTTGTTATCCTAGTCATTTTAATCGTTATATTAATACCTATCTTAAGATTAAGTAAATATCGCAGATACTATATTCAATAATTAATGAATCATTACTATAACATTATAATGTTAATAACTGAATAATCCCCTGCCTAATATCCACCCCTAATTCCGCACCCCCTCTAAGTTCCGCCCCTAATCTCAATCTCCTAAGTCCCATCCCTTAACCCACCCTTAACCTACCCCGTTACCTAAGCTCCACCCCTAAACTCGTTACCAAAGCTCCAAACCTTGCCCCTAACCCAAGCTCCACCCTAACCCCGCCCTCCTCCACCTCCTCCTCTACAGAATCGCTGAACACGGCTACGCAGCCGAGAACCAGCTCGCGTTCTTCCCGCTGTACCCCGCCCTCCTAAGATGTGTTGACGCCGTGCTGCTGTCGTCGTGGTTACCGGCTACCGTCGGCAACCGCCTCCTAGTGGTCGGGGTGGTGCTTAACTTTGTGATCTTCACCGTGTCGGCGATTGTCATGTATCGTCTCAGTTAGATACGCCGCGCTCAGCTCACTAGCTTTAGGGGGATGGTGTCAGGAGTAGGTTTGGGCGATGGTGTCAGAACTAGCTTTAAGCTATTGTGTCAGGTCTAGATTTAGGGGAATGGTGTCAGGAGTAGGTTTAAGCGATGGTGTCAAGCGTAGATTTCAAGCTTAGATTTCAAGCTTAGATTTCAGGCGTATATTTCAAGCTTACATTCAAGCGTAGATTTCAAGTGTATATTTTAAGCGTAAATTTCAAACGTAGGTTTCAAGCATAGATTTCAAGCGTAGATTTCAAGCTCAGATGTCAAGCGTATATTTCAAGCGTAGATTTCAAGTGTAGATGTCAAGCGTAGATTTCAAGTATAGATCACCTAAATAATCACATAACATATATTTCATGTCAATTTCGTGTAAATATCATGCAGATTTCAAGTGTAGATTACGTGAGATTTCTTGTAGATTTCAAGTAAAGAGCATGTACACATTTAATATTATATAACATATTTAATTAGTCTGTATCAACCAATCAAACGTGATGATTTCTTATCGTTTGGCGATGGCTATTTATCACTAATGTTGGTTTATTATCATTTGAATCAGATTAGTACTAGGTAATATATTACTTAAGAGGTGTTTACTATCATTGAGGTCACTATAACCTTGACACTTAGTAAGATCTACTGCTTGTGAACTTTTAATGTTTAAAGATTAAAGGAAAAGTATAACTTTACAAATTCTATTTCCTCTTTTAATATTTAATATTTTATATTCTATGCATACAAATAAATAATTAATTTCCAAGGTTTTTGGATGAAATTTTGTATAACATTTTCAATAATATTTTTTCAATATGAAATAGTAATTTTATTTATTTCTTTCAAATCTGGGTATATTAGAAAATATTTACATTTTAATTTAAAGATCTAAGGAAAAAGATATTAAATAATTTGTATTCATATTTATTATATCTTTATAAAGCTATAATTACACCTTTATAAACAACAACATTCTAATACATGATTTTTATTATTATTATTATCTATTCAATATGCATTATATGTATTAATTATATCTATCATCTACAACAATGTTGTGATTTAATCGGTTTACAAATTAATAGAAAATACGATTTTAGTGTCAAAACATTATTTTAATAAGATTTAAATAAAATATTTATACTCTAAAATCAGATGTAAAAATCAAAATATTGTATTAGTAAGTTGTCATCATTAAATTAAATTAGCACAATGTAAAATATACATATATATAATATATGATATATATATATATATATATATGTACAACTTATAAACAGTGTACGTAATGATAACAGCGATGCTCTACCCCACCATAACCATGACAACCACGACTACCATCACTAGCACGACCTCACCTGACCTATCATAACACTAGGTCTTAAGATCCTAAGAGATGAGGATATGTCTGAGAAGGCTTCCCTGTATTACGTGCGTAACCCTGCCACCGTGTTCTTCATGGCTCCCTACACGGAGACCCTGTTCGCTTGCCTCACTTTCTCAGGTTAGCCCCACTTGTTCGCTTGCCCAACTTTCTCAGGTTAGCCCCCCCAGTTTGTTTTGATTACGATCGCAGAAGTCAACTTTAAGGGGACGACCGCCACTCGGTCTATAAATAGATTTTAACATGTAGGAGATAGGGAATTGGTACGTCTTTTAAAAATCCTAAGACTTTAAATACAATATATTTATGCATTTAATGTTTTTTTTATTGTGTAGAGTTTATTCAATTCTATATGAAATCAGTAGAACATTTTTTATTTCAATTACCTTCATAAAATATTTATGTTTAATAAAACTTATTATTTTTTAATTTTTTATGTTAAATTATTTGTATTATATATTTTCTTTATGAATAAAATAAAAAAGTACCACTGTTTCATATAAAAACAATTAAATATCTTTATAATGGTGAAGATTTGAATACAATTCAATAAAGTGAAAAAAAGCCTTATGGTTTTTAAAGTTGGTATGCATGAGAAAATAAAATTCTGAGATAATCGAGTTCAAAGTAAATAGTTATTTTCATTTATATTGTTGGATATACTATGGAATAACTTTTATAACTTTTCCTTCTTGGCATATTAGTAATAATATACTAGTAAGAGATAGGTATATAATAATATAGAAATATGTAAACAAAATCACTGTAATAATAATAAATTGTGAAATGAATGACGCTATCAGAAAATATAGGTATAAAATATTGAATATGCATTGGCTAATGCATGACATGTTGCGTCGCTTATGTATTCACATATTCGTAAATTCAAATTATTAATAAACAACATAATATGACAGTTGCTAATGGTTTTCAAATTGTTTCAATCGATCGAGTATTCACAATTTTATCATATAATATATATTCTTATAATTTTAACTATTTTGAATAATATTGTGAAAAATAGGGTCTATAAAACATCATTTTGTAGATACTTATATGATGATTTATATCACAGTTTTTCGATGTATATATAAAAGTAATCAATTATACATATTTTCTCATAAAAAAAAATAGAATACAATTTTGTTTATGATAAAACGAGTGGCACTCGTCCCTTTAATATGTTCTACGTGTATGGTTGTATACTTATAATAAGCACTAATGTCTTATAGTCTACTACATGTGTATTTTCCGTATAACTTTAGCGCATATATATATACATATATATCATATATAATATATGTGTATATATGTATATATAGTGGGTCTAATATTGAAACGAGTATTTTGAATGTAACCTCATACATCGTAATCAAAACAAACGGGGGGGGCCCCGTATTCGATACAGACCCTCCCCCGCTCCCCCGTCTACCTCGGGCATGTCCTCCCCGTGCACGCGACCTTCATACCACTGGTGTACCTGGCTATCTCGTAGTTCATACTTTATGCATACTATAAGCTACTGTATATATCATATTTGTGTGTATATATTTTATATAAATGTATTATATACGTTTGTATATAAATATACACACAAAAGTGTATGTACACCCCCCCACACATACCCACACACACATACATAGACACACACATACAGGTATATAAACTATATTAATGTCATGACACAATAGCACTGCTGACTGACTACAGTCATGATAGTGTGTTGATCAGGTGTAAACTTACTTGTAGAGTTATTGGAGGTGGTACAATGATTTATATCACTTATACTATAGTATACTACAGTGTACTATA
>OZ025242.1:65668039-65848039 GCA_964019155.1 Osedax fenrisi
CCCCTAACCTCTAACCCCCCTAACCTCTAACCCCTCTAACCTCTAACCCCCTAACCTCTAACCCCTCTAACCTCTAACCCCCCTAACAGGAAGTTCAAGCCTCGAGCGTTACTAGAGACCACAGCGCTGTGCGTAGCGGGGGTGATGCCCTACGCCCTGTTCCAGTACTACGGCTACAGGAAGTTCTGCTACGCGGCAGGGGCCTCTGCTGTTAGTATGTGGGGAGGGAGTGGGGTGGGGTGTTGTTGGGCGGGGGTGTGTAACACTAAACTGTACACAGTGCACACCCTTCCAATACCTGTTCCTGTACATGTCTAAACAGGTATGTGTGTGTATGTGTGTGTGTGTGTGTGATGGTGTGTGTGTGTATGTGTGTGTGTGTATGTGTGTAGTAGTAGTAGTAGTAGTAGTATATTGATTTATTCATAAAAATCCTATTTTTCAAAAAATTGTTCTGATGTGATACATATAATATTAATGTTATGGTGACATCCATAAATTAAAATAAATTATAATAAATGCAGTAAAGTAAGGTATGGGTGGATAGTAATTAGTAATTAAGTTAATCAGTATGTAAATTTAGTAAATAAAGTTAGTTAAGTTCAAGTAAGTGTCTGTGTAGTTTTGTTTTAAATGTAGTTGATAGTTTCTCATTAGTAATAGTGTTGGGGAGTTTATTCCATAATGATGAGTAGTTAGTCGATGGGTTATGTTTCAGGAGGGTACTATTTGATGATCTTAATTTAGTTATTTCTTTAAGTTTAATTGAGTCTCTAATGTATTAAGGAAGATTAGTATGTATGGCAGTATGTATAATATTTAGGGTTTTATAGGTGGATCTTTTTTTAAATGTAAGCCAGTTTAGTTTTTTCTGTAGTCTGTGGTGTGTGTTCATTCAGGTAGTTTATAAATGAGTCTGCATGTTTGGTTTATTATTTGTTAAGTCGTTTTTTTTTGTAATTTAGCTATATCAGTAAGTATCGAGTTACAATAATAAGTTTTGATATTATATAAGCGGAGGTCCATATTTGAAGGATGATTGATTCAGAAGGTGTTTTATTTGATAGAGTTTATTATTGCATTGAATAACTATATATGAGATTTATGTATTTAGCGTTAGGTGTTTATCAAGTATAACACTTAAGGTAGTGATATTAGTTTTTATTTCTATTTCAGTATTAGCTATTTTAATATGTTAGAGTGGGATTAGTAGTTTGCTAAGAAAGATAATATAATCTGTTTTCAGTTTATTAAATTTTAAATAGTTGTTGTTAAAATATATTTCAAGTTCAGTAGTTAATTTATTTAATTCAGTTAGGGTTTCGTATAGGTTATTGAAAGTAGTTGATGTGTATAGTTGTGTATCATCTGCATACATGTGGTAGTTAATATTATGTATATGTGTATGTATGTGTATGATAATATTATTATCGTTAACTTCAAATAAAGTATTTTGTATAGCATTAACGCATCTCACATCGACTTCCTACATTTCTTAGATATACAAAAATTCAGCAGGTCCCGTCCTAATCTATTATCTAATTGTTAAACAATCTCTAGACAAGAGAAACATTACAATAATACATAATAAGTTGTTCAGCGTTAATCGCCTGCATATCAATTGTTCATATGAATGCCTACGCAGCAAATCTTATGTCCTAACCTCCCAGTACTACCTTGCCGGCTCCTATGGAGAATGGGCGTATAACTCACATCGGAGGCACATCATAACGCACTGATGTAAGGTGAATCACCACTAGTGTTTACGTTACTGAACAATTCTAGTATATTCTAGTTCATTCTAGTACACTTTTGTATACGATATTTTAATAATTTCCCATTTTGAAAATTTTATAAAATACTAAATACAAATATTCTACCCTATTCTCCCCTACACCCCTACCCCACCGCCAGCTCTACCCTATTCTCCCCTACCCCACCACCAGGTGGACATACCTCTAGTGCTGCGCCACTACAACCACCTGTCAGGACTAGCCATGCCACCCCTGAACTCTAGCTGGTGTACGGCGCTGGTGAAGATTAACTACGGCTACGTTCAGTCCTTCTACTGGAATGTTGGCTTCATGAACTACTACACCTTGAAACAGGTCTAGTACTGGGTGTGGGGGTGGGTGTGGGTATGTGTGGGTGTGTGTAGTAGCAGTAGTAGTATAATAAGTTATCTATATCTATTCACTAAAATCCAATATTAAATATAATCGTTCGGAAGTGAGATATACCTAATACTAATACTAATACTAAAGATATGCTGACAACTATAATACAAAAGTAATGTACCTAGGCATGTATACACAATGTATCTGTTAATTTGACATTTGTAAAATGTCTAAATCTGATAATAATAATTATATCATACATATTTATAATCTCTGACTTAATGGCTTGGAATGGTCTAGACAAGCTTGCCGTGTTCATCCGCTCATGGTTTAAGCAGCGAACTCACTGATTATATTATTATCGTTGCGTATACACACATATATGTATAATAATACTATTTAGCAATAAGAAGATATGTTATTATATAAGTGTATTATTTATAATCAATACTAATATAACACATATATATGTTAGTGACTATAGTCTATACAAGTATAAGATTAATTGTATACCATTTGTTGTTATATCATAATCATATAGTATATGATAACGCAACCTGCTATTTGACAATACTATTTCAATATTTATATCAATTTATGTTAACATAATAATAATGTATGAGTGATACTTATCTATAACATATTACTATTATTAATATATTGATATCTTATTTTTATTATACATATTATATTTATACATAAAAAAACCTAAAATACACATTCGTTATAAAACGAACTTCATATTCATATACATGTGTATATGAATGATGAGCGCACACTGAATTAGAGTGAGAGTGATATAGAGGGGAACAATGAATTAGAACAGGTGTCATATGGCGAGTTGATATTTTAATTTAAGTGCAAATTATACCCATGCAAAAATGTGTATTCATCAATCAATGAATATTGAAAGTTAATGTTGAAAATATACCTATATATACATGTGTGTGTGTGTGTGGCTATGCAATGTATTATATAAAAAATAATACATATATGAAGTTATTATATAAATATAATGCGTATATAAAATGATTTAAATACATATATTTGGTATTGGTTTTATATATATATATACAGATAGATATAGATACAGATACAGATAGATGAAGAAGTGGATGGAGAAGTAGAATTTATACAATGTAGATATATACATATATAATTATAGTTTGACCTATGTTGTTCTTTGAATGACCTATGTATTTTTACCTTTACTGTGAAAGTAAATAATGTCTACATTTTATTGCCGTTTGGCTTACTCTGGCGTTTAATTCACACCCCTCGTCTTATAAACTTTATTCTAATTCAGTGTGCCCATTGTCCGTACAATCCTATATATATACATCATATGATTAGATCAGTTTAAAAAATATCATCAACTAAAGTTTGACTGAATTCATTAATTATAAATTAACAATTTTGATTCGATTAATAATGTATTGTAAATTATAATTTACAACAGAAATCTAAAGATAATGAAAGAATTCTTGTTTTATTTTCCAAATATTGAATATATATGATACTCAACTTTCATAAAATTATCATTTGCATACTCTTAACATTAACATCTTATTTATAGATGTATATATAATATATATATATATATATATATATATATATATATATACATATATTACAATAATATATATAATTTACCAAAGATAGTATTATAGGGTATTAATTATTACCCTATAACGTCAGGTGAAACCTTCGTTTGTAATTTTCAAAACAAATATTTTATTAACATTTATTTAATTATCTTTAATTTGATGTATACCCCACTGTATCTATAAGTGTCTCAAATATACATTATAAACGTCTCAGCATGTTAACACGTTCGTGTTGCAGATAAAACTTTAGAAACTCTATCTCGCAACTTATTTTTAAATTATTTCTTTATTTTAGAAATCCTAATCTTTTAACCCCTTCGATGAATATTTATAATTTGTTTAGTGTATATACCTAAGACAAAGTTAATCATACATAATCATATTTTATAATATAATAATATCATATCAAATGTTTAGATATATTTATGTTCAGACACAACAAAACTTTGTTGTAAACATCATTTAAAGATAATTAAATAATTTTAATATTTTAATAAAATATTTTGTTGATAAAATTTACTACAAAAAAAAAACTACAATTTCGCCGACATTAATACGCTTTCATATAAACGTGATACGTTCATATGTTTATTGTATAAATAATATTAAATGCTAAAGATTATGAATTCCATTACCATTCTAAAACGATATAATAATTTCTATAATAAAGACTCTTATATGTATCTATCTATTCATATGTGTATATAATATTTACGAATGTATCAGTAGTAAACTCCAATGTTAGCTTACCTCCACTACAACTACTATCTCCACCCCACCTCCAATACTAATACCCCACCACCACTTTCACTACCACTACCTCCACCTCCACCACCACTATCAATACCTCCACCATTACCACTACTACTACTACTACTACTACTACTACTACTACTACTACTACTACTACTACTACTACTACTACTACTACTACTACTACTACTACTACTACTACTACTACTACTACTACTACTACTACTACTACTACTACTACTACTACTACTACTACTACTACTACTACTACTACTACTACTACTACTACTACTACTACTACTACTACTACTACTACTACTACTACTACTACTACTACTACTACTACTACTACTACTACTACTACTACTACTACTACTACTACTACTACTACTACTACTACTACTACTACTACCACTACCCCATTACCACTACCTCCACCACCTCCACACAGATACCAAACTTCTTGCTGGCCACCCCGATGCTACTACTGTGCGCCCGCTCCATATGCAAGTACTACTCGCGCCGGCCCCACTTCTGCCACCGCATGGGTCTAGTATCGACCCCCCCGTCCTCCTCGTGTCCACCCGTGTCGTCGCCGCACTTTGACACGGGTTACTACGGCGACCGAGTGTTCGTCTACGTCGCCCACTGTCTCGCCCTGGTGGTGATCGCCGCCCTGTTCATGCACGTTCAGGTGATCACCCGTTTCGTAAGCTCTTCGTCTCCCCTCGTTTACTGGTTCGCGGCGTCGGCGGGGCGGTTATCCCTGGACGGGGTGTGCTCGGGGCGTTACTTCACGTTCTACATACTGGTGGGCGTGATCGCCTTCAGTAAGAACTACCCGTGGACCTAGGGGGCAACTAACAACGCCCCACCCCCATATCTCTACTAGTGCCTTACGTGGACGAGCGCGACTGTGGAGTTTTCTACGAACTAAATTCAAAAGTTTAATACTCGCGCGATAAACTTATTTTAATAAAACACATTTCTCTTTATATTTTATTCTATCTACAAAAATATAAAGATGAGTCGACATCGACGCGTGCGAGATGATTCGTATCAACAATAAACGACTATACAACCGAATGTTATACATATAATATTACCCGAAACGATCACTTGGTTTAAAAATTTACAAAGTTTATCATATAGATATTATAAAACACAATATAAAACTTCATCGTATCGAGTAACACACTAACAAGCGCACACGTGTGTGGTATCGGACGCACACTCGTGTGTGTGGTGTGTGGTGTGTGATGTGTGGTGTGTTACCACCTTATAGCCAGAGCATTCGTGTTCGCTTGCACAGCTCTATAGGTAGTAGCGTATATAGACTCCTCCTCTTTGTGGGTGGAGCTACAACGGCTGGGGGGCGTGGCACCGGTTACCGATTCGTTGTATAGGCGGCGCACCTTCTGCAGGCGTTCTTTCGATGATTCATCGCCCTGCGCCCTTATCTGCCCTCCTCCGTTCAAACAACCTGCGTCGGTGATGGGGGTATTACGTTGGGTCATTAATCATCAGTTATGGAATGTAGTTTAATGTAAATGATTCATTTACATCAATAAATCAATATAATATAAATAGATAATGTATAAGCGTTTAGTTTTATTATTGATTTTATTTACTAAACGAAATGGAAAACAACTATTTCATATCAGCCGAGACACACTCACATGCTTGGGACCGATAGATCACTAGATATCTGGGATGGCTTGCGAGATACGTGCTTTTATTTGGATGAAAATCTACTGATTAAATGCATTTCTCGTATTTGAATACAATTAAACATACTATCAACAATTTTTAATTATTAATTATAATTAATATATTAATTAAATAGAACAACAATTTTATAAAATTTGTTAATAAAATAGTTAATGTATGAAGTAAAAATAAAATTTTTAATATTTACATTTTATATAGTTAAAATTTGAGGTTTCATTAATAATAATAATTTACAATATAAAATTATATAAAAAGACAATAAAATAAAGTATTCTGGAGTACAAGTAATCTTACATCGGGTATTTGATTTTTGACATTAACGAAGTAATTTGGGACGAATTTAAATTATTGTAAAATAATAATATTTATAGTAATAATATTATTTATATATGTTTAGGTAGATATATTATTAGTATAGTTATTCATTATAATAATAATAACAACTATTTTTAATTGATTAGATCAGTAAATATGAATATAATGTTATGTATTTTATTTGATATGAGATAAAGATTGATAACAAATTAATACGGGACGACTTGATGGGTAATTTTGTATGACAATTAGTCTTTTATCTTGGTATGGTAATTAGTAATATGTAAATATCATTATTTATAGTAATAATAGTATAAATATCCTAGTGTGTGTAAAAACGTTGTATATGCTATATATACTACACATGACACATACTACTACTACTACTACTACTACTACTACTACTACTACTACTACTGTTATCTTTACAAGCCATCGTGTACCTGGTACATGTAATTACACAGGAAACATACATAGATAAGTAAACTGATACATAGGTGCATTCACAATATATGTAATACTATTACATTAATTCACCTTCTTTTTTTTATAGATACTATAGATAAATATTATTATAAAATATAGAGGGATATTTCTAATATATAATATAATTCATATATAGACAACATTTTTTTATTATTTCCACTCTCTATAAAATATGATGTTATTTATTAGTATTAATTATGTTTATCAACGCAATTTTATTCATGATTATGGTATTAATGGTATGGAATCTGTATAGAATCAGTGTAAGTAAGTAAGTAAGTAATTTATTTATTTATACACTTGTACATTTTTCAATCTCACAAGTGTAAACGAAAAGAAAATAACAGAAACGATAAATAACTAAAATAAATACGTGTATCAGATATAATGATTCCGAGTAAAATGCATCACAAGTTTTACAAATGAAAAGTAAATTGTATGATAAAACAAAATAAATAAGAATTGTATGTTTCTTATCTTTTTAGATTATATAATTTATGAATAATAGATGTAGTTATTATGTTCATTACATTTTTTTTATTCATTTGATTTTTATAAATAAAATATACAATTATTTGTCAATAAATATGTTATCATAAAAGATGCATCTTTTTATGGTATGTCTAGATCAAATCAATTTATAATTTTGTGATAAACACTAAATATTAATATTATAATTTAGTATTATGTAAAAGAAATAGTGTTTGTTTTGATTGATTTTTATTAGATTTTAACATACAAACCCTCAACTTAAAGCTTACCAAATTACTTCACAATTCCTTTACCATTATTCATTTCTTCCAAACTATCTCATACCAGATTACTTGTATTTTGTATTTTATTTTGGATTTATATTTTATTTTTATTTGAATTTCTATTCGATAAAGAAATAACTCAACACCTATTACTAATAGGCTATTTAGTATAGGCTAATTAGTATACTAATAGGCTATTACTAATACATTAATAAATTAATTAAAGATAATATATATTATGAAAATTAATAAATAAATTATAAAAAATATTACGGAAATCCATTAGTAAAGATCATAGAATATTGAAAATTAATAGATTAACATTGGACTATGTTTTTCTTAATAAATATACCCTTAAAATGAAGCACACAATTTTTTTTAAATGTTTATTAATCTAAGGTCACACGACAGCCTCGTGAAGTTTAACATGTAGTTAGATACACATTTTGCTATATATAAAATAAATTATAAAAAAATAAGTATTTTAAACCTTTGTAATGAATAATTTGTTATCACATTTTAACAAACTATTTATTTTATAATAATGGAATAGAAAATATAAAAAATAGAATTAAAAAAAAATTTACTGGAAATTTCTTGGAATTTTCACACTGTGTTGTGGCGTAAAAAATGAATCAAAAAAAAATTGACAGTATGTCGTGTCATAAAAAATGACTCAACAAAATTGAAGGATACATATATTCTTAGAATTTCAATAGCTATAAGATGCAATGAGTCCATAAACAAATTTTCTATGATCACCCTTATCCATTGGTAAAATAATGTCTATATATAGGATATACTTTACACATCGTTATTAATTAAGATTCTAATGCGGTATGTTTCACGGTAACTTTCGGTCACTAATTTGGCTTCGGTTAGGAAATTACGTATATTCGAATAATTGAAAAAAATATCTATGCTACAAGTTTGCTTCATTTCTACAAGTATTCATAACATTATTACAATTATAAAATTAATAATAATATTTATTAGAATAATATAGTTTGTTGTCTGTTTCATTACCTAGTTTATAATAGTAATATGTCCTGTCCTCATATAGGGCTTCAACAAAGATAGCTATTTTCTGTTGATATCACCCGGAAATAAGTTAAATTAATCATTCTATTAATGATTCTATTAATCAATCTATGAATGATTCTATCTAATGATTCTATTAATCATGCTATTAATGATTCTATCTAATGATTCTATGAATCATGCTATGAATCATTCTATATAATGATTCATACATCATCGTACTCCTCGCAAACTACAACATTGCGGCGTTGACGGCGCTGAAGGACATACCTGAAGGACACGCCATAATCTCGACGAAATCGTAGGCGAACTTCATGCGGCGCTTGAGTTTCTGTACGACGTTCTGAATGTTCCGGAAGCCGTGAGCTCGTAGGAACCGCAGCACGGGTTTGCCGTCCACCTCTACGGTTGCTTCCCTCATGTCCTCGTTCCTGGGGGGGGCGGGGCAGGAGGTCAGAGGTTAATAATGTTACGTAGCGCTAGGGGCGCTGGAATGAGATGGTGTGTATGTAGGGGGGACCAACCAATCAAAATAAATTGTGTGGTAAAAGCGTGGAGGGACCAATACATAGGAGGTCCCCTTAGATTTTAAAGTGGGTGGGGGGACATACCCCCCCGTCCCCCCCTGTTGCATCGCCCCCTATGTAGCGCGCACGTCGATAGATGAGCGACCTCTAGCTTCGGGTTGTACCGAGATCGAAAACTACCAGATAGTATTAACGATGTATGTGTACTAGGTCTACTTTGGGGTACGTATTAGGCGTGTGGCTACGATAGAAAAGCGCACGCGGCTCGAAGCCCGTTAGAAGGAAAAGAAATCGTATATTTTTGTATAATTATTTATATATATATTATACATAAAAAACTAATAATAAATATTGATGATGATGATTAGTATACACTTGTATTAATGCTTTATATACGAACGTGTCAATATATGTATAATATATATATATATATATATATATATATATAATATATATATATATATATATGATATTATATATATTATATATATATATTATATATATATACATTATAAGTTATTTTGAGCATATATGTTATTTATAAATAGCACAAAAAAATAGTATAAGATAGCTATAATAGTTTTATCTGTGCGTTAATTTTATATATGAAATACGTGTAAATTAAATGTAAATAATTATTCTGTGTAAATCACATTTGAAATGTCACTATTTAAAAATAAATATGAAAAGTACAATTTATACATATACATGTTTATCTAATATATTATATAATTAATAGCATAAATCAATACTTGTTTCTTATCTAAACAATATATTTAGAGATGTTTATATATATATATATTATATATATATATAATATAAAATCTCTAAATATATTGTTTAGATAAGAAATAAGTATTTATAGTGTGAGTGTGTATGTATAGATAGATATATATATATATATATTATTTTATAGATTATATATTTACATACAATTCTATAGGCTTACTATATTATATAATATATTTTTGAAACATGTATCATAGTTTATGTTTAATTATGATTCATAAATAATGCTTTTTGTGCTATTTATAAATGGTTTTAATTTGTTGACATATGCCAAATAACATTACATTAATTAATATTCAATTATAATATTATTATTTTTTTAACATATTTTACTATGAAGTATCCCCTTAACTATGTTTTATTAGTTTTTGATATATTAATATGCATTATGATATTAGCATAATAATAAAGAAATAATAATTCGAAGATAAATTCCGAGAGATCTCAGAAGCCTGCACAAATGTCAGGTACATGTAAATGCAACAATGGATAAATAATATCTTTTAATTGTATTAATATTAACAATATTTAAACATTAATTTTTAGTGGAATATAAAATTTACTATTCTACGATGATTGTTCACACACACGCGTGTGTGTATGTGCATTAACGAACAGATATTAGTCTACGCGTTCCCTAACAATAGGCTAATATAGAACATTCTTATTTCATATGAAATGATGAGCAACGTATTTACCTTTACCTGAGACGAGGCCTTTTGTATACGTGTTATATATGAAACCCACCGACCGTAATAATGCGGTGTATTCGACCGTAAGATAAGTTTGCGATGAAAAAAACGAAATATATATTAATAATGATAGAATTACGCTGCATTTTTACGAGAATATATACACCTGCCCGAAATCGGCCGCTTTTATAGCCAGATAACGTGGAACATCAAAATCGGACAGTTTCGGTGCGAACGGCTATAATCACAGGCCACCAATATCAGGCATTGAATAAAGAACGGAAATTTTTGGCGATATAGCATCATATTGTTTACTTTAATCTCTAGTAAAACAATGATCATATGATCGTTGTTATATAAGTAGATATAAATAGATGATATATATATATATATATAATTCTATTATTTCTCATTAACTAGGCCATTTTATCACTATAAGGAATATACCACCGGCCTAAATATACATAATATATTGACCACTCTAACTAGGTCATCGATTGTCTACCTCATGTCTACTTCGTGTCTACCTAGTGTCTACCTAGTGTCTATCTCGTGCCTAATATATTCATATATACATTACTTATTATCAAAACTTAACTATTTGACTTGTCTGATATCTAAATAAATGTTTGATTAAATGAATAACTTGAAGCAGCCGATATCTGACTATAAAAGAGAGCTGATACCAGGGGGGTTGTATCGCGTCGGGGTGAACATAGCTCTACGCGTATACCTCGATGCGTTATTAGTGTACAAATGTAATCAATATGGGAAGTGTTTATTGACGTTTAATTAGACGTACAGCGCAGTGTGCACGTATCTCTCATTAATCATTAAGCGTCGATGGTGATGTCCAAGTACTCGCCTCGTATGATGCAGTACTTTCTATTCGAAAACTAATGCAGCAAATATTTATTATTTTAGCTATGCGTAAACGTTTAAATAATTATTATTCTGTAAATAATTATATATTTTGAAAAATAATGTTAATATGTTTTACAGTTGTGTAAATGTGCAATGCAAATGTGCATGCACATTGTGCATGTCTGTATATTCCAAGGAAAGACAATTTAATTTTTGTAATTAAATAATATAAACATGATTTAATATTCTCTACTGCAAAATGTTTAAACTAAATACAACAGTTCAAATATAGGGGCACCTAATGATATAGAAGTAATATCTGAATATAAAGTAAATGCATATAGTTTTATATAAATATGAAACTTTACATTTATGTTTGAACATTTTTTTTAAGGAATTTAATATAACACTTACGCGAAATCGTGTAAATGAATTTTGAATACAAAAAACGCCTAGAGCGCCACCTATATCGGGTTAATTTTAGTACTTATGTGTTATTTATAATGTAAATTCTTATGAAACTATACACTCTTAAAATTTTAAATAATATGCTTTAAATTATTATTTGTATGATGAAAACTAAATGTTCATTACTAATATATAACTAAGCAATATGATATGTTGTTTTTAAATTCTATACATATCTTTATGGGGAGTAAAAGCTAATTTATATTGCATGTAATTTAATAGATCAATTAAATCATTGTTGTATGCAAACCGCGCCGAACCTAAATCTATTTCAGTGATTTCGATATTACTGCTGGCAGTGGCAGGTAGTAGTTATTAATTACGTTGCATATATAGGAAGTGTTATATCCTTGCTTCGCAAAATCTTTGTATATTTTGTATATAACTTGCGTGTTTATATTTTGTAGTGAATTATTTTATATACAAAGTGTATATATCATGTTAAAACATCATGTAAAAATGATGTTTTTAGTAATGCGTTGATTAGTTGAACCATATGCATTGTTGTCTTTAGTTGGCTGAAACCATTACTATGAATACAAAAGTACATTCTAAGTTATATACCACATATAATAGACAGATGAACATTCACTATCTATGTATAAACACTAACGTATAAAATACGAAATAACGCTATTATAATTAATATTTTAATCGGACAAATATTTTAAATAATTTTTACAATATTGTTCCCATTTTTTAGAATTATACGCCAATTCAAATTATATCTATGTTTATCAACACTAAATAGACTATGTAATGAAACTATAACCTATAATCTAATGATGTACAATAATGATAATCATGTTTTATCAAAAATGGATACGTTTATTAAAAAAATCAATTGAAATATAATTTGTATTTATATTAATATTTATTTGATATGTATTTTTAAACATTATTTATTGATAAAATATAGCATGTTAACTATCGTTGATTATTAGATTAATTAAATATATAGTTTTTCGATTATATAAATAATCAAATTATAACCTTTTATAGGCTAAAAATATTAATAATCGCAACCATTTGTAATAATCAACATTAAATGTACATAATAAATTATTTTTTAATTTGATATTGTCAAAATAATAATTTTTATAAAGCATTATTATATTACATTTACATAAGAATTTAATTATAAATACAATAATATTGTTTTTTAAAATATTTGAACAGGTATTTAATCTTTAATATTACGTTATTTTTTAATTATTAATGCCAGAAATATCAAGAAATGTCAACACGCTATGCAACGACTATAATGAAATACGATCCTAGTACGTTTCTATTTAGAATATAATATTAGAATAAAACATTTATTATCGGCACGATTTCGATGCCACTAACTCCAGAGTGTCACTAACTCCAGAGTGCGTTCAGCATTTCACTAACTTAAGAGTTCGAAGCTCGATGGTGTCGAGGGTGATGTCGAAGAGTTCCTTGGCGGCGCGGCGCATCACGTACTCGAGGAAGCCACCGGAACCTTCTCCTTCGAACCCTGCCATGATCTGCTTGTCTTCACCTTCTAGAGGTCTGTGGAGGTGATGTGCAGTCGTTAGCATTGTTATTATCATTGTTAAAATTATTAGCTATTTACGGGCTATTTACTAGATAAAAGTAGATATTTTGTTTGCCATATGTGAATGAATTGAAGGTAAACAAAATTTAGAAATCAAGTATTATCGTAATGAGTAAACTTGAAATATAAGTGAGTGATAGAGAATTGAAACCTAAATAATGCTCGTGTTTATAATAAGATATTCACCATTTTTAATGTATAATAGCAGGGTTGATGGTTTTTTGTGGAAACCAAAATAAAAAGTTTTTATGGGTTTTTTCGGTTTTTTCAATTAAAACAAGTAATAATTGTAATTATTTCAACAAAAAAACTAACTAAATTGTATTATTTTTATTATAATTCTTAAATATATTGAGATAACACATAAAGGAAGAGTTTGAATAATAGAATCTATTATTTTTGATCGGTATTAATGTACGAGTATATATATAACTGTCTGCGTGGCTCAGTTGGCTAAGGCGTCAGACACACAAGCATTAGTACGCGGGTTCGAGCCCCGTCCGGACCATTAACATAGGTCTTAATATAATATTTAGAAGTGATCTCATGTAATTGTGAATAAATAAATTATCAGCTCTCGTTAAACCATGGATTTAAAATAAGAGCGGCTTCAAAGGGACATTAGAGCCATATGGTTATAAGTGAAAACTTCATCTAAGTTCCTGGACTCCACCAAAATAAAATAAAAAATAACAATATATTAAAAAAATTATTAAATATCAAGTCTGTCATTTAATTTATTAAATATTATTTAATAATATTATTATTAACATATAATAAAATATATTATTATCTAAATGTAATCAAAGTGTTTTTGATGATATAATACAATACTTCAATTATTAATTTAAATAAGTAGATATCAATTTAAAAAATAACATATATTTTTAATAACAAAAGAAAAAAATGTATAGTGAATACTTTTCATTGAAAAACATTATTCCATTCACATTCACAATGTGAAATTTAGATTACTTATTATGCACAATTATAATAATTTTAATAAGTTCATCAGTTATTAAAAACCATTATTGTGAAATAAATATAAATGTAAAGATATAATTTTTATATACAAATCTATATAGCTATAATACAAAGCTACATAGTTATTTAAGGCCCTGTCGCAGTGTATAAATGGTTAAATATCATAAAAAAAAAATATATATTATTCCATAAAACTATCATTTACTTTTGTAATTTAGTATCTAGGAAACATTTCCATCAAAAACGATATATAAATCACATAAAAACATGTTTTTATGACCCTACTATATTTAAAAAAGTAGAAATATTTTTAATTTATATATACATTTTTATATAATATGAATATAGTAATATTTATTATAGTACATTATTATATAGATACTATTATATATTATACACATCATTATAGTCATTTATAAATGTAATGTGATAGATAATAAATAAGTTTATAAAAGATAAGAAATAATTATTAAAAATGATGCTATGAAATTTCACGCATATTACTTAGTGATAAATATTTTCACTCTAGGTGTGTATACATTCGTTACTCTACAGGAAAATCTATTTATTATTTTTTGATAATTGTTATTGCTTTATAGAAAATATATTTATATGGATATCATTACTATAGAATATTATAAAATAATATTTCAAATAGTTTCATAAATTGATTTATAAATAATAATTAATAAAAAATATATATATTATTAGATATATGTATAAATATATATATATATATATATATATATATATATATATATATATATATATATATATATATATATTATGAATGTTCTATTGTAATACTGTTGTACTATATAATGTGTATACTATACAAAAAAAGTGACTCAATACAGATAATAGTTCTATTGTGACAAGTATTTTGAATAGACATATATTTTCCTATATGTATATACATTGTATTTTGAAAACATCTGGTAAATGTGGTATGATCAGTGTGTACACTAGTGATCTAAAATGAGCCAAAATTCCCTGCTTCGAAACAACTGAAACATCCAAAATATATGATTCGAATCATTCGAATCACCTAAATTGTTGCTTCGAACCGAATCCAAAATATATGATTCGAATCATACTAGTGTCGCTTCGAACAGAATCCAAAATATATGTTGCGAAACATCTGAAACATCCTAATTTGTCGCTTCGAATGGCTCTAACCTCAATATTAGAGAATAAAGTTGATGCGTATGTACAAAGTATATACATGCATGATGCGCGTAACAAGTTATGGAGAGATCACATTACAAATAAGGAGTTGTACGGCAGAATCCCAAGAATAACAGATACAATACGACATATTAGTGTTGTAACCGGACCCTCATTTCATTGTATCAGTATCATTCAATTCAAAAAATATAAGTATCGGTATCGTATCAATTCAAAAAATCAAAGTATCAGTATCGTATCAGTATCATAAATAATGTTGTTAACGCCACACGCATGCAATGTGCTGAATTCACAAATATTTTTAAAATTTTTATTTATTTTTTGTTCCATAATATTAATAATGATAGTGTTTTTTAATATGTGTAAAAATTTTAGCCATGAATTCAATCTAGAAATAGCATAAAAAGTAGTTTTTTGACCATACTATTCAAAAATAAAAGTACTAATATTTTATTTATTATTTATTTAGTGTTCCTGACTAATTTATTTTAGTTTATAATGTTTTATAACTTATATATTACCGATTTATATGAAATAAAAACGAGATTGTTTACATTGAATTATTCTATATCATTGCACACATAAATGCCATAGCATGTGACCATACTGGCCAATTAGAGAGTAGACAGGTGAAGCTATATTTGTTTACATTGAAAACTCTGTTATTTGCATTTTTCTATATTTTCATTATAGTTTATGATTTTGATTTCATTATTACTTTTACTATATTACTTACTTTATTTGAATATTATATATATTGTATTCACACACATATACATTATATTTTATTATTAGTTATTTGTATTCATATTATTTATTTGTATTCATATTATTCATTTTAGTTATATATATTTTAGTTTTATATTTATTTTATTTTGTTTACATTAATATTTATACTTTTATATCATTTATACTATATATTATATATAATTATATATACTTATATATATTATACATATATTATTCATAATATAAATTATTATTCAATTAGTTATTCTAATTTTATAGTTGTTTTCAATTACATTTATATATTTTTAAAATAAAATCAATTGCTGTGTAACTTCAAAGGGAATTAAAAGGAATAAATTAATTCGCACTAGGTATGTGTGTATAAATGTAGAGAACTCAAAAACTATTATATGTATCATACTAATTTTTGTAGCATTGTATAAAAAAACAAATATATACACAAACCTATAGAACATATAATTCAATATTGTTATATATATAATTGAAAAAATATCAATTTCTATAGAATTTAAATATTAAAAAATATAAAGTTTTGTATGTATATACAGTAAAACCTCTCTATAAGAAACTATTTTTTGTCAGTACTTTTTTTCTTATAGAGAGGTTTTCTTATAAAGAGGTTTTTACTTTTCCAATGATTTTAAGAATTTATTTATAATTGAAAATGCATTATATAACCCCAGAGAGGATATAACCTATAGGTTATATATATATAGTATATTTATTTTGTATACGTTTTAAATGTATACTGTATTGTTTGCGCTTATACATGTTAATACATAATGAAATTGTATTAGATTTACATTGGAAATTATAAATTATGAATCATCAATAATTCATCATTGATTAATATAATATAATGAATATTATAATAATCTATTATTTAACAATTAATTGTATAATATAATAAATTGTATCATCAATACATTTAAGGATATAATAACATTTATTAATTAATTTTAATACATTTATGGATATACAATAACATTTATTAATTAATTTTAATAAATTCAAGGATAAAAATAACATTTATTAATTAATTTTAATAAATGTATGGATATACAATAACAATTATTAATTAATTTTAATTCATTTCGAGCTATGTATGTAATATAATATTTGTAAGAAAAAAAAATATCTTATATAATAATTAATTTCTATAATTTTTATCAATATACAATACTTCTATTTATATATAATTATTTTGTATACAATAAGTTTCTTATAAAGAGGTTTTTCTTATATTTTGCTAATAAGATTTTCTTATAAAGAGGTTTTTTAATGTGGAAAAGGTTGAATTCCAACCAAATGGGTGAACAATTTTCTTATAAAGAGGTTTTTCTTATAAAGAGGTTTCTTATAGAGAGGTTTTACTGTATTTATATATGAATTATACACACTATGAAAAAGTGTATTCTATAGGATTGTGCATGTGAATGTATTTAATATAATGGAGAAAAAAACTAGCTCAATTCATTGAATTGAATGCGCTGCGCCTAACTTTGTATAGACCCATTATTTGCTATCTTAATACATTGTGTTGTGCTTGTGGCAGTATGCCCTTAAGTATCATTATTGTATCAGTACACTAGTATGTTGGAAATTTTCAGATTGTTCACTCATTCGAAGTTTTCGAATAGTAATTATATACATTTCGAAGGTTTCAAATAGTATTATTTTTGTTAAATTATGTAATCGAAGTTTTCAAATATCAAAATTATTCATTTCGAAGGTTAAAAAATGAAAATTATTCATTTCGAAAGTTTCAAATAGTGAATATATTCATTTCGAAAGCTTCAAATAGTAAATAATAGTCATACCCAACCGGTCATTGCTCAGTTTTTGATTGTTTGCCTATCTATTATTTATTAAGTATAGCTATTCATGATTCTACATTGCTAGTATATACAATTAAATCAATTTTAGCTAAAATACAAACAAATGTAGACAAATAATTTAAAAATACAAAAAATATGTCAAAATATATTTTAAAAAAAATTAAAAAAAATAATATAAAAAATATAATATTTATATATTAAAATAATATTTCAAAAATTAGAGGAAAAATATAAAAAAAATTCAAAAAATATAAAAAAATATTACAAAATATATTTTTTTAAATATCGAATAATATTTTTAAAATATATTAAATATTTCAAAATATATTTAACAAAATGTTGAAAAATATTTTGTATAGATATTTAACTAATATATTATTATAAATTCAATTACTTTGCTTATATTATAATATAAAGATTATATATATAAATCAAACTTATATAAGAAATAATATTATAATATTATATTTCCGTATTTAGTAAATACTATAGTATTTAGTATATATACAATATTTATTAAATTTGAATATAATTGTATAGTTCAAAAGTCATTTTTATAGACATTTAACTAATATATTATTATAAATTAAATGTATTTGCTTAGTTTATAAACAAGTTATACATATTAGTGATTGTTACTTGACATCGTTTATAAAATAATCCATTTGATAAAATATTTATACAATTTAATTTAATTTTTATAAATGTAGCGAATTCTTTAAAATTCCAAAGATAATAAACATATTCGAGCTATATTACTGGCTCGGCTCGTTCGAGCCAATATCAAACTCGACTCGACTCGAAAAACTCGGCTCGTTTTAGATCACTAGTGTACACTGTGATAGGGCCTTAAATAAAAATATAATATCAAATGTAATTATATAATATGATTCATATTTATAACATTTGTATAATATTATAATGATATATTTGTTATTAAAAAATAATAAATGTTATTGAAAATATAATTTTAAATCATCAAATTTTATGATAAATGGATCATATTATATTAGAATAAGTTACAATATACTAAAATAGTATTTTACTCTATATTATTTAGTAAAATGATTAAGTTTGGTAATATTTGGCTATTACATATAAATAACTATTATTAGTAATAATGTATTACTATAAAAACGATCCCTTTACACATTTCAATATATAAACAATTCATAATTAGAATATTCAGCGTAATTAAATCACATAATCATTGTATCATAGACATGTACGTGTAATTAGATGGGTGTCCTACCCACTCCCTGATATAACCTGATATAATGTAGGCAATTATAACTTAAAATTTAAAAGTTGAATTAATTTTAAAAAAACGAAAAAAACCATTTGAAAAAACCAATTGAAAAAACCAAATCAACCCTGTATAATATTAAAGTTAATTTTTATTATATAATATTTTGATATATAAATAATATATATATATCAATAATTATTACGAAAATCTAAATAAACAATGCATTATTACGAGAGATATCACACGATTAGTATCCTCTATAATATGGGAACTGTCGTAGTAATACGATCTGTCACTGCAATACGAGCTGTCGTAGCAATACGAACATTGTATCAACATCATGATCAGCTAGCGTACGCAAGTCTATGTCTCTATCCACCAGTACTTGCTTCAATTCTCCTGTGCGAATCAGTAGATAATACAATGGTATCTTTATATAAATAATATGTATGAATAATTAATTATCACATATAATAATAATAATTAAATAATATAAATAATGAAGAAGCAGTCATTATCTATAATATTGTAGATAAATAGATATTGTGACATCGGTTTTATAATAAAATCAATTAACCTCAATATAATAAAAAATTGCTATAAAATCCAAAACAATCTATTTAAATAAAAGAACTATTTTAAATTCAAATTGTCAATATTAAACTTGTTCAATATAAATATTATTCTATATATTAAGTCATAATTTAATTTATAGAAAGTATATTTTTTATATATTAATACTTTCTAATATATATATATATATATATATATATATATATATATATATATATATATATGTTGTATGTAAGACTATTTACCTTGATAAAAATCATAAATGATTTAAATTTAAATAAACATTATTTTATTAAATTGTATCGTATACTCATCGAATAACGCGAAATTTCAATAAATATACCTGACCAATACTCAATTACGCTAAACTTACGTCCACTTAGAAGTTAGATAGCCTATATTAACTTATGATTATGTAACAGCTAACCTATCGTTACATAACCACTAACCGTACGCTATTACATAACCACTAACCTGAAGTGATGACGCAATCGACGTCCCTGTTGCTGTCGTCGTCGCTGAAGTCGGGGCGAGACGCCTCCAGTTTCTTATCGAAGCACGCCATCAGAGATACGTGGTATATCTGAAGGTCATCGTAATCATAGTTAGAGGTCGTGCAGATTTATTGATAACAACTATTATTGATTGTATTCAATGATAGGCTTAGTTTTCCGGCAATGATAAACTGTTTAATTCTGTGGTTATTACCGAGAAATATAAACTTTTTAGTGATAAATACTACAAACACATCTATATCTAGTGTATCTATAGATTTGTAAACGAATGAATGTTTTATTAATATTACGAATGAATGAATGTTTATTTAGACATAAAAATAACGTTAAAATATCTATATTGTGTAAAAAAAAAAATATAATAATAACAATAAAATATATAAAAAGAATAAAATAATAAATCAGTTGAATATAATAAAACTAATTTTTACGAATTAATAATAATACATTAGATTTAAACGAAGAATAATTTAAATTAGTTCTTAAGGGAATGGGTCATTCCATAGATCAGCTGAAACTACACTGAACACTCGTAAAGTAATACGATAAATGCATTCAACTGTATATAAAAGTTTCCAGCATTCTCTAGAACACATAGTACACTCTTAAATAAACATAAATACACATACTTAGCTTATATTTGAAAAGGAGATTTGTTGATATTCTAGAAATAAAATATTATATTGTTTATTTAAAATATATACATATTTTAATACAGAGCATTTTGCAGTCAGTTCACATTCAATGTATCTATAGTTTAGATTTTAAGTAAGCCACAAACATATATTTAAAACAAATCTACGATGATGAATAAATATCTATTAGAATTTGTTGCATTATTGTAAAGAGATAGAAAGTTGGTGCATATATATATATGAATTGTTAATGCTATTGTTAATTTTGATAAGCTATTAACCCTTTGCATCCGATCATTTTATAATTAAATGTCGCCCAGTTCCGACCATTTGTGTTTTTTTTAAAATATATATGCACGTTTTTAATAAATGAAAATGTGGATATACATATAAAAAATGTACTATTACAAGGTATAATTTTTTGGTTTACTATATAACATGGTTTATTAATCTGGAAAAAAATTAGTAATTAATTAATTATTCAGAATATTATAATCAATTAAAAAGTAACAATTATAATTAATTTAAAAAAATAATATAATTATATTTCAAACATAAATTAAATTAAATAACTTTGAATGCATTTGTCTCGAAATATTTATTTGATCAAATTCACTGGTGTTCAAAATTAAATTCATAGAGTAGTTTATGATATATTCTAATCAGTTTTTTTGATATAGAAAGAAGATATATATCTCAAAATATAGTATTATATATAATTATATAATGTTGAATATTTATCAATGTTTAACAATTATCTCAGTGTATATGTACAAGAGTATGTCTAGTGTATATAGATAATGATATGTGAAGCAAACGTATTTCTTTACTTGTATCTCTTTATGTGACATTAATTGTAATGCCGATTAGTTTGAAATATAGGTAGCAATACTATCATTTTAAATAATTTCAAAAGCAAATTCTCAAAGTATTGTTACATAATAAAGAATGTTACAAAATATGTATAATTTACATTGAAAATGGACCTATTGATTTATCATGTTTCTCGAATATTGCTGTATATTTTAAGAAAAAGAGTTCTAATTATAAAATAATAGTTAAAATATACACCATCAATTTAATTATTATTGTATTCAAAAATATACATAACTTTTCATTTATAATAGTGATATATTTTTAATTTACATACTTACAAATATGAACTCAAAATAGAATTAGAAATAAATAGTTTGTAGTACAAACGGCACAATTTTTCACAAATAAATTAAAATGATATTTCTTTGCTTCGCAAAATCCTTGATATAGATAACAAAATGTTGGCAAAATTCTAATTATTTTTTCAAAAATTGAATTTATTATATTTGCAAGTATTGCCTATCTATGTACATGTAAATATACGAAATTGAGCGACGACCGACATACCTCCTTAAAAGGTCATATTAACTTATATTAACTTATATTAACTTATATTAACTTATATTAACTTATATTAACTTATAATAACTTTAATGTAATCTTATTATTAAGAAAATCCTAAAAAGTAACATTACATTATAAGTGAGATTCCCTTATTGATGTAATAATAGTTACACATAGCAGATATATAGTAGTTGCTACATGAAGTCTACATACTAGTAAGTATAACTACAGTATGCAGTAACTATATATATATATATATATATATATATATATATATATATATATATATTGACTGTATTATTGAAGTATTATCTATGTATAATCAATATATTATCTCTATATTAACTATATATAATTTCTATATTAACTATATATGATTTCTATATTAACTATATATGATTTCTATATAATATATATATATATTATCTATATATTACTGATGTATTAGCTATTACTATTGTATACCTAATACCTATAACTATTGCATACCACTACACACAACATGTCAAGTAGTTAGGTAAACAAGGCCCCCATCGCCGTGGTTACAACATTAACCTTGCGACCTCCGCCTTCCACGTTATTGTATAGTCTTTGTTTCACCAACGATCCTAGAATCTGTTGCCCCGACTTAGTGGTGGCGATGTAGGGCAAAATGTGCGAACCGTGAGTTTTCTCGGCGTAGCAGATCCAGCCTGCGGAACAATTCAGGGGTTTGTATAGGGCTACTGGGGTGGGGGCGGGGTGGGGCTGAATATGGTGGGGGCGGGGTAGGGCTGAATATGGTGGTGGCGGGGTGGGGCTGAATATGGTGGGGGCGGGGTAGGGCTGAATATGGCGGTGACGGGGTGGGGCTGAATATGGTGGGGGCGGGGTGGGGCTGAATATGGTGGGGGCGGGGTAGGGCTGAATATGGTGGTGGCGGGGTTGGGCTGAATATGGCGGTGGCGGGGTGGGGCTGAATATGGTGGTGGCGAGGTAGGGCTGAATATGGTGGTGGCGAGGTAGGGCTGAATATGGCAGTGGCGGGGTGGGGCTGAATATGGTGGGGGCGGAGTAGGGCTGAATATGGCGGTGGCGGGTGGGGCTGAATATGGTGGGGGCGGGGTAGGGCTGAATATGGTGGTGGCGGGGTGGGGCTGAATATGGTGGGGGCGGGGTAGGGCTGCATATGGTGGGGGCGGGGCAGGGAGGGTTAAATACGGTGGGATAAGCCTGCTTTGTATAGCCCGATATCGGGGCTATAACAATTATTTAGTAGTTATTCGTTTTAAAACATTTATCCGATATCGAACGAGTCAAAGATTTAATAAATAATTAATATATAAGCGCATGCATAATGTGTGCGCGATATAGTTGTAGCCGTTCACAGCGTAACTGCCCGATAGCTGTACTCGCCGATATCGGGCTATACAATTGAGGCTGTTATTTGTAGTGCGGAAACTCACCCTTAAGGGGACCAGCTACTTATAAACAGTATACATGTAAAAGATAGGGAAAATAGCATGTTTTAAAAATGTATAAACTCTTATAATATTAAAGTTTTTGTAATAATTTTTTAACAATCTTATTATAAACATATAGCTTTATCATATGGTTGAATATATTTTAATAATTATTAACATAAATAATATAAAAATGATTAATTATAAAAAAAAATAATTAATTAAGATATTTATCACAAATTATCACTAAATTTACAATTTATATAAATTTACATATATTATATATATAGAATAATTAATCATACTGTTCATTTATATATTATATATAATATTGTGAAAATTTGAAGAAAAAATATTCAATATTGAATAAGAAGAGACATTAATTGGAGATATACAAAATGCAAAATAATTATTCTGAGTAAATCAAGTTTCAAATATAATATATGAATATAAACAATATGATTATATAGGTACAAATAATATAATATAAACAAAATGAATAATGTAATGAACATAATTTAAACACCATTTTAAAGATAATATTTGAAATATTATAATTTTACATTAAAAAAAAATTTGAAATTCAATTTTTTTCCGAAAAAATCAATAGTATCTCGTCCCCTTAAAGGGTGTGTTCTACGGCCACTAATGATCGCCATAGCAACACTACCACACTACTACTATTAGTGGTGCAGTGTCCGTCACGAGCTATAAGCGCTAACCTTAATCACTAACACTGTATATGAATTATGTTATAACAATAACTATATATGTGATATATGAATGGATAAATATCAGTTATAATTTGAAATTGACAAACTAGACTGGGATTAGAGATCGTAATGGTAAGTGTAATAGCGTGGGGGGGAGGAAGGTCGCTAGTAATCCGGTTCAACACTAGAGGTCAAACACCAGAGGTCAACTGACCGGGGCACGCCGATGATAGCATAGGTAGCTTAGTTTCATCGTCTCCTCCTCCTCCTCCTCCTCCTCCTGCTGCTTCTCCTCCACCTCCTGCTGCTGCTGCTGCTCCGCCCCTGATACGACGGTACCTCTGCAGAAACTCCCGCGCGTTACGCTCCAGACTCAGACGATGCCCGTAGCTCTCGTCGATTACGTAGTCGACACCTGTCAATCATCGTCAGAAATGTGGTTAAAGAGCTCCACCTGGAGGTGGTTCGTAGCTTTAATCAGGGATTAAGGGAGTACCGCAGTTGTAATAGTCACTGAAATAGAATACTTGATTTCTAAATCTAATAATTTTTCGTTTGTGTTTATAAACTTTTATTATCAACGACTATTATAATTTATTTAATAACGTACAAATTTAAAAATGTAATCGTTTATCATAAGTAATTTAAGAATTACTAGAAATACTTTATTTTAAATCCGAATCTCAAAAATGTTATCTTCAAAAATCTTCAACTAACCTCGTCCTATTTTAAAGATGGATGGATTTAGCATTGAATTTAATACGATGAAGTCAATGATATTCTACTTAGTAAGGCCTTAGCCCCCTAGATAACTACTGTGTCCGCCCCACATTAGCTCTATCAACTATCCGTGCTATCCATCTGCATAGATGTACGCATATCTATTCACGACGTACGAATGTAGCGCTACCTATCTGCTTGAAGAAGCGGCAAACTTTCAAGGCCACGTCCTGCAAGGACAGCGAGTATTCGACTGCCAGCGAAGACAGAGCCTCGCTTGACATCGACACCACGACGACGACCTTCGCAGGCTGATCAGCGGCCGTTGCCGGTTCGTTGCCGGTTGACTAAACAATGGTACGAGAGAGTTATTAGTAAGGCTAGCTAGTGGGTATTAGTAGGGCTATTGGTGGGTATTAGTAGGGCTATTGGTGGGTATTAGTAGGGTTTTTGGTGGGTATTAGTAGGGCTATTGGTGGGTATTAGTAGGGCTATTGGTGGGTATTAGTAGGGTTATTGGTGGTTATTAGTAGAGTTATTGGTGGGTATTAGTAGGGCTATTGGTGGGTATTAGTAGGGCTATTGGTGGGTATTAGTAGGGTTATTGGTGGGTATTAGTAGGACTATTGGTGGGTATTAGTAGGGTTATTGGTGGTTATTAGTAGAGTTATTGGTGGGTATTAGTAGGGCTATTGGTGGGTATTAGTAGGGCTATTGGTGGGTATTAGTAGGGTTATTGGTGGTTATTAGTAGAGTTATTGGTGGGTATTAGTAGGGCTATTGGTGGGTATTAGTAGGGCTATTGGTGGGTATTAGTAGGGTTATTGGTGGGTATTAGTAGGGTTATTGGTGGTTATTAGTAGAGTTATTGGTGGGTATTAGTAGAGCTATTGGTGGGTATTAGTAGGGCTAGCTAGGTTAAGTAGCGGGGCTATAGTTGTAGGAATGGGCTAGCTATAATGCCCACCCGTCTACATTATACACAACGATGATAAGACGCTAATACAGTGGTAGTTGTTGGTGGGCACCCTGGTGGGGTGACGTGTACGTAATGATGGAGTGCCGCGCAGATATACTTAATTACAGCCTATGATATTCTAATAATAATAATATCTATTTATTGAATCACGATATATGTATATATATTGTTATTGTTATTTTGGTGGAGTCCTTTCATCTCATCCAGGAATATGAAGTTTACACTTATAACCAAATGGATTTAATGTCCCTTCGAAGCCTCTCTCATGTTAAGGCATCCATGGTTTTAGCGAGAGCAGATTATTTTTTATACGCAATTATATAATATCAATTCTAAATATTATTTAAAAACTTATTTTATTGGTGCGGACGAGGCTTGAACCCGCGTCTCACTACCTATGTGTCTGACGCCTTAGCCAACTGAGCTACACATGTAGTTATCTTATATATATATATATATATATATTATGGTTGCGTAAGGGACACAATGCACTACCACCACTACCACTGCTGCCACCACTACCACCACTGCTGCCACCACCACCACCACTGCTGCCACCACCATGCTTACCGTCGCTGCGTTGGCATCTAGGATCAGCTGTAGTTTGATGAAGCTCTGCTCGGTAACGAGGATCTCTTCAGCTGTAGTCACGCAACCGCTGCAAGCTAGACAGTCGTTAAGGGTGATCTTAGCTGGCTGTAGACGTACTGTTTCTCCTGTCTATTGGGGTGTGAGGGGGGGTTAGGGGGGGTAGAGCTAGGCAGTCGTTAAGGGTGATCTTGAAGTGGTGAGGGGGTGAGGGGGACCAGCATTATCATCATTAATCGCAGTTTTAAAAGTGTTTTCTTATTCTGTACATATCATTCAAAGTTATCTATTGCGTTTACTCCTAAAGGCGCATTCACACCAACAGTATGGGTCCGTTATTTACCCCGATGTCGACTTCTTCAAATTATTGGGTTTATTATAATTGTGTTAACATTACCAGTCCGATAGTAAACACAAACGTGAACTATCGTACATGATCTATTGATGTGAACGCAGCCTATGACAGGCAACGGCTTGAGTGACAGGTATCTTACTTCGTTATGAACTGGCAGCACATTTTTGGGTTAGCAACGAATACAAATATCTGCTATCTTTGTCAATCAATCATTAAAAAGGGTAACAATTCACCATTTATTTAGATAGAGAGCTTAATATTGCTATTACTTTTACTATTACTATTACTATTACTATTACTATTACTATTACTATTACTATTACTATTACTATTACTATTACTATTACTATTACTATTACTATTACTATTACTATTACTATTACTATTACTATTACTATTACTATTACTATTACTATTACTATTACTATTACTATTACTATTACAATTACTATTACTATTACTATTACTATTACTATTACTATTACTATTAATATTACTATTACTATTACTATTACTATTACTATTACTATTACTATTACTATTACTATTACTATTACTATTACTATTATCATTATTATCATTATTATCATCATTATTAATAATACGATTACATCACATCACTGCGCACGTCTACCTCGTTAACTTCATTGTAACTTCCATCTTCTTTGATGACGATCTCCGCTCTGCCGGTTCTTTTCACCCTCTCAACTTGAATCGGCTGTATGCACTCCTATCATGTTATATCGTTAAGTAACATTAAGTGTGTAATATCACACCGTTATTGGCGAGTAATAATGATAATAAGTGCGTACTAGTAATGTGAATGAGTTTAGCGTCGCCAGGTAGATATCTCGATAAGTTCAGTGAACTTCTATATCTATCTGGGTTCGCTACCGTTAATTACGGTGAACCGACCTGATTGTTATTATAAATAATGCCGGATTAAAATAAAACATCGGCAAGGATGTTATTAAGTCTATTTCCTTGTTAGTCGCGTGTTTGAAATCTATCGAATAAATTAGTCGGAACGCATAACTATAGCGTATAGGGTAACCCTATTAAGCTTAATAAAGGGGCTCCCAGTTTGTATATAAAATAGAATTCAATGAATGCTCGTGTATTCAAAAAGTTAGTTACATTATACTGTGAGGATTTCAATAAACACCCATTGAACTTTGAACTCTACCTAATTACACTAATACAGATAATACAGCCACATTAATAGAGATAACACACACACATGTACCTATAACAAACACACACACACACACACACATACACACATACATCTATATAGATGTATTAAATAAATAATCGCTTAATGATTATGATATTATTAGTTAATTTATGTTTATGTATAAATGTATAATGTATCAATGTATAAAATTGATGAATACATTCGTAATTATTAGTTTTACAGCATAAACATATAGTAAAAAATATAAGTAGTATAAGATAAGGATCAAACGTCCTTATTTTTACTATTCATTGTAGATACATAATATATATATATATATATATATATATATATATTATATATAATTATTACTATTATTATAACTATTATATTTAATATATATATATATATATATATATATATATATATATATATATATATATATAATTATTATATATTTAATATAATATTATAATAATATATATAAATATATATATATACAACGCACGCAATCACATAGGAAGTTCCTATTGGGAACTAGGATATCATATGTGTATGTTGTAGTTAGTCACTATTATTAATAGTGATCATGATGATGGTAACTTCACTGTAACTCGATTATAGGCAACATTTGTAAACAATACTATGCCATAATTCAACTATAGAGGGCGCTAGTTATATCGAAATAATATCGGAATATATAGTAAACGATTATATTTTAATATAGAGTATATATCTCTAGATGTACATCATGTATGAAACATGCTTATTTATATTGTTTAATAAATGATTTTATAACAATGTATAACAAAGTAAAAATTAGACTTTAAGTAATATAATAATATACTATACTAATTATCTAAATATTATTTAGATTTTATATGTTTATAGTTTATAAATCCAATATATGTACATTCATCAATACGTACGACTAATAAACCCGCTTATAAACACTAAAGGGACGTTTGCACATGAACGGTAACTGATAATTATTAACTCTTACAGAGTTATACGTAAATGATGTACAATAATTTTTATTTAATAAATTATGACGTTAAAAATGGTCGCCGTTTCAGACTCACCCCATAATCGTATATCAGACATATGTCATAGTTACTTATAGTAAACGATACCGTAGTCAGCGAAAGAGCTATTAAATAACGCTTAATAATTATAATAAATTATTAAATAATATAAATAGTAGATTTATTAGTTTAATTATTATAATATATTTCGTGTACTACATTCAAATATATTTCGTTAGCATCACGAAATATATTTGAATTTAAATACTAAACTAGAGAAGGGTTTATAAAATCATTGATATCGACTAGCGCGCCCTATAGTTGAATTATATGAATTCATGTATTTAGTTATATCATACAACTTGTTATCATAACTGTTGATAACGTTATGATTATTATAATCAATATGATAATGATAACATAAAGTTAAACCTGTGAGCTTTTCTATAATATATAGAATACAGTTTGATTATAGCTATATGAATGTATGTTACGTGCCCATAAATATTCGTGTATCAAACATGTGTCATAGTAACTATGCATATCATAATGATAGTTACTAGAATAGGGATCATCGGAACTTTACGATCAATGGACAAATTCGACGGACATCGATAGTTAAGTTCGCTTGATTTTATTTTAGCATATAAGATTAACTTTACGATCGACGGATATCTGTACATATAATTATTATAATAATACTATACAATCAAGGTTATAGACTCGATAAAGGAGCCGAATATATGACTAATAGATTATTTAGATATGGGCGTGTCTTAATTAATTATAGATGTGGATCAGAGAGTCATAGCTAAATTTGTTTATTTGCCAATATCAGCATTTTACGTGTTACATGTGTATATACACACACACACACGCACACATACACATACGATAAATACCTAGGCGTCAACTTCAATAATAAACTTAATCTAGATAAACATTACAGCTTACTTACTCAATCTACGACTGCACAGCTATTGAATCTTAAAAAAATACGACCATGCTTAAATAGAAATACTAGTAAACTACTGACTCGTATATTTTCAAGACTACAATACTGCAACTCACTATTCTCAGGATCTAAAAAACTGAAAATAGACAAATTTGACAAAATAATGAACCGCTCAATTAGAAATATATACCGACTACAGAAGACTGACTATACAACTAGCATTACTGACTTACGTAACAAACTTAACTGGCTAAACACTGAAGATTCTATCAACTACAAAATACTTACAATACTTAAAAAGACTATTACTTATAACTTACCCTATAATTTACGAAACAAAATAAAACATAAACCAAACACTAGACTTTTACGTAATAACAATTCCACTAAACTACACCAACCGATTACCCATTGCATCAAATACGAAAGGAGAAAATTCAGTTCCACATAAACAATTAGATGGAACAAACTACCCCCGCAACTTAGAAATAAAAATCTATCAATTAATATCTTTAAAAAGATATTAAAAAAATGTCTTATCGCCCAACATTAATGTTCATTTCACATCCACTATTTTTATCGTGCAAATTATATACATTCGCTATTTTTATCTATATGTGATATATATTGTTCGATCCACATTATAGAATTATTATTAATGATGATGTGTCTAAATAAATACTTTAACAATAACATCAACAACAACATACACACACACATAAACATATATATATATATATATATATATATATATATATATATATATATATATATATAAAGTTTATATTATAAACACACACATATATATATATATATAATTTAAATTTGTACTATTAGAAATTATTCGGTTATAATTCGAATATGCTACGTACACATGATATCGATATAGTTTTAGAATGCCTGTTTAATTTCAAGTAGAACCAGTATATTATATATGTATAATAATATAATAAATCGATATGTTATAGTTGTTATCTCGTTAAGATGTTGTTATGTTAATGAATAAGCCTGTTTAGGTATTGTTCATGTTTATTATAGGGCACGGGCCATGCGTGTTGCGATGCTAAAGCCAGACGTAAAAGTGATCGTCAAGTGCATCGCATCGCGTGGGCCAATCAGGACACGAATTCCTTCGTACGCGACACACGTAATGCGTGCGTCGAACTATATATCGCGAGACCGTAAACATATTATATAATCATTGTCCGATATTATATATGGGATGTTCAATCATACATTATGGAATGGTCCATTATAAACATAACATATATAGATAAATAAGGGGCGCCATATCAAATGATAACAATAGTAACTTATAATTTCTATTAGTAAAAATAAAAATTTAATAAAAAATCAAATTTATTAACAAATATTTAATTGTACAGTTACTATAACGGATAACATATCGATGGATTATATTATACAATGTATAATGTATACATATATTGATATTATTATACATATATAATATATTAGTTCTACTTGCAATTATAAAACTATATCGTAACTTTATATATATGTGTGTGTATTGTCGATATAAAGAAAAAATATACTTTCTTTATATGGATGGTATGTATGTATGTGTGTTTATATATATATATATGTGTGTGTGTGTATGTGTGTGTAACACGTAATACGCGGATGCTGATATTGGAAAATTAACAAATTGAAATATGACTCGCTGGTCCACATCTATAATTAATTAAGACACGCCCATATCTAGAGGTGGGCGTCTCTACTATGAAAATAATCTATTAGTCATATATTCGGCGCCTTTATCGCTTCTAAATCCAACAAAGTCAACTTAATGAATCATTGAATGATCGACACACATAATCATGATGATCATGTATGTGACAGTGTGACACATCATGATGATGATCGTGATGATCGATTTCAATAGTATAGAATATGAGATTAACTTTACGATTAACGGACATCGATGTCTGTCGAATTTGCTCGTTGATCGTAAAGTTCCGTTGATCCATAGAATATTAAGTTAACAATACCGTAATAACAGAAAAATCTATCAAATAACATTTAATAATTATATTCAATTATTAAATATTTTAAATAATCTATTTATTAAAGTTTAATTATAGTCATAAAATCAAATTTGTTAGCATCACAAAATATATTTGAATTTAAATACTAAACTAAGGAAGGGTTTATAAAATCATTTAGATCTGTAAGTTGAACTGCGCCACTGAATGACATTATTTACAAGATATTTATAATTATATTTATTTACAAATTTATATATTTGTTTATGTTAAGAACATTTGACCCAATTTGCACCAATCAACATTATTATAAATGACCAATAAATATACCCATGGAAATATATCAATATATCAATGATTATATTTATGATGATACGTGGATCCATTTTATGTCAAATATTTTCCGAAAGAAAATTACATTATAAAACCTTTGGTATATATGGGTTAGGGGCGCTGGAACGATTTTGTATGTAGGGGGTATCAACAATTCAAAATAAATTCTGTGGTAAAAGTAGGGGGACCAATACATAGGAGGCCCCCTTAGATTTTAAAGTGGGGAGTAATATGTGAAGGGATATATCAAGACCTCCTATAACATCGAGGTTATATAACCAAGACCTCCTATAACCTCGAGGTTATATGAGGTCTTGATATAACCTATATAGGAGCAGGGCCGGCTTAAGCATACTATGGGCCCCGGGCAAAAAAAACGTACGGCCCCATACGAATTTCATAACATATTAAATGGGCCATTCTAGAAATAACAAATATCTATATTTAATATAATATTACTACAATTTATTTGTATATATATATATATATAAATAAAAGATGTAGGTCCTATTATTATTCTATCAAATTATGTACAAATATTTATAATCTTTAAACAATTTTGTTTTTTCATATATATTTACATGTAGGTTACCTATTGTGTGAAGGAGACCCACTTTAAGATACATCTAATATATAGAGGGGGTCTCCTTCACGCTATGGGTCTAAATAGATATTACGATACCCACTTAAAATCATTGCAATTTAATGTAATTATAATTTACCTAATATTTTATAATTTACAAATTTAATTTTAAGTTTAGAGAAGCTTAAGCTTAAGTTATAGAATTATCCATCACGTTTAATTATTTACCATTAAATATTCTAGGATGAAAATGTCTACAAGTGGATATATCTAGCCCATCATATATATATATATATATATATATATATATATATATATATATATATATATATTAGTATTTGTATAGTCCATTCCTTTGAGGTGTATATCAATATGATATAATATATGTTTAATACTAAATTATCTTATTTAAATTACCTATATAGGTATATATTACCTACTAATCATCTTAATTGAATAAATACCTTGACTCTAGTAATGTAATATACGTAATATGTTATAACATATTATTTAACATATATAATATCAGATATAAATTATGTAATTTTGGGAAATCCACAAAATACTGCTCTAATAAAATCTGTTTGTGATGACAATATTATATTCGATAATGCTTTTAATAAAACATATTATATTCTTCTTTAATAATATATAATTATATTCTTCTTTTTTAAATATAGATGTTAATATATTATTTATATAGTTTGGATAAATAAATTATATTTATTTGGGATGAAAGCAAACAATATTGCTACAATTGTCGAAGATTCAACGGAATTTTTCCCAACCAGATTTAAGGAATGTACAGCGCAGATATAGGGATCCATATTGACAATGATCTATGGTATATTATGATATCTTTCATTTTATTGAATCTTCCAGACATATTACTGGATTTTTCATAACTTTGAGCTCTATCATCTATTATAGTTACATTATTATTTAAACAAATTCTAAGAAATCAATAGCTAAATATTAACCAACGTGATAATGAATCTTAAAGTAGGTCCTACATAAATAAATAAGTATATAATAATAATATCTAACTTGGTTTATATGATGATGACTATTAACGTACCTACATGTGATATAATTGGAATTGAGTACATTGATAAATAATATTATAATTTTAATTTTATATTTCTTCAATTATTAAGTTAACTTTCACCTGTTCTCAAATAAGAATATCGTCATTGTGTATATATATATATATATATATATATATATATATATATATATGAGGCCCTCATCATGAGGGTGATGTAAATCTAAACATTCAGTTGTAAGTTACTAGTACTAGTTGGATAATTGCAAAAATGCCTTTAGTATTATATTTAGATTATATATATATATTTATAAATAATATATGTTTAAATAAATATAAATATAAATATAATTTCTTTCTCTAATAATAGTCTGTTGAAAATGGTATGTACAGAGTTCCCTTCATCAATAATCATTATAAAAATACTATAAAGCAGAATATTCCTATTTAAATTAAAACTATTTTATATATATATATACATGTATATATATATATATATATATATATATATATATATATTATTTACACTAACACAATAATAATAATATATACACTATGAGAAGATACACCTTTTATTAATACGAGAAGTAGATAGAGAAAATTAATTCTTTTGAGAAAAATTATTTTGAAAATATCTAATTAGTTTTAATTACTATAAAAATTATAAATCTATATAGAATATAGTTTTTTTTCGTAATTTATAATCACTATAATCCTTTACAAATATCAGAAATCATAGTTAAAATATATCTTAATATATATCTCATATTTAATTTTAATATAAAGGAGTATACTTTATTTTCGTAAACTAATTATAGAAATATAAATTGTTAAGATTGAACTATGGTTAATATTTCCTTAAATTGGGTAAAAAAGGTTAATAAGTTTATCATTTATCATTTTCTAGTTTAAACAATTATTTATCAATCCGTTTCGTACTATTTTATCTGACAAACAGAGATGTGTGATATGATCTATGGTTATCACTATTAGCATATGCTCCAACATCTTCATGTACCTGCAGGTGCACAAACAAACATGTTTCCACCATAGCTTCGTGTAAATTTAGAAATTTTTGTAAAATTCACTTTTCAAATCGATCTAAATGACTCATATTTAATTTATTTATTATATTATTTTTATTTATTTAATTAGAATTAATAATATATAAGAAAAATACATTTTTTAACACAAATACAAAATTTTGTTATTGATAAATAGTAAACAAAATGTTCTCAAATAATTCATGGGCCCCCCAAAATGTGGGGCCACGGGCAATTGCCCGGTTTGCCCCCCCCTTAAGCCGGCCCTATATAGGAGGTATTGCATATATCAATACCTCCTATAACATCGAGGTTATATGAGGTATTGGATATATATCTCCAGTCCCCCCTATTGCAGCGCCCCTATGCATTACCCATTGTACCATTTAGAATCACGTTAAACCAGAGGTAACTATCACATGTGCCATATATATTCATTATACATGTGATAATAGCATCACATTTACCGTATATTTTATAGAGAAATCTAAGTATAGGTACGTTTGAATCGTGTATATATATCTTAAATCATTGGAGTATAATTATATCATATATTATATGATATCGTATACGCTATCAAAAATTAAATATAATCAGGTTTCTATGCAATATTTATATTATACTCAAGTAATCGAGGATCTAGATTTATTATATCAATACCTCCTTTAATATTATATGGCTATATCACAGCAAACAGTAATAGCAAGACCTCCTATAACCTCCTATAACCGAGGTTATAGGAGGTCTTGGTAATAGCCTCATAATAACAGCATAACAGCATATTTAATAACCTCAAATGTTTACATTGTGCTATTATGTTTCCATTAAATGTATATTATTCTGCTATTAATTTGTCATGCTATTATTTAATTTAATTTAATTTAATTTATTTTAAAGACTCTTTGTGCCATAACAATCAATCGTCTAAAATAAAAACAAAAAACAATATAACAGAACATAAACGAAAATAATATAACTAATAATAATGAACAATATTAATACACGAAGTAGACCTACTCAACATTAATATAAATAGTAAATAAAATTTTAAATATTGATACAAATAGTGATCAAAATAGTGATCAGGGAAATGCAATAGTAAATATATATGTTTTTAATAGAGATTTCAATGAGTTGGTGGATTGAGTGGAGCGTAGTTTATGTGGTAGTTTATTCCATAGATAAGGGACCGATATGTGCCATGCACGAACATTGGTGGTATGGAGATTACGTTTAGAGGGTAGATGTAGAAGGCAAGAAGTAGTAGATCGGAGAGAGATAGTTTGAGTGGGGATAGAGATTAAGGAAGATATATATTAAGGTATGTTTTGGTGAAATGAGTTAGTAGAAGGACTTTAAATATTATTTTAAATGTTATTGGTAGCCAATGCAATCACTTTAAATATGGAGAAATATGTATTTGAGAAAGCGATCAATTTTTAAAATTGATCGTACTAACAGATTCTGTAGTATTTGTAATTTATTAATTTGATAGCCAGGTAAGGAGAAAAGGAGAATATTGCAGTAGTCAAAAAGCGGTAATATGAAATATGAAGCGAGAGTTATAGAAATACTTAAGGATATGGAGTTACGCATTAGACGGAAAGAGTGAAGATGAAAGTTTATAGAGCGAAGAAGATTTGAGATGGTGAGATGAAAAGATAGAGAACTGTCGAAATAAACACCAAGATATTTAACATTATTAGAATATAAGATATTATGATTGTTAATTATGAAATGTTTAATCATGCTAAAAGGTGGGACTATTAATGGGCGTTTGGGAAAAGGGAGGTGAAGAAATATAGTTTCTGTTTTATTGGGATTCAGTGATAGAGAGTTAGGATATTTGAAAGCCAAGTATGTATAGATTTAATACAGTTAGACATAATATTTGGAGCAAAATTGATACCAGAAGTGCATTTTTACGTTAAGTTGTATATCATCAGCGTATGAGTGAACTGATATAAGGGGAAATTTAGAAAATATATTAAAAATAGGAAGTAGATAAATATTAAAATGAATCGGTCCTAATACAGAGCCTCGGGGACTCCATAAATAATATTTATAGGAGATGATATGTGCCCATTGATAATAATAGAAGATTATTCTGCTGTTATGTTGCTATTTAATATCTATTATGCTATTAATAGCATAATAGACATTACATAGCAACATAACATCTAGGGGCGCTGCAACAGGGGGGACGGTGGGGGGATATGTCCTTCCCCCAACTCTAAAATATAGGGGGACCTCATATATATTGGTCCCCCCCCACTTTTACCACAACATTTATTTTGATTGGTTGGTCCCCCCTACATATAAAATTATTCCAGCGCCCCCAGTAATGCATTGTTCAGTATTCACTTCAACTAGGATTCATATATCTATCTATATAAGTTATATTATTAAATACAATAGGTATATATATTTAATATATTATATATATATATATATATATATATATATATATATTAAATTGAAAGTTTATTTAAACACTTACATAAATCATAAATGATTTCTCATTATATTTCTCATTATCATAAGTATATATATAGAATACAAATAATAAAATTAGGTTATATTCATTGAGTTGATTGCTTTTGAATAACGCTGTGAATTTCCTATTTAATACATGTAAAATAAACAAAATGGCGGCGTTGTGCGGCCTCCCCTTAAAACAATAAATACCATTAATAATAATACAATAAAATAGAATAAACCGTAAGGAAATTAATAAATAAAATAATAATGACAAACAATATTAGTATTACAGGTTGCCACCTGAGATCAATTGTTGTATATATTTCTTGAATGTTTTATGCTATTTTATGGATCTAATATAGGGTGGGAGTGAATTCCATAGCTTTGGACAAATATAACTCAGTGCCCGAGTATTCATTTGTGAGGGACGGAGAATAGGGATAGATAGAAGATGAGATGCATGGTTTCTAAGATATGTAAGGGAAGATATTTGTACTAGAGAAGCAGAAATATAGGAGGGGCAATTCGAAGAGTATATTGAGGAATGAACAATCACAGATAGTATGCCTAAGTAGAGCATTTGTTAAATGGGAACCATGGAGGTAAGTGTTGGTATGAGGAAGTGGAGGAATGATCTCGAATACCTAGGTTATATGTTCTATGGATGATGAACGAATAACTCGATTTAGGGGAGATAGGGATAGATGGATATATAGATAGATATATATATACCTATAGAGGATAATGGAAGATTGATGAGGAGTGAGGAACAGTAATCTATACGTGAGAGGACAAAGGAATTAACTAGAGTTTTAGTAAGAGATACAGTAATTGATTTTCGTATTTTTCTAATTCTAAAAATATGATAATTTGCAGATTTAGTGATGGTAGTAATATGTGGAATGAAGGAAAAAGTATAATCAAAAAGTACACCTAAGTTGTATGCAATAGGAGAAGAAGATAATTCAATGTTATCAATAAGAAAAGGGGGATGTAAGTTGGAGATGTGAAAGGTTTAACAATGTAGATTGGAGGTATTAAGAGAATATTATTAGAAATAAGACATTCTTTAATGTCATTAGCACAATTAGAGAGTTGCTTATTGAGACATGGTGATGAATTAGTAGGAAGAAACATATATAGTTGTATTTTATCTGCATATAGATGGTAATATATATTTGGATATTTAGATAACATTATAAATAAATTGGTTCACACACATTATATATATATATATTAATATACAAATAATATACAAATAATATATACTTTTTTATATATGAATTTTCTTATATATATATATATATTATAAGTCTACTTTATAATCTACTTTAAAGTGAAATTGTACCATGGTACGATTTCATATTATTTATAGAAGAGAAAAGTGTAAACAACGTAATTAATATGGCGACTTACTTCCTCAGCCTATATATGTAGAAGTTTATTCCTATGGGTATTTAATAAAGGCGCGTAGCACACAAAAAAGCACACACACACACCACTCCGAGTTAATGAGCAGTGACATCAGACTATTGAGCCCATAGTACAGCACATTACCAGCTCATAATATAGTCGGCCGCTTTTACAATCTTTTCATTTTTTCTAATCTTTTTAAATATTCACTATTTTCGCGTTTATTACGTTAGTATTGGACTAGCTTTATTAAGGGGAATCCCACTATAACTTTCCTGGAATATTATCTTTCTGCCTAATGTTGCTGCTACCTTATCCCACTATAGTGTAGTAGCAAAGATTTTCCGAAGGAATGCTTCGCAAAATCTTTGGTAGTAGTATAGTTGTGTACAAGATTATCTGGCGCCAGATGGTATAGCTTGAAATTGTATGATAGGCTATTAATCAACCAATATAATTTGTTATTATTTTTATTTAAAATTTAAATAAATTAAGCTTCAATACATATACTATTATATTGGTGATGTCCCAAAGTACCGAGAAGCAACAGTATACCTCCATATTAGCCAAAACCCAGACTAAATTATATAAATAAAGCATATAGGTTATATATAAATATATAGATATATAAATAGTTATACAATTTATAAGTTATATATATATGCAATTATTATTTAATATTAATCAATATAAAAGTATATTATTACTATAATTAAAGTAAGAACATAAATGGTTATGTTATTATCTTACAAATATTGGACCAATGCTTTGGAAAGAATTAAATTACTATTAATAGTTTTAACATATATATATATTATATACTATTGAAAAAGTATGCATGTATGTAATCACACTCGAATGTGTATAGAGTTTAAATATGATAAATTATTATTATAAATTGTAATATACATTATATATTGTGATATGATTATTTTAGGCCAAATGAGGAGGACAACTCAATAAACGATTTTACACTTTATTTAGGGGAAGACAATTACACTACTTAATAACACACATTAAAAAAACCCTTCTACTTATATTTAAGTGATCAATAATGTAATAATAATAGTTATATGGATAATAATAATAGTTATATGGATAATAATAATTACATCCATCACAGCTGAGTAACGTTAAACACATCTGAACGCATGCAGCGTCGACAGAAAATATAATGTCCCAATGTAAAAGTCATGATGACTACATTTTCACATTATATTCCTTCAGGAGGAATATTTATTCCACGTTCTATTAAATACTAAATATAATGAGGTTGCATATGGAATCATGCTACTAGCATGTATCTAATGGGGGCTTCACGGAGATTCTATGATAATCACGAAGGCAGCACAGACTTCTATTGTCATCTCTAAGGCTCCACGTTATTGATTATCATGGACTGATGTAGTCATCTCGAAGGCAACACGTTACTGGATATCATGGACTGCTGTGGATTGAGTGATTTTTATTTTAGTAAATATATATATATGGACTTCGCAGATGATATTGCATATTAAGTGAAGGTACCAAAGAAGCCTAAGAGATGCTCACTCGAGTCGAAAAATCAGCAAAACGAGTAGGACTAAGCATGAATACAGGGAAAACGAAATACATGAGTTACAATAATAATCAACAGTTTGAAATCAAAGCTATAGATGGGTCAAATCTGAAAAGTGTTGAAGACTTCAAGTACCTAGGGGCATGGATAGACAGCAGTGCAAAAGATTTAAAAATCAGAAAATCGCTTGCTTGGAGAACATGTTATCAAATGAGGAATATCTGATAATCAACTCTTTGTAGGAAACTAAAACTCAAACTCATGAACACCACAGTTGAATCGGTTCTGCTGTACGAATGTGAGACTTGGACCCTCACAAAAACACTACTCAAACAACTTGATGGCATATACACTTGAATTCTACGAATGATATTAAACGTAGATATGATGAAGTTGTTTCGGATCTAGTTCTTTGGGAACCAACTCATGGAACTAGAAGACGGGGAAGGCCATCAGAAAATACATCAGGAATCTGGAACGCGAAACTGGTATACCGGAGAGCGAGATGAGAGTAAACATGATGAACCTTGCTGTTTGGAGAACTTTTACTGTCCGGAAATCAACAATCCCGAAATAAGAATATAATAATAAATATATAGTTGATATAGTATAAATATTTGCTAACGTAGTTGTTATCTCGAAGGTGAAAGTATATGGATCGTTGTGGTTCATCTTGAAGATGCAATTCAATGATAATCATGGGTTGCTGTTGTCATCTAAATGGATATATAATATATATATATATATATATATATATATATATATATATATATATATATATATATATATATATATATATATAAATAAGGTTATAAGTAAACTTATATATTTAATATAAAGTAATAGGTTTGTGTATAGTTTTTGATACATATGTATATGTATTAGCTCTCTATATCCATTATAATCTGATTGCATTAGCATGAGAGTGGCTTTCAAGATAATAAAATAACAATATATACAAATGAATCATAACTGATGAACATATGACCACTTCTTTACTTACTAAATTACACTGACATGCTAGCTTATATGATGAATATATGTTTTATGTGTTATAACATTATAACGCTTCGTCGGGTTGACTGTGCATTGTAGCCGTTGATTTCAAAATACGTGTTCCGTTGCTAACAACCTATATCCACTTATACAGTTACATATAAATGTCTATAAAGAAACTTACATCAAGCTTTCCAATAAAATATGCTAACAAAATACAAAATTTTACCTACAATATTAGTAATTTATAAGATTAAATTACAATATAATGTCTAAATATAAAAATTTCTCATTACATTCCTTCAGGCGGAATATTTATTCCACAATCTATTAAATACACAATATAATATAAGATTGCATATGGAATTATGCTACTATTATGCATGATGGAAATGCTGGATGGTACCTTGATCAGTCAGCATCTATGAGGGCTTCACTTAGATTCTATGGTCATCACGATGGCGTCACAGACTTCTTTTGTTATCTCTAAGGCACCACGTCATTTATTATCACGGAATGCTATTGTCATCTTGAAGGCGACACAGCACTAAATATTATCGACTGCTGTGGATTAATTGAGTTTATATTTAATTAAATATAGTATATAGTTATAAATATTTACTACCGTTATTGTCATCTTCAAGGAGAAAGGTTGATTTTGTCACCTCAAATGCTACATGTCACTGAATATCACAGACTGCTGTTGATGTATTGATTTTTGGTTTAAGTAAATATATAGTTGAAAGTATAATTATTTACTAACGTTATTGTTATATCGAAGAAGAAATGTTACGGAAAGATATTGTCATATCTAAGCTGGTATCATAGAAGGTAGACACGGGCTTCTGGGTTAATATCTAAGGTGTTACGTCACTGAATATCATGGACTGCTGTTGAATGATTTAATTTGTTAAGCAAATATATCTATATACGATTATAGTCGAAATATATAGTAAAATAGTCGTAAGTATAAAGTAGTAATATTTTCTAACGTATTTGTTATCTCGAAGGCGAAAGTATATGGACTGCACTTGTTCATCTTGAAGGTGTCTTGTCAATGATAACCAAGGACTGCTTTTCAAATCTAGATGAATGTATGATATATATAAATAAGATTATAAGTAAACTTATATATTTAATATAAATTAATGTGTTTTCATTAGAGTTTAGAGTTTTGGATATATATCTATATGTATAGATCTGGTTATAATCTGATTGAATTAACGTGAGAGTAGCTTTGAAAGTAATATAATAACAATATATATATATATATATATATATATGAATGATATAACTGATGAAAATATGACCACTTCTGTAATTACTAAATTACACGTAGCCGTTAATTTTAAAATGCGGGTTTTATTTCTAATAACCTATATTAACATATGTTTTTAAACAGAACATAAGTCAAGCTATCAAATAAAATAAGATAGCCAAATACAAAATGTTTAACTATATTATTTTATTATTGAATAAGTAATTTATAAAAAATATAATCACTACTAGCTCTAGCCATAAACATAGTCATACGGTAATAGTTGTAAATATTAACAATCAAATCGCATGAGTGCTCTAAATAACAAAAGTTACGGTTTTAAATAGATCTCGAAATTTGGTATACATTTTATATTTTCATAATTATTATACTTTCAAAGTAACTTTGATAGTGTAAAAATATATATTTATAAATATAGTATAATCATTATACTAATTCATAAGTATATTATAATGAATAAAATATAATAAATAAATTACTAGAATATATATTTCTACTATTAAATATATTATATTATTATAATATTTATATGTAAGGAATAATAATTATGAACATATAAAATATATACATAATTTAGTGATCTATTTAGAACAGTCTCTTTCGTTATTTAAACATTGTAAAATTATATCAAAATTATTCGAAAAAATTAGCTCAAATGAGGGGTAAATTTGATCAAAATTAATGTTAAAATTAGTCTTGAATTTAGATAAAAACTAGTGGTCAGTATAAGCTTAATTTATTTAATAAATTAATGTTTACACATTAAAAGGCTTAATTTGAGATTAAATCTATTGGTAAAATTATATAATAATTATTCGAAAAAATTAGCCTACATGAGTGGTAAATTTCATCAAAATTAATGATAAAATTAGGCTTGAATTTAAATTAAAACTAGTGGTCAAAATAAGCTTAATTTATGTAATAAATTAATGTTTACACATTAAAAGGCTTAATTTGAGCTTAAATCTATTGGTAAAATTATATCAAAATTAGTAGAAAAAATTAGCTCAAATGAGGGGTAAATTTGATCAAAATTAATGTTAAAATTAGTCTTGAAATTAGATCAAAACTAGTGGTCAGTATAAGCTTAATTTATTTAAGAAATTAATGTTTACACATTAAAAGGCTTAATTTGAGATTAAATCTATTGGTAAAATTATATCAAAATTAGTCGACAAAATTAGCCTACATGAGTGGTAAATTTCATCAAAATTAATGTTAAAATTAGGCTTGAATTTTAATCAAAACTAGTGGTCAAAATAAGCTTAATTTATGTAGAAATTAATATTTACACATTAAAAGGCTTAATTTGATCTTAAATCTATTGGTTAATTTATATCAACATTATTCGAAAAAATTAACCAATTTAGTTGTAAATTTCATCGAAATTAATGTTAAAATTTTGCTTGAATAAAAACTAGTAGTCAAAATAAGCTTAATTTATGTAAGAAATTAATGTTTACACATTAAATGGCTTAATTTGAGATTAAATCTATTGGTAAAATTATATCAAAATTAGTCGACAAAATTAGCCTACATGAGTGGTAAATTTCACCAAAATTAATGTTAAAATTAGGCTTGAATTTTAATCAAAACTAGTGGTCAAAATAAGCTTAATTTATGTAAGAAATTAATATTTACACATTAAAAGGCTTAATTTGATCTTAAATCTATTGGTAAAATTATATCAAAATTATTCGAAAAAATTAGCCTACATGAGAGGTAAATTTCATCAAAATTAATGTTAAAATTAGGCTTGAATTTAAATTAAAACTAGTGGTCAAAATAAGCTTAATTTATGTAAGAAATTAATGTTTACACATTAAAAGGCTTAATTTGATCTTAAATCTATTGGTTAATTTATATAAAAATTATTCGAAAAAATTAGCCTAAATGAGTGGTAAATTTCATCAAAATTAATGTTAAAATTAGGCTTGAATTTTAATCAAAACTAGTGGTCAAAATAAGCTTAATTTATGTAAGAAATTAATGTTTAAACATTAAAAGGCTTAATTTGATCTTAAATCTATTGGTTAATTTATATAAAAATTATTCGAAAAAATTAGCCTAAATGAGTGGTAAATTTCATCAAAATTAATGTTAAAATTAGGCTTGAATTTTAATCAAAACTAGTGGTCAGTATAAGCTTAATTTATTTAAGAAATTAATGTTTACACATTAAAAGGCTTAATTTGAGCTTAAATCTATTGGTAAAATTATATAAAAATGAGTCGACAAAATTAGCCTAAATGAGTTGTAAATTTCATCAAAATTAATGTTAAAATTAGGCTTGAATTTTAATCAAAACTAGTGGTCAAAATAAGCTTAATTTATGTAAGAAATTAATATTTACACATTAAAAGGCTTAATTTGATCTTAAATCTATTGGTAAAATGATATCAAAATTATTCGAAAAAATTAGCCTACATAAGTGGTAAATTTGATCAAAATTAATGTTTAAATTAGGCTTGAATTTAAATTATATATAGTGGTCAAAATAAACTCATCATTAATAATAAATATAAGTTAACTAAGGGGGGAGTAAATGAGATATTACTGTGGATGTCAATTTAAAATAATGTTGTTAATACATAGTGGTCAAAATAAACTCAATTAATAATAAATATAAGTTAACTAGGGGGGGCAGTAAATGAAATATTAATTACTAGGAAATTGATATTAAATATTAGTTTATTTATCCCCGAAGGGAGTGCGCCGGTCCTGGAGGTACTGAAATACCAGGTCAACGCGTGGGAAAGTTGGAGCAAGCTCCAGTATCTTTCCCCGGTGTCAAAAATCAGTTTAATTTCGAAGTCAAGCTATGCAAGACATAAGAGAAATTAAGCTCTTAAGAACAGATTTCAGATAGGGTGATTTATCGAGTAAATTATCAATTAACCATAATCATCATTATGTTACCTATAGTGGCAATCTAAAAATTAATTTAAATATAAAACAAAGAGATAAGTTTATGTAAAATTTATGTATTTATGTGAGTAAAGAAAATAACGTAAAATATATAAAATATGTAAAAATATGTAAAAATATGTAAAAATATGTATAAAACAATAATAAAAAAAAAAAAAACGAAAAAACAATTAAAAAACAATTAAAAGATATAATCTTATCCCGGATCACTGAAGAATGCTTTTGTGACTAAAGCTGAACCTTCAATAGCTGCAATTCGCATATTGCGTTTAGCTTTAGCCCACATTTTTGATGGGATATTAAGAATCCTACTTATCTCATCATTTTCTGGTAGCCATGTACCATTAGTGCCGACGACTAATGGGATAACTTTACCGATCGAGATATACTTTCGGATCTTAAAATCCGCAGCATTCCTCAGATTACTCTCTTCATCGAAAGGACATGTAATGTCGATAACTAATCGAGTTGGGGAAGTTATAAGGATGTCCGCGATAAGATTATTTATATTATATTTATATGAATAAGCTATATTAAAATTATCTAAAAGGGAAGTCAGTATCAGTTCTACGCTGTCATGTCTAGTAGTCATCTCTCTGTACATGATGCGGCAATTCGAAACAACGTGAGATGTTGTTTCTAATGTATCGCCGCATCGTCGACATTGATCATCATTTGATGTTGTTCCTGGAATGAATTTTACTGGCAGGCAGCATAATTTAGATTTATGCCAGTAACTCCAGGCATCAAATGATAGCTGTGTACGTTGAGAGATGAGGTAAGGTATATCGTTAGATCTAACATCCAACGAGAAGGCTCTAACGCAGCCCTGAACAGAGAGGTTCTTTAGCTTGGCTGACCATCTCTCTCTGAGGGCTAATCTGATGGACTTTGTAATTTTGGATGCAAAGCAAGAGACATCATCGATGATTAATAAATAGTTTTGTTCATCGGCATCGATCTTGCAATGCAACCTAGTTACTGCTTTTCGCACTCTGGTCCATAGATTGGATAAGGTAGAGTTGTGACGAAAAGCAAAAAGTCCATCATCGTTGCTACCCGACAAGAATTTTAAATGGCAGGCATTTCTACCTTTAAGCCCGGTAGAAATGGTGTTATCCAATTCAATTCTTGCCAGGTGCCTAATCGTTAGATCGTCAGAATCTAACAGCTGTATACCTTTGGCACTTGTCCAAATGTCCGCTTCTTCACTGCATTTCTGGATCGCTAAACCCCCTACATTGCGTGATGCATAAAGGAACGTGTTCGATGCACGTTCCGGCAATTTGCATATGTATTTTAGGAATTTAGCGACCAGATTATCTAAGTCGGCTAGTTGGTCTTTCTTGACCCTACCAGACGATAGCTGAAAAGACATTGATGGCAAAAGGTGGGTTCTTAGAACCTCTAACTTTTGCCAAGGAGCTAGTAGTGATTCAGCTACCGACGTTAGTTGGTTGGGTATGTCGCTTGAAAGACCAAACAAGTATTTATGACCTATAGGAATTCCTAAATAAACTTCAAATTCATCTTTCTTTAGGGATGGGATGGGTGTATTATTGATAGAGAATGGGGTATGAAAAACTTGGTTATTAACTATTGAGATTGATTTGCATTTGGTGGGATTGAATTGGAGCCCTAAAGAAGATGAAACTGCCTGAAGTTTATTTAGGCAGACCTGTAGGCTAGCCGAATTATCTGAGATAATTGCAGTGTCGTCGGCATAGGTGGTCGTTTTGATCATTTGCCCATTTAGATTGAATCCGTCATTTATAGACTTTATCAATCTAATTAGCGGCTCGGTGGCTAGATTAAAGATGATGGGACTAAGTCCATCACCCTGTCTAACCCCGGCCGTGGGACTTACATCGATCTTGTGTTGACCACCTACAAGCGAACATTTAGTGCCGCTGTATATGTCCAGTAAAGTCGTCTGTAAGCTATGTGGTATGGGGAGGGAAGTAAAAAGGGATTTTAAAATAGTGTGGGGGAGGGAGCCGAACGCATTTCTGAGGTCTAACCACGCCATGAACAAGGGTTTATGGTTTTTCCTAGCCTCACCTACACAGCTCTCTAGTAGGTAGGTATGCTCTTGGATACCTTTGAGGCCAGGAATAAAACCCTTTTGTTCTTGTGAGATCCACTTCAGATCGGTCGCTACCTTCACCAGCTTACTCGCAAGAATACTTGAGTAAAGCTTGTATAGTGTGCAAAGGAGCGTTATCGGTCTGAAGTTGAATGCATCTTCTAGGCATCCTTTTTTATGGATTAAAATTGTTTTACCAACTTTCCAATTTTTAGGGATACCTAATTCATGTACGACCTTAAAAATAGCCTCGAGTAATTTACCACTAGGGTCACACTTCTTGATGTGTCTATACTCGAGGCCATCGTGACCTGGGGCCGTATTAGAAACTTTGCTTAGCTTTCTTACTATTTCCTTTCTAGTGGGTGGTTCCGTGAGCGAGAGCGATTGCTCATCTGATGGAACCCCCCATTCAATCCCGTCGAAAGGATTGTTCGGAAAGCTAGTTGCAAAGGAAGATGATTCGATTAAAGAACTAGCGAACTGCTTTAGATTGCCAAGGGAGCCAGAGTATCTCGGGCTCTCTTCCTTCAATACCTGCCTTACTGCCCTTTTCGGGTAGATATTGAAGAGCTTTTGGATAAAGCTGGCATCTTTCGGATCATGATGTCTAGGCCTTCTAGCGCGCTGCTGTTGCCTAGACTGGTGTCTACGTGTATTCGATCTACCGGAACCGGTAGATCTACTGGGTAGGGATTCCAGTCTAGGAGATGATTGCATCAACATATCAGCAGCGCACTCTCTTAGAAGACCATCGAAGTTATCCGAGTTGCAGGTCGCTAGTTCCGGGATCCACTTAGTTAAAAGCGGGTTAGCCTGGCGTTCGGTGGGGGGAAGTTCAGTATTGGAGAGTAGGGGAGTAACAGTCAGTAGTTGTTCAGTTAGTGGAGTTACGGTCCGTGTCAGAGGAGCTGAAGTAAGTGGGGTCATGGGTCGTAGAGTTGGTGAAGTTGGGGATAGTGTGGTAGGAGGCAGTGAAGTTGGTGTCAGTTGAGTTAGTGGGGTTGGTGACAGTTGAGTTAGTAGCGGTATGGATGGGGACGGTGGAGTTGGAGACAGTGGAGATGGGGTCAGTTGAGTAAGTGATAGTGGAGTCGGTGACAGTTGAGTGAGTATCGGTGTGGTTGGGGACAGGGGGGTTATTGTGGAGTAGTCTGCAGTATTGGAAGGAGATTCCCTTTCCGATGAAGAAACCGAATCCAATGATGAGTCCATAGGGATGTTAGAAATCAATGATTCGAAACTGTCGGAATCATGTGAACTGTTCACAGGAATAGTGTTCACAGAGGAAACCGACAATTCCGAATCTGACTCATCATCTGACACAGGATTAATTGGAGTGGGTGGCATTGAATCGGAACTATCAGAAACTTGTGAACTATTTGAAAGAATAGTGGAGACAGAGGAATCTGGTAGTACCGATTCTGATTCTTCATCAGAGGGAATCTCTCTGAGCATGCATGATCTGAAGTGAGATTTCGATCTAACCTCGCCTGCCGTCAAACGTTTGCCACAAGTTAGACACTTCCATGTGTAACTTGATTGTAGGCTATGTTTACGGTACAGGTGGTGTTGAAAACTAGGCGCAGCTAGCGTACCTTTAGCGAAGGATGTGAAAGTACACCCTTCGAAGTGGCAGCGTTGTGGCGCTGCTGGCATTAACAACACGAACGAAATATGATCATCAGTTAATGAGATCACCTCGATTTTAGCTACATTCGAAGGTGGAGGACAGTTTTTAGTGTGAGCTGCAGTACCTCTGAGGTTACTGAAGGTTCTATCGCAACCCACACATTTGAAACTGAACTCTCTAATGTATATAGAATGAGCTGTTTCGAGGTGTTTTTTGAGAGATATGTGACGGCCTTTACCATGTAAGGACTTGTTACATATCTCACAAAATACATGCTCAGATATAGGAATATATATATGTAGTGTATGATTAGTAATTGACATAAAAATTTAAAATATATAATGTGTTAATTAATACTGATAGGAGTAAGTATTAATTAATACTGGTGATAATGAAATAAATTAAATTGAATATGAGGTAATGATGTATATATATATATATATGTATATGAATATACAGATATATATAATAATATTATACAAACTATTGATGGTATATATAAATATAAATTAATATATTATATATATAAAGGTAAGTTATGATTATTAGTGTTAATACTATAAGTGGTGTATATATGAATATATAAATATATAGACATATATATTATGGATATTGTATATGGGCAATGCATGGTGTATGAATAAGTATATAAATATACAACACATGAATATATATTGTCTATAGATATTGAATATGTGATATAGGAGTTAATATAGTATTTAAGATGGTCAAACTAAGGATAACAAACTAATAGAAGTATATATATATATATGTAAGTGATAATAATGTAAAGTAATACTGCAGAAATGAAATAAGGAATGTGTAAATAAATAAAACGAAAATAAGTAAGGAATTTATGTATGTTTATGTAGTGTATGATAAATAAAAACGTTATGCCACTATAGGTAACCTGTTCGGAAGATCTGAAGAAGGGGGGAAGTATAGAATTTGCTGTGAAGGATAGTGACCGTGAAGGACTCGTAAATATAAAATATTATCTTTAAAAAGACGTGTTAGGATAGACAGAGGAGTCGAGACATTTCTCCGAAACAGATTTTACTACACTTTGATCTTAGCCAAAAGGCCGAGAAGCGATCAGATGATATCAAAATTATTCGAAAAAATTAGCCTACATGAGTGGTAAATTTCATCAAAATTAATGTTAAAATTAGGCTTGAATTTAAATTAAAACTAGTGGTCAAAATAAGCTTAATTTATGTAAGAAATTAATGTTTACACATTAAAAGGCTTAATTTGATCTTAAATCTATTGGTTAATTTATATAAAAATTATTCGAAAAAATTAGCCTAAATGAGTGGTAAATTTCATCAAAATTAATGTTAAAATTAGGCTTGAATTTTAATCAAAACTAGTGGTCAGTATAAGCTTAATTTATTTAAGAAATTAATGTTTACACATTAAAAGGCTTAATTTGATCTTAAATCTATTGGTAAAATTATATCAAAATTATTCGAAAAAATAACCTACATGAGAGGTAAATTTCATCAAAATTAATGTTAAAATTAGGCTTGAATTTAAATTAAAACTAGTGGTCAAAATAAGCTTAATTTATGTAAGAAATTAATGTTTACACATTAAAAGGCTTAATTTGATCTTAAATCTATTGGTTAATTTATATAAAAATTATTCGAAAAAATTAGCCTAAATGAGTGGTAAATTTCATCAAAATTAATGTTAAAATTAGGCTTGAATTTTAATCAAAACTAGTGGTCAGTATAAGCTTAATTTATTTAAGAAATTAATGTTTACACATTAAAAGGCTTAATTTGAGCTTAAATCTATTGGTAAAATTATATAAAAATGAGTCGACAAAATTAGCCTAAATGAGTTGTAAATTTCATCAAAATTAATGTTAAAATTAGGCTTGAATTTTAATCAAAACTAGTGGTCAAAATAAGCTTAATTTATGTAAGAAATTAATATTTACACATTAAAAGGCTTAATTTGATCTTAAATCTATTGGTAAAATGATATCAAAACTATTCGAAAAAATTAGCCTACATGAGTGGTAAATTTCATCAAAATTAATGTTAAAATTAGGCTTGAATTTAAATTAAAACTAGTGGTCAAAATAAGCTTAATTTATGTAAGAAATTAATGTTTACACATTAAGAGGCTTAATTTGATCTTAAATCTATTGGTAAAATATATCAAAATGATTCGAAAAAATTAGCCTACATAAGTGGTAAATTTGATCAAAATTAATGTTTAAATTAGGCTTGAATTTAAATTAAAACTAGTGGTCAAAATAAGCTTAATTTATGTAAGAAATTAATGTTTACACATTAAAAGGCTTAATTTGATCTTAAATCTATTGGTTAATTTATATAAAAATTATTCGAAAAAATTAGCCTAAATGAGTGGTAAATTTCATCAAAATTAATGTTAAAATTAGGCTTGAATTTTAATCAAAACTAGTGGTCAGTATAAGCTTAATTTATTTAAGAAATTAATGTTTACACATTAAAAGGCTTAATTTGAGCTTAAATCTATTGGTAAAATTATATAAAAATGAGTCGACAAAATTAGCCTAAATGAGTTGTAAATTTCATCAAAATTAATGTTAAAATTAGGCTTGAATTTTAATCAAAACTAGTGGTCAAAATAAGCTAAATTTATGTAAGAAATTAATATTTACACATTAAAAGGCTTAATTTGATCTTAAATCTATTGGTAAAATGATATCAAAATTATTCGAAAAAATTAGCCTACATGAGTGGTAAATTTCATCAAAATTAATGTTAAAATTAGGCTTGAATTTAAATTAAAACTAGTGGTCAAAATAAGCTTAATTTATGTAAGAAATTAATGTTTACACATTAAGAGGCTTAATTTGATCTTAAATCTATTGGTAAAATATATCAAAATGATTCGAAAAAATTAGCCTACATAAGTGGTAAATTTGATCAAAATTAATGTTTAAATTAGGCTTGAATTTAAATTAAAACTAGTGGTCAAAATAAGCTTAATTTATGTAAGAAATTAATGTTTACACATTAAAAGGCTTAATTTGATCTTAAATCTATTGGTTAATTTATATAAAAATTATTCGAAAAAATTAGCCTAAATGAGTGGTAAATTTCATCAAAATTAATGTTAAAATTAGGCTTGAATTTTAATCAAAACTAGTGGTCAGTATAAGCTTAATTTATTTAAGAAATTAATGTTTACACATTAAAAGGCTTAATTTGAGCTTAAATCTATTGGTAAAATTATATAAAAATGAGTCGACAAAATTAGCCTAAATGAGTTGTAAATTTCATCAAAATTAATGTTAAAATTAGGCTTGAATTTTAATCAAAACTAGTGGTCAAAATAAGCTTAATTTATGTAAGAAATTAATATTTACACATTAAAAGGCTTAATTTGATCTTAAATCTATTGGTAAAATGATATCAAAATTATTCGAAAAAATTAGCCTACATGAGTGGTAAATTTCATCAAAATTAATGTTAAAATTAGGCTTGAATTTAAATTAAAACTAGTGGTCAAAATAAGCTTAATTTATGTAAGAAATTAATGTTTACACATTAAGAGGCTTAATTTGATCTTAAATCTATTGGTAAAATATATCAAAATGATTCGAAAAAATTAGCCTACATAAGTGGTAAATTTGATCAAAATTAATGTTTAAATTAGGCTTGAATTTAAATTAAAACTAGTGGTCAAAATAAGCTTAATTTATGTAAGAAATTAATGTTTACACATTAAAAGGCTTAATTTGATCTTAAATCTATTGGTTAATTTATATAAAAATTATTCGAAAAAATTAGCCTAAATGAGTGGTAAATTTCATCAAAATTAATGTTAAAATTAGGCTTGAATTTTAATCAAAACTAGTGGTCAGTATAAGCTTAATTTATTTAAGAAATTAATGTTTACACATTAAAAGGCTTAATTTGAGCTTAAATCTATTGGTAAAATGATATCAAAATTATTCGAAAAAATTAGCCTACATGAGTGGTAAATTTCATCAAAATTAATGTTAAAATTAGGCTTGAATTTAAAACTAGTGGTCAAAATAAGCTTAATTTATGTAAGAAATTAATGTTTACACATTAAGAGGCTTAATTTGATCTTAAATCTATTGGTAAAATATATCAAAATTATTCGAAAAAATTAGCCTACATAAGTGGTAAATTTGATCAAAATTAATGTTTAAATTAGGCTTGAATTTAAATTATATATAGTGGTCAAAATAAACTCATCATTAATAATAAATATAAGTTAACTAAGGGGGGAGTAAATGAGATATTACTGTGGATGTCAATTTAAAATAATGTTGTTAATACATAGTGGTCAAAATAAACTCAATTAATAATAAATATAAGTTAACTAGGGGGGGCAGTAAATGAAATATTAATTATTAGGAAATTGATATTAAATATTAGTTTATTTATCCCCGAAGGGAGTGCACCGGTCCTGGAGGTACTGCAATACCAGGTCAACGCGTGGGAAAGTTGGAGCAAGCTCCAGTATCTTTCCCCGGTGTCAAAAATCAGTTTAATTTCGAAGTCAAGCTATGCAAGACATAAGAGAAATTAAGCTCTTAAGAACAGATTTCAGATAGGGTGATTTATCGAGTAAATTATCAATTAACCATAATCATCATTATGTTACCTATAGTGGCAATCTAAAAATTAATTTAAATATAAAACAAAGAGATAAGTTTATATAAAATTTATGTATTTATGTGAGTAAAGAAAATAACGTAAAATATATAAAATATGTAAAAATATGTAAAAATATGTAAAAATATGTATAAAACAATAATAAAAAAAAAAAACGAAAAAACAATTAAAAAACAATTAAAAAACAATTAAAAGATATAATCTTATCCCGGATCACTGAAGAATGCTTTTGTGACTAAAGCTGAACCTTCAATAGCTGCAATTCGCATATTGCGTTTAGCTTTAGCCCACATTTTTGATGGGATATTAAGAATCCTACTTATCTCATCATTTTCTGGTAGCCATGTACCATTAGTGCCGACGACTAATGGGATAACTTTACCGATCGAGATATACTTTCGGATCTTAAAATCCGCAGCATTCCTCAGATTACTCTCTTCATCGAAAGGACATGTAATGTCGATAACTAATCGAGTTGGGGAAGTTATAAGGATGTCCGGGATAAGATTATTTATATTATATTTATATGAATAAGCTATATTAAAATTATCTAAAAGGGAAGTCAGTATCAGTTCTACGCTGTCATGTCTAGTAGTCATCTCTCTGTACATGATGCGGCAATTCGAAACAACGTGAGATGTTGTTTCTAATGTATCGCCGCATCGTCGACATTGATCATCATTTGATGTTGTTCCTGGAATGAATTTTACTGGCAGGCAGCATAATTTAGATTTATGCCAGTAACTCCAGGCATCAAATGATAGCTGTGTACGTTGAGAGATGAGGTAAGGTATATCGTTAGATCTAACATCCAACGAGAAGGCTCTAACGCGGCCCTGAACAGAGAGGTTCTTTAGCTTGGCTGACCATCTCTCTCTGAGGGCTAATCTGATGGACTTTGTAATTTTGGATGCAAAGCAAGAGACATCATCGATGATTAATAAATAGTTTTGTTCATCGGCATCGATCTTGCAATGCAACCTAGTTACTGCTTTTCGCACTCTGGTCCATAGATTGGATAAGGTAGAGTTGTGACGAAAAGCAAAAAGTCCATCATCGTTGCTACCCGACAAGAATTTTAAATGGCAGGCATTTCTACATTTAAGCCCGGTAGAAATGGTGTTATCCAATTCAATTCTTGCCAGGTGCCTAATCGTTAGATCGTCAGAATCTAACAGCTGTATACCTTTGGCACTTGTCCAAATGTCCGCTTCTTCACTGCATTTCTGGATCGCTAAACCCCCTACATTGCGTGATGCGTAAAGGAACGTGTTCGATGCACGTTCCGGCAATTTGCATATGTATTTTAGGAATTTAGCGACCAGATTATCTAAGTCGGCTAGTTGGTCTTTCTTGACCCTACCAGACGATAGCTGAAAAGACATTGATGGCAAAAGGTGGGTTCTTAGAACCTCTAACTTTTTCCAAGGAGCTAGTAGTGATTCAGCTACCGACGTTAGTTGGTTGGGTATGTCACTTGAAAGACCAAACAAATATTTATGACCTATAGGAATTCCTAAATAAACTTCAAATTCATCTTTCTTTAGGGATGGGATGGGTGTATTATTGATAGAGAATGGGGTATGAAAAACTTGGTTATTAACTATTGAGATTGATTTGCATTTGGTGGGGTTGAATTGGAGCCCTAAAGAAGATGAAACTGCCTGAAGTTTATTTAGGCAGACCTGTAGGCTAGCCGAATTATCTGAGATAATTGCAGTGTCGTCGGCATAGGTGGTCGTTTTGATCATTTGCCCATTTAGATTGAATCCGTCATTTATGGACTTTATCAATCTAATTAGCGGCTCGGTGGCTAGATTAAAGATGATGGGACTAAGTCCATCACCCTGTCTAACCCCGGCCGTGGGACTTACATCGATCTTGTGTTGACCACCTACAAGCGAACATTTAGTGCCGCTGTATATGTCCAGTAAAGTCGTCTGTAAGCTATGTGGTATGGGGAGGGAAGTAAAAAGGGATTTTAAAATAGTGTGGGGGAGGGAGCCGAACGCATTTCTGAGGTCTAACCACGCCATGAACAAGGGTTTATGGTTTTTCCTAGCCTCACCTACACAGCTCTCTAGTAGGTAGGTATGCTCTTGGATACCTTTGAGGCCAGGAATAAAACCCTTTTGTTCTTGTGAGATCCACTTCAGATCGGTCGCTACCTTCACCAGCTTACTCGCAAGAATACTTGAGTAAAGCTTGTATAGTGTGCAAAGGAGCGTTATCGGTCTGAAGTTGAATGCATCTTCTAGGCATCCTTTTTTATGGATTAAAATTGTTTTACCAACTTTCCAATTTTTAGGGATACCTAATTCATGTACGACCTTAAAAATAGCCTCGAGTAATTTACCACTAGGGTCACACTTCTTGATGTGTCTATACTCGAGGCCATCGTGACCTGGGGCCGTATTAGAAACTTTGCTTAGCTTTCTTACTATTTCCTTTCTAGTGGGTGGTTCCGTGAGCGAGAGCGATTGCTCATCTGATGGAACCCCCCATTCAATCCCGTCGAAAGGATTGTTCGGAAAGCTAGTTGCAAAGGAAGATGATTCGATTAAATAACTAGCGAACTGCTTTAGATTGCCAAAGGAGCCAGAGTATCTCGGGCTCTCTTCCTTCAATACCTGCCTTACTGCCTTTTTCGGGTAGATATTGAAGAGCTTTTGGATAAAGCTGGCATCTTTCGGATCATGATGTCTAGGCCTTCTAGCGCGCTGCTGTTGCCTAGACTGGTGTCTACGTGTATTCGATCTACCGGAACCGGTAGATCTACTGGGTAGGGATTCCAGTCTAGGAGATGATTGCATCAACATATCAGCAGCGCACTCTCTTAGAAGACCATCGAAGTTATCCGAGTTGCAGGTCGCTAGTTCCGGGATCCACTTAGTTAAAAGCGGGTTAGCCTGGCGTTCGGTGGGGGGAAGTTCAGTATTGGAGAGTAGGGGAGTAACAGTCAGTAGTTGTTCAGTTAGTGGAGTTACGGTCCGTGTCAGAGGAGCTGAAGTAAGTGGGGTCATGGGTCGTGGAGTTGGTGAAGTTGGGGATAGTGTGGTAGGAGGCAGTGAAGTTGGTGTCAGTTGAGTTAGTGGGGTTGGTGACAGTTGAGTTAGTAGCGGTATGGATGGGGACGGTGGAGTTGGAGACAGTGGAGATGGGGTCAGTTGAGTAAGTGATAGTGGAGTCGGTGACAGTTGAGTTAGTGGAGTTGGTGACAGTAGAGTTAGTAGCGGTATGGATGGGGACAGTGGAGTTGGAGACAGTGGAGATGGGGTCAGTTGAGTAAGTGATAGTGGAGTCGGTGACAGTTGAGTGAGTATCGGTGTGGTTGGGAACAGGGGGGTTATTGTGGAGTAGTCTGCAGTATTGGAAGGAGATTCCCTTTCCGATGAAGAAACCGAATCCAATGATGAGTCCATAGGGATGTTAGAAATCAATGATTCGAAACTGTCTGAATCATGTGAACTGTTCACAGGAATAGTGTTCACAGAGGAAACCGATAATTCCGAATCTGACTCATCATCTGACACAGGATTAATTGGAGTGGGTGGCATTGAATCGGAACTATCAGAAACTTGTGAACTATTTGAAAGAATAGTGGAGACAGAGGAATCTGGTAGTACCGATTCTGATTCTTCATCAGAGGGAATCTCTCTGAGCATGCATGATCTGAAGTGAGATTTCGATCTAACCTCGCCTGCCGTCAAACGTTTGCCACAAGTTAGACACTTCCATGTGTAACTTGATTGTAGGCTATGTTTACGGTACAGGTGGTGTTGAAAACTAGGCTCAGCTAGCGTACCTTTAGCGAAGGATGTGAAAGTACACCCTTCGAAGTGGCAGCGTTGTGGCGCTGCTGGCATTAACAACACGAACGAAATATGATCATCAGTTAATGAGATCACCTCGATTTTAGCTACATTCGAAGGTGGAGGACAGTTTTTAGTGTGAGCTGCAGTACCTCTGAGGTTACTGAAGGTTCTATCGCAACCCACACATTTGAAACTGAACTCTCTAATGTATATAGAATGAGCTGTTTCGAGGTGTTTTTTGAGAGATATGTGACGGCCTTTACCATGTAAGGACTTGTTACATACCTCACAAAATACATGCTCAGATATAGGAATATATATATGTAGTGTATGATTAGTAATTGACATAAAAATTTAAAATATATAATGTGTTAATTAATACTGATAGGAGTAAGTATTAATTAATACTGGTGATAATGAAATAAATTAAATTGAATATGAGGTAATGATGTATATATATATATGTATATGAATATACAGATATATATAATAATATTATACAAACTATTGATGGTATATATAAATATAAATTAATATATTATATATATAAAGGTAAGTTATGATTATTAGTGTTAATACTATAAGTGGTGTATATATGAATATATAAATATATAGACATATATATTATGGATATTGTATATGGGCAATGCATGGTGTATGAATAAGTATATAAATATACAACACATGAATATATATTGTCTATAGATATTGAATATGTGATATAGGAGTTAATATAGTATTTAAGATGGTCAAACTAAGGATAACAAACTAATAGAAGTATATATATATATGTAAGTGATAATAATGTAAAGTAATACTGCAGAAATGAAATAAGGAATGTGTAAATAAATAAAACGAAAATAAGTAAGGAATTTATGTATGTTTATGTAGTGTATGATAAATAAAAACGTTATGCCACTATAGGTAACCTGTTCGGAAGATCTGAAGAAGGGGGGAAGTATAGAATTTGCTGTGAAGGATAGTGACCGTGAAGGACTCGTAAATATAAAATATTATCTTTAAAAAGACGTGTTAGGATAGACAGAGGAGTCGAGACATTTCTCCGAAACAGATTTTACTACACTTTGATCTTAGCCAAAAGGCCGAGAAGCGATCAGATGATATCAAAATTATTCGAAAAAATTAGCCTACATGAGTGGTAAATTTCATCAAAATTAATGTTAAAATTAGGCTTGAATTTAAATTAAAACTAGTGGTCAAAATAAGCTTAATTTATGTAAGAAATTAATGTTTACACATTAAAAGGCTTAATTTGATCTTAAATCTATTGGTTAATTTATATAAAAATTATTCGAAAAAATTAGCCTAAATGAGTGGTAAATTTCATCAAAATTAATGTTAAAATTAGGCTTGAATTTTAATCAAAACTAGTGGTCAGTATAAGCTTAATTTATTTAAGAAATTAATGTTTACACATTAAAAGGCTTAATTTGATCTTAAATCTATTGGTAAAATTATATCAAAATTATTCGAAAAAATAACCTACATGAGAGGTAAATTTCATCAAAATTAATGTTAAAATTAGGCTTGAATTTAAATTAAAACTAGTGGTCAAAATAAGCTTAATTTATGTAAGAAATTAATGTTTACACATTAAAAGGCTTAATTTGATCTTAAATCTATTGGTTAATTTATATAAAAATTATTCGAAAAAATTAGCCTAAATGAGTGGTAAATTTCATCAAAATTAATGTTAAAATTAGGCTTGAATTTTAATCAAAACTAGTGGTCAGTATAAGCTTAATTTATTTAAGAAATTAATGTTTACACATTAAAAGGCTTAATTTGAGCTTAAATCTATTGGTAAAATTATATAAAAATGAGTCGACAAAATTAGCCTAAATGAGTTGTAAATTTCATCAAAATTAATGTTAAAATTAGGCTTGAATTTTAATCAAAACTAGTGGTCAAAATAAGCTTAATTTATGTAAGAAATTAATATTTACACATTAAAAGGCTTAATTTGATCTTAAATCTATTGGTAAAATGATATCAAAACTATTCGAAAAAATTAGCCTACATGAGTGGTAAATTTCATCAAAATTAATGTTAAAATTAGGCTTGAATTTAAATTAAAACTAGTGGTCAAAATAAGCTTAATTTATGTAAGAAATTAATGTTTACACATTAAGAGGCTTAATTTGATCTTAAATCTATTGGTAAAATATATCAAAATGATTCGAAAAAATTAGCCTACATAAGTGGTAAATTTGATCAAAATTAATGTTTAAATTAGGCTTGAATTTAAATTAAAACTAGTGGTCAAAATAAGCTTAATTTATGTAAGAAATTAATGTTTACACATTAAAAGGCTTAATTTGATCTTAAATCTATTGGTTAATTTATATAAAAATTATTCGAAAAAATTAGCCTAAATGAGTGGTAAATTTCATCAAAATTAATGTTAAAATTAGGCTTGAATTTTAATCAAAACTAGTGGTCAGTATAAGCTTAATTTATTTAAGAAATTAATGTTTACACATTAAAAGGCTTAATTTGAGCTTAAATCTATTGGTAAAATTATATAAAAATGAGTCGACAAAATTAGCCTAAATGAGTTGTAAATTTCATCAAAATTAATGTTAAAATTAGGCTTGAATTTTAATCAAAACTAGTGGTCAAAATAAGCTTAATTTATGTAAGAAATTAATATTTACACATTAAAAGGCTTAATTTGATCTTAAATCTATTGGTAAAATGATATCAAAATTATTCGAAAAAATTAGCCTACATGAGTGGTAAATTTCATCAAAATTAATGTTAAAATTAGGCTTGAATTTAAAACTAGTGGTCAAAATAAGCTTAATTTATGTAAGAAATTAATGTTTACACATTAAGAGGCTTAATTTGATCTTAAATCTATTGGTAAAATATATCAAAATTATTCGAAAAAATTAGCCTTATGTAGGGTAAATATATAAGTGGTAAATTTGATCAAAATTAATGTTTAAATTAGGCTTGAATTTAAATTATATATAGTGGTCAAAATAAACTCATCATTAATAATAAATATAAGTTAACTAAGGGGGGAGTAAATGAGATATTACTGTGGATGTCAATTTAAAATAATGTTGTTAATACATAGTGGTCAAAATAAACTCAATTAATAATAAATATAAGTTAACTAGGGGGGGCAGTAAATGAAATATTAATTACTAGGAAATTGATATTAAATATTAGTTTATTTATCCCCGAAGGGAGTGCGCCGGTCCTGGAGGTACTGCAATACCAGGTCAACGCGTGGGAAAGTTGGAGCAAGCTCCAGTATCTTTCCCCGGTGTCAAAAATCAGTTTAATTTCGAAGTCAAGCTATGCAAGACATAAGAGAAATTAAGCTCTTAAGAACAGATTTCAGATAGGGTGATTTATCGAGTAAATTATCAATTAACCATAATCATCATTATGTTACCAATAGTGGCAATCTAAAAATTAATTTAAATATAAAACAAAGAGATAAGTTTATGTAAAATTTATGTATTTATGTGAGTAAAGAAAATAACGTAAAATATATAAAATATGTAAAAATATGTAAAAATATGTAAAAATATGTATAAAACAATGATAAAAAAAAAAAAAACGAAAAAACAATTAAAAAACAATTAAAAGATATAATCTTATCCCGGATCACTGAAGAATGCTTTTGTGACTAAAGCTGAACCTTCAATAGCTGCAATTCGCATATTGCGTTTAGCTTTAGCCCACATTTTTGATGGGATATTAAGAATCCTACTTATCTCATCATTTTCTGGTAGCCATGTACCATTAGTGCCGACGACTAATGGGATAACTTTACCGATCGAGATATACTTTCGGATCTTAAAATCCGCAGCATTCCTCAGATTACTCTCTTCATCGAAAGGACATGTAATGTCGATAACTAATCGAGTTGGGGAAGTTATAAGGATGTCCGCGATAAGATTATTTATATTATATTTATATGAATAAGCTATATTAAAATTATCTAAAAGGGAAGTCAGTATCAGTTCTACGCTGTCATGTCTAGTAGTCATCTCTCTGTACATGATGCGGCAATTCGAAACAACGTGAGATGTTGTTTCTAATGTATCGCCGCATCGTCGACATTGATCATCATTTGATGTTGTTCCTGGAATGAATTTTACTGGCAGGCAGCATAATTTAGATTTATGCCAGTAACTCCAGGCATCAAATGATAGCTGTGTACGTTGAGAGATGAGGTAAGGTATATCGTTAGATCTAACATCCAACGAGAAGGCTCTAACGCGGCCCTGAACAGAGAGGTTCTTTAGCTTGGCTGACCATCTCTCTCTGAGGGCTAATCTGATGGACTTTGTAATTTTGGATGCAAAGCAAGAGACATCATCGATGATTAATAAATAGTTTTGTTCATCGGCATCGATCTTGCAATGCAACCTAGTTACTGCTTTTCGCACTCTGGTCCATAGATTGGATAAGGTAGAGTTGTGACGAAAAGCAAAAAGTCCATCATCGTTGCTACCCGACAAGAATTTTAAATGGCAGGCATTTCTACCTTTAAGCCCGGTAGAAATGGTGTTATCCAATTCAATTCTTGCCAGGTGCCTAATCGTTAGATCGTCAGAATCTAACAGCTGTATACCTTTGGCACTTGTCCAAATGTCCGCTTCTTCACTGCATTTCTGGATCGCTAAACCCCCTACATTGCGTGATGCGTAAAGGAACGTGTTCGATGCACGTTCCGGCAATTTGCATATGTATTTTAGGAATTTAGCGACCAGATTATCTAAGTCGGCTAGTTGGTCTTTCTTGACCCTACCAGACGATAGCTGAAAAGACATCGATGGCAAAAGGTGGGTTCTTAGAACCTCTAACTTTTTCCAAGGAGCTAGTAGTGATTCAGCTACCGACGTTAGTTGGTTGGGTATGTCACTTGAAAGACCAAACAAATATTTATGACCTATAGGAATTCCTAAATAAACTTCAAATTCATCTTTCTTTAGGGATGGGATGGGTGTATTATTGATAGAGAATGGGGTATGAAAAACTTGGTTATTAACTATTGAGATTGATTTGCATTTGGTGGGGTTGAATTGGAGCCCTAAAGAAGATGAAACTGCCTGAAGTTTATTTAGGCAGACCTGTAGGCTAGCCGAATTATCTGAGATAATTGCAGTGTCGTCGGCATAGGTGGTCGTTTTGATCATTTGCCCATTTAGATTGAATCCGTCATTTATGGACTTTATCAATCTAATTAGCGGCTCGGTGGCTAGATTAAAGATGATGGGACTAAGTCCATCACCCTGTCTAACCCCGGCCGTGGGACTTACATCGATCTTGTGTTGACCACCTACAAGCGAACATTTAGTGCCGCTGTATATGTCCAGTAAAGTCGTCTGTAAGCTATGTGGTATGGGGAGGGAAGTAAAAAGGGATTTTAAAATAGTGTGGGGGAGGGAGCCGAACGCATTTCTGAGGTCTAACCACGCCATGAACAAGGGTTTATGGTTTTTCCTAGCCTCACCTACACAGCTCTCTAGTAGGTAGGTATGCTCTTGGATACCTTTGAGGCCAGGAATAAAACCCTTTTGTTCTTGTGAGATCCACTTCAGATCGGTCGCTACCTTCACCAGCTTACTCGCAAGAATACTTGAGTAAAGCTTGTATAGTGTGCAAAGGAGCGTTATCGGTCTGAAGTTGAATGCATCTTCTAGGCATCCTTTTTTATGGATTAAAATTGTTTTACCAACTTTCCAATTTTTAGGGATACCTAATTCATGTACGACCTTAAAAATAGCCTCGAGTAATTTACCACTAGGGTCACACTTCTTGATGTGTCTATACTCGAGGCCATCGTGACCTGGGGCCGTATTAGAAACTTTGCTTAGCTTTCTTACTATTTCCTTTCTAGTGGGTGGTTCCGTGAGCGAGAGCGATTGCTCATCTGATGGAACCCCCCATTCAATCCCGTCGAAAGGATTGTTCGGAAAGCTAGTTGCAAAGGAAGATGATTCGATTAAAGAACTAGCGAACTGCTTTAGATTGCCAAGGGAGCCAGAGTATCTCGGGCTCTCTTCCTTCAATACCTGCCTTACTGCCCTTTTCGGGTAGATATTGAAGAGCTTTTGGATAAAGCTGGCATCTTTCGGATCATGATGTCTAGGCCTTCTAGCGCGCTGCTGTTGCCTAGACTGGTGTCTACGTGTATTCGATCTACCGGAACCGGTAGATCTACTGGGTAGGGATTCCAGTCTAGGAGATGATTGCATCAACATATCAGCAGCGCACTCTCTTAGAAGACCATCGAAGTTATCCGAGTTGCAGGTCGCTAGTTCCGGGATCCACTTAGTTAAAAGCGGGTTAGCCTGGCGTTCGGTGGGGGGAAGTTCAGTATTGGAGAGTAGGGGAGTAACAGTCAGTAGTTGTTCAGTTAGTGGAGTTACGGTCCGTGTCAGAGGAGCTGAAGTAAGTGGGGTCATGGGTCGTGGAGTTGGTGAAGTTGGGGATAGTGTGGTAGGAGGCATTGAAGTTGGTGTCAGTTGAGTTAGTGGGGTTGGTGACAGTTGAGTTAGTAGCGGTATGGATGGGGACGGTGGAGTTGGAGACAGTGGAGATGGGGTCAGTTGAGTAAGTGATAGTGGAGTCGGTGACAGTTGAGTGAGTATCGGTGTGGTTGGGGATAGGGGGGTTATTGTGGAGTAGTCTGCAGTATTGGAAGGAGATTCCCTTTCCGATGAAGAAACCGAATCCAATGATGAGTCCATAGGGATGTTAGAAATCAATGATTCGAAACTGTCTGAATCATGTGAACTGTTCACAGGAATAGTGTTCACAGAGGAAACCGATAATTCCGAATCTGACTCATCATCTGACACAGGATTAATTGGAGTGGGTGGCATTGAATCGGAACTATCAGAAACTTGTGAACTATTTGAAAGAATAGTGGAGACAGAGGAATCTGGTAGTACCGATTCTGATTCTTCATCAGAGGGAATCTCTCTGAGCATGCATGATCTGAAGTGAGATTTCGATCTAACCTCGCCGGCCGTCAAACGTTTGCCACAAGTTAGACACTTCCATGTGTAACTTGATTGTAGGCTATGTTTACGGTACAGGTGGTGTTGAAAACTAGGCGCAGCTAGCGTACCTTTAGCGAAGGATGTGAAAGTACACCCTTCGAAGTGGCAGCGTTGTGGCGCTGCTGGCATTAACAACACGAACGAAATATGATCATCAGTTAATGAGATCACCTCGATTTTAGCTACATTCGAAGGTGGAGGACAGTTTTTAGTGTGAGCTGCAGTACCTCTGAGGTTACTGAAGGTTCTATCGCAACCCACACATTTGAAACTGAACTCTCTAATGTATATAGAATGAGCTGTTTCGAGGTGTTTTTTGAGAGATATGTGACGGCCTTTACCATGTAAGGACTTGTTACATATCTCACAAAATACATGCTCAGATATAGGAATATATATATGTAGTGTATGATTAGTAATTGACATAAAAATTTAAAATATATAATGTGTTAATTAATACTGATAGGAGTAAGTATTAATTAATACTGGTGATAATGAAATAAATTAAATTGAATATGAGGTAATGATGTATATATATATATGTATATGAATATACAGATATATATAATAATATTATACAAACTATTGATGGTATATATAAATATAAATTAATATATTATATATATAAAGGTAAGTTATGATTATTAGTGTTAATACTATAAGTGGTGTATATATGAATATATAAATATATAGACATATATATTATGGATATTGTATATGGGCAATGCATGGTGTATGAATAAGTATATAAATATACAACACATGAATATATATTGTCTATAGATATTGAATATGTGATATAGGAGTTAATATAGTATTTAAGATGGTCAAACTAAGGATAACAAACTAATAGAAGTATATATATATATGTAAGTGATAATAATATAAAGTAATACTGCAGAAATGAAATAAGGAATGTGTAAATAAATAAAACGAAAATAAGTAAGGAATTTATGTATGTTTATGTAGTGTATGATAAATAAAAACGTTATGCCACTATAGGTAACCTGTTCGGAAGATCTGAAGAAGGGGGGAAGTATAGAATTTGCTGTGAAGGATAGTGACCGTGAAGGACTCGTAAATATAAAATATTATCTTTAAAAAGACGTGTTAGGATAGACAGAGGAGTCGAGACATTTCTCCGAAACAGATTTTACTACACTTTGATCTTAGCCAAAAGGCCGAGAAGCGATCAGATGATATCAAAATTATTCGAAAAAATTAGCCTACATGAGTGGTAAATTTCATCAAAATTAATGTTAAAATTAGGCTTGAATTTTAATCAAAACTAGTGGTCAAAATAAGCTTAATTTATGTAAGAAATTAATATTTACACATTAAAAGGCTTAATTTGATCTTAAATCTATTGGTAAAATTATATCAAAATTATTCGAAAAAATAACCTACATGAGAGGTAAATTTCATCAAAATTAATGTTAAAATTAGGCTTGAATTTAAATTAAAACTAGTGGTCAAAATAAGCTTAATTTATGTAAGAAATTAATGTTTACACATTAAAAGGCTTAATTTGATCTTAAATCTATTGGTTAATTTATATAAAAATTATTCGAAAAAATTAGCCTAAATGAGTGGTAAATTTCATCAAAATTAATGTTAAAATTAGGCTTGAATTTTAATCAAAACTAGTGGTCAGTATAAGCTTAATTTATTTAAGAAATTAATGTTTACACATTAAAAGGCTTAATTTGAGCTTAAATCTATTGGTAAAATGATATCAAAATTATTCGAAAAAATTAGCCTACATGAGTGGTAAATTTCATCAAAATTAATGTTAAAATTAGGCTTGAATTTAAATTAAAACTAGTGGTCAAAATAAGCTTAATTTATGTAAGAAATTAATGTTTACACATTAAGAGGCTTAATTTGATCTTAAATCTATTGGTAAAATATATCAAAATGATTCGAAAAAATTAGCCTACATAAGTGGTAAATTTGATCAAAATTAATGTTTAAATTAGGCTTGAATTTAAATTAAAACTAGTGGTCAAAATAAGCTTAATTTATGTAAGAAATTAATGTTTACACATTAAAAGGCTTAATTTGATCTTAAATCTATTGGTTAATTTATATAAAAATTATTCGAAAAAATTAGCCTAAATGAGTGGTAAATTTCATCAAAATTAATGTTAAAATTAGGCTTGAATTTTAATCAAAACTAGTGGTCAGTATAAGCTTAATTTATTTAAGAAATTAATGTTTACACATTAAAAGGCTTAATTTGAGCTTAAATCTATTGGTAAAATTATATAAAAATGAGTCGACAAAATTAGCCTAAATGAGTTGTAAATTTCATCAAAATTAATGTTAAAATTAGGCTTGAATTTTAATCAAAACTAGTGGTCAAAATAAGCTTAATTTATGTAAGAAATTAATATTTACACATTAAAAGGCTTAATTTGATCTTAAATCTATTGGTAAAATGATATCAAAACTATTCGAAAAAATTAGCCTACATGAGTGGTAAATTTCATCAAAATTAATGTTAAAATTAGGCTTGAATTTAAATTAAAACTAGTGGTCAAAATAAGCTTAATTTATGTAAGAAATTAATGTTTACACATTAAAAGGCTTAATTTGATCTTAAATCTATTGGTTAATTTATATAAAAATTATTCGCAAAAATTAGCCTAAATGAGTGGTAAATTTCATCAAAATTAATGTTAAAATTAGGCTTGAATTTTAATCAAAACTAGTGGTCAGTATAAGCTTAATTTATTTAAGAAATTAATGTTTACACATTAAAAGGCTTAATTTGAGCTTAAATCTATTGGTAAAATTATATAAAAATGAGTCGACAAAATTAGCCTAAATGAGTTGTAAATTTCATCAAAATTAATGTTAAAATTAGGCTTGAATTTTAATCAAAACTAGTGGTCAAAATAAGCTAAATTTATGTAAGAAATTAATATTTACACATTAAAAGGCTTAATTTGATCTTAAATCTATTGGTAAAATGATATCAAAATTATTCGAAAAAATTAGCCTACATGAGTGGTAAATTTCATCAAAATTAATGTTAAAATTAGGCTTGAATTTAAATTAAAACTAGTGGTCAAAATAAGCTTAATTTATGTAAGAAATTAATGTTTACACATTAAGAGGCTTAATTTGATCTTAAATCTATTGGTAAAATATATCAAAATGATTCGAAAAAATTAGCCTACATAAGTGGTAAATTTGATCAAAATTAATGTTTAAATTAGGCTTGAATTTAAATTAAAACTAGTGGTCAAAATAAGCTTAATTTATGTAAGAAATTAATGTTTACACATTAAAAGGCTTAATTTGATCTTAAATCTATTGGTTAATTTATATAAAAATTATTCGAAAAAATTAGCCTAAATGAGTGGTAAATTTCATCAAAATTAATGTTAAAATTAGGCTTGAATTTTAATCAAAACTAGTGGTCAGTATAAGCTTAATTTATTTAAGAAATTAATGTTTACACATTAAAAGGCTTAATTTGAGCTTAAATCTATTGGTAAAATTATATAAAAATGAGTCGACAAAATTAGCCTAAATGAGTTGTAAATTTCATCAAAATTAATGTTAAAATTAGGCTTGAATTTTAATCAAAACTAGTGGTCAAAATAAGCTTAATTTATGTAAGAAATTAATATTTACACATTAAAAGGCTTAATTTGATCTTAAATCTATTGGTAAAATGATATCAAAATTATTCGAAAAAATTAGCCTACATGAGTGGTAAATTTCATCAAAATTAATGTTAAAATTAGGCTTGAATTTAAAACTAGTGGTCAAAATAAGCTTAATTTATGTAAGAAATTAATGTTTACACATTAAGAGGCTTAATTTGATCTTAAATCTATTGGTAAAATATATCAAAATTATTCGAAAAAATTAGCCTACATAAGTGGTAAATTTGATCAAAATTAATGTTTAAATTAGGCTTGAATTTAAATTATATATAGTGGTCAAAATAAACTCATCATTAATAATAAATATAAGTTAACTAAGGGGGGAGTAAATGAGATATTACTGTGGATGTCAATTTAAAATAATGTTGTTAATACATAGTGGTCAAAATAAACTCAATTAATAATAAATATAAGTTAACTAGTGGGGGCAGTAAATGAAATATTAATTACTAGGAAATTGATATTAAATATTAGTTTATTTATCCCCGAAGGGAGTGCACCGGTCCTGGAGGTACTGCAATACCAGGTCAACGCGTGGGAAAGTTGGAGCAAGCTCCAGTATCTTTCCCCGGTGTCAAAAATCAGTTTAATTTCGAAGTCAAGCTATGCAAGACATAAGAGAAATTAAGCTCTTAAGAACAGATTTCAGATAGGGTGATTTATCGAGTAAATTATCAATTAACCATAATCATCATTATGTTACCTATAGTGGCAATCTAAAAATTAATTTAAATATAAAACAAAGAGATAAGTTTATGTAAAATTTATGTATTTATGTGAGTAAAGAAAATAACGTAAAATATATAAAATATGTAAAAATATGTAAAAATATGTAAAAATATGTATAAAACAATAATAAAAAACGAAAAAACAATTAAAAAACAATTAAAAGATATAATCTTATCCCGGATCACTGAAGAATGCTTTTGTGACTAAAGCTGAACCTTCAATAGCTGCAATTCGCATATTGCGTTTAGCTTTAGCCCACATTTTTGATGGGATATTAAGAATCCTACTTATCTCATCATTTTCTGGTAGCCATGTACCATTAGTGCCGACGACTAATGGGATGACTTTACCGATCGAGATATACTTTCGGATCTTAAAATCCGCAGCATTCCTCAGATTACTCTCTTCATCGAAAGGACATGTAATGTCGATAACTAATCGAGTTGGGGAAGTTATAAGGATGTCCGGGATAAGATTATTTATATTATATTTATATGAATAAGCTATATTAAAATTATCTAAAAGGGAAGTCAGTATCAGTTCTACGCTGTCATGTCTAGTAGTCATCTCTCTGTACATGATGCGGCAATTCGAAACAACGTGAGATGTTGTTTCTAATGTATCGCCGCATCGTCGACATTGATCATCATTTGATGTTGTTCCTGGAATGAATTTTACTGGCAGGCAGCATAATTTAGATTTATGCCAGTAACTCCAGGCATCAAATGATAGCTGTGTACGTTGAGAGATGAGGTAAGGTATATCGTTAGATCTAACATCCAACGAGAAGGTTCTAGCAACGCGGCCCTGAACAGAGAGGTTCTTTAGCTTGGCTGACCATCTTTCTCTGAGGGCTAATCTGATGGACTTTGTAATTTTGGATGCAAAGCAAGAGACATCATCGATGATTAATAAATAGTTTTGTTCATCGGCATCGATCTTGCAATGCAACCTAGTTACTGCTTTTCGCACTCTGGTCCATAGATTGGATAAGGTAGAGTTGTGACGAAAAGCAAAAAGTCCATCATCGTTGCTACCCGACAAGAATTTTAAATGGCAGGCATTTCTACCTTTAAGCCCGGTAGAAATGGTGTTATCCAATTCAATTCTTGCCAGGTGCCTAATCGTTAGATCGTCAGAATCTAACAGCTGTATACCTTTGGCACTTGTCCAAATGTCCGCTTCTTCACTGCATTTCTGGATCGCTAAACCCCCTACATTGCGTGATGCATAAAGGAACGTGTTCGATGCACGTTCCGGCAATTTGCATATGTATTTTAGGAATTTAGCGACCAGATTATCTAAGTCGGCTAGTTGGTCTTTCTTGACCCTACCAGACGATAGCTGAAAAGACATCGATGGCAAAAGGTGGGTTCTTAGAACCTCTAACTTTTGCCAAGGAGCTAGTAGTGATTCAGCTACCGACGTTAGTTGGTTGGGTATGTCACTTGAAAGACCAAACAAATATTTATGACCTATAGGAATTCCTAAATAAACTTCAAATTCATCTTTCTTTAGGGATGGGATGGGTGTATTATTGATAGAGAATGGGGTATGAAAAACTTGGTTATTAACTATTGAGATTGATTTGCATTTGGTGGGGTTGAATTGGAGCCCTAAAGAAGATGAAACTGCCTGAAGTTTATTTAGGCAGACCTGTAGGCTAGCCGAATTATCTGAGATAATTGCAGTGTCGTCGGCATAGGTGGTCGTTTTGATCATTTGCCCATTTAGATTGAATCCGTCATTTATGGACTTTATCAATCTAATTAGCGGCTCGGTGGCTAGATTAAAGATGATGGGACTAAGTCCATCACCCTGTCTAACCCCGGCCGTGGGACTTACATCGATCTTGTGTTGACCACCTACAAGCGAACATTTAGTGCCGCTGTATATGTCCAGTAAAGTCGTCTGTAAGCTATGTGGTATGGGGAGGGAAGTAAAAAGGGATTTTAAAATAGTGTGGGGGAGGGAGCCGAACGCATTTCTGAGGTCTAACCACGCCATGAACAAGGGTTTATGGTTTTTCCTAGCCTCACCTACACAGCTCTCTAGTAGGTAGGTATGCTCTTGGATACCTTTGAGGCCAGGAATAAAACCCTTTTGTTCTTGTGAGATCCACTTCAGATCGGTCGCTACCTTCACCAGCTTACTCGCAAGAATACTTGAGTAAAGCTTGTATAGTGTGCAAAGGAGCGTTATCGGTCTGAAGTTGAATGCATCTTCTAGGCATCCTTTTTTATGGATTAAAATTGTTTTACCAACTTTCCAATTTTTAGGGATACCTAATTCATGTACGACCTTAAAAATAGCCTCGAGTAATTTACCACTAGGGTCACACTTCTTGATGTGTCTATACTCGAGGCCATCGTGACCTGGGGCCGTATTAGAAACTTTGCTTAGCTTTCTTACTATTTCCTTTCTAGTGGGTGGTTCCGTGAGCGAGAGCGATTGCTCATCTGATGGAACCCCCCATTCAATCCCGTCGAAAGGATTGTTCGGAAAGCTAGTTGCAAAGGAAGATGATTCGATTAAAGAACTAGCGAACTGCTTTAGATTGCCAAGGGAGCCAGAGTATCTCGGGCTCTCTTCCTTCAATACCTGCCTTACTGCCCTTTTCGGGTAGATATTGAAGAGCTTTTGGATAAAGCTGGCATCTTTCGGATCATGATGTCTAGGCCTTCTAGCGCGCTGCTGTTGCCTAGACTGGTGTCTACGTGTATTCGATCTACCGGAACCGGTAGATCTACTGGGTAGGGATTCCAGTCTAGGAGATGATTGCATCAACATATCAGCAGCGCACTCTCTTAGAAGACCATCGAAGTTATCCGAGTTGCAGGTCGCTAGTTCCGGGATCCACTTAGTTAAAAGCGGGTTAGCCTGGCGTTCGGTGGGGGGAAGTTCAGTATTGGAGAGTAGGGGAGTAACAGTCAGTAGTTGTTCAGTTAGTGGAGTTACGGTCCGTGTCAGAGGAGCTGAAGTAAGTGGGGTCATGGGTCGTGGAGTTGGTGAAGTTGGGGATAGTGTGGTAGGAGGCAGTGAAGTTGGTGTCAGTTGAGTTAGTGGGGTTGGTGACAGTTGAGTTAGTAGCGGTATGGATGGGGACGGTGGAGTTGGAGACAGTGGAGATGGGGTCAGTTGAGTAAGTGATAGTGGAGTAGGTGACAGTTGAGTTAGTGGAGTTGGTGACAGTAGAGTTAGTAGCGGTATGGATGGGGACAGTGGAGTTGGAGACAGTGGAGATGGGGTCAGTTGAGTAAGTGATAGTGGAGTCGGTGACAGTTGAGTGAGTATCGGTGTGGTTGGGGACAGGGGGGTTATTGTGGAGTAGTCTGCAGTATTGGAAGGAGATTCCCTTTCCGATGAAGAAACCGAATCCAATGATGAGTCCATAGGGATGTTAGAAATCAATGATTCGAAACTGTCGGAATCATGTGAACTGTTCACAGGAATAGTGTTCACAGAGGAAACCGACAATTCCGAATCTGACTCATCATCTGACACAGGATTAATTGGAGTGGGTGGCATTGAATCGGAACTATCAGAAACTTGTGAACTATTTGAAAGAATAGTGGAGACAGAGGAATCTGGTAGTACCGATTCTGATTCTTCATCAGAGGGAATCTCTCTGAGCATGCATGAAGTGAGATTTCGATCTAACCTCGCCTGCCGTCAAACGTTTGCCACAAGTTAGACACTTCCATGTGTAACTTGATTGTAGGCTATGTTTACGGTACAGGTGGTGTTGAAAACTAGGCGCAGCTAGCGTACCTTTAGCGAAGGATGTGAAAGTACACCCTTCGAAGTGGCAGCGTTGTGGCGCTGCTGGCATTAACAACACGAACGAAATATGATCATCAGTTAATGAGATCACCTCGATTTTAGCTACATTCGAAGGTGGAGGACAGTTTTTAGTGTGAGCTGCAGTACCTCTGAGGTTACTGAAGGTTCTATCGCAACCCACACATTTGAAACTGAACTCTCTAATGTATATAGAATGAGCTGTTTCGAGGTGTTTTTTGAGAGATATGTGACGGCCCTTACCATGTAAGGACTTGTTACATATCTCACAAAATACATGCTCAGATATAGGAATATATATATGTAGTGTATGATTAGTAATTGACATAAAAATTTAAAATATATAATGTGTTAATTAATACTGATAGGAGTAAGTATTAATTAATACTGGTGATAATGAAATAAATTAAATTGAATATGAGGTAATGATGTATATATATATATGTATATGAATATACAGATATATATAATAATATTATACAAACTATTGATGGTATATATAAATATAAATTAATATATTATATATATAAAGGTAAGTTATGATTATTAGTGTTAATACTATAAGTGGTGTATATATGAATATATAAATATATAGACATATATATTATGGATATTGTATATGGGCAATGCATGGTGTATGAATAAATATATAAATATACAACACATGAATATATATTGTCTATAGATATTGAATATGTGATATAGGAGTTAATATAGTATTTAAGATGGTCAAACTAAGGATAACAAACTAATAGAAGTATAGTATAGGCTAGTTGGTCTTTCTTGACTCTACCAGACGATAGCTGAAAAGACATCGATGGCAAAAGGTGGGTTCTTAGAACCTCTAACTTTTGCCAAGGAGCTAGTAGTGATTCAGCTACCGACGTTAGTTGGTTGGGTATGTCGCTTGAAAGACCAAACAAGTATTTATGACCTATAGGAATTCCTAAATAAACTTCAAATTCATCTTTCTTTAGGGATGGGATGGGTGTATTATTGATAGAGAATGGGGTATGAAAAACTTGGTTATTAACTATTGAGATTGATTTGCATTTGGTGGGATTGAATTGGAGCCCTAAAGAAGATGAAACTGCCTGAAGTTTATTTAGGCAGACCTGTAGGCTAGCCGAATTATCTGAGATAATTGCAGTGTCGTCGGCATAGGTGGTCGTTTTGATCATTTGCCCATTTAGATTGAATCCGTCATTTATGGACTTTATCAATCTAATTAGCGGCTCGGTGGCTAGATTAAAGATGATGGGACTAAGTCCATCACCCTGTCTAACCCCGGCCGTGGGACTTACATCGATCTTGTGTTGACCACCTACAAGCGAACATTTAGTGCCGCTGTATATGTCCAGTAAAGTCAAAAAAAAATTAGGCTTGAATTTTAATCAAAACTAGTGGTCAGTATAAGCTTAATTTATTTAAGAAATTAATGTTTACACATTAAAAGGCTTAATTTGAGCTTAAATCTATTGGTAAAATTATATAAAAATGAGTCGACAAAATTAGCCTAAATGAGTTGTAAATTTCATCAAAATTAATGTTAAAATTAGGCTTGAATTTTAATCAAAACTAGTGGTCAAAATAAGCTTAATTTATGTAAGAAATTAATATTTACACATTAAAAGGCTTAATTTGATCTTAAATCTATTGGTAAAATGATATCAAAATTATTCGAAAAAATTAGCCTACATGAGTTGTAAATTTCATCAAAATTAATGTTAAAATTAGGCTTGAATTTTAATCAAAACTAGTGGTCAAAATAAGCTTAATTTATGTAAGAAATTAATATTTACACATTAAAAGGCTTAATTTGATCTTAAATCTATTGGTAAAATGATATCAAAATTATTCGAAAAAATTAGCCTACATGAGTGGTAAATTTCATCAAAATTAATGTTAAAATTAGGCTTGAATTTAAATTAAAACTAGTGGTCAAAATAAGCTTAATTTATGTAAGAAATTAATGTTTACACATTAAGAGGCTTAATTTGATCTTAAATCTATTGGTAAAATATATCAAAATGATTCGAAAAAATTAGCCTACATAAGTGGTAAATTTGATCAAAATTAATGTTTAAATTAGGCTTGAATTTAAATTAAAACTAGTGGTCAAAATAAGCTTAATTTATGTAAGAAATTAATGTTTACACATTAAAAGGCTTAATTTGATCTTAAATCTATTGGTTAATTTATATAAAAATTATTCGAAAAAATTAGCCTAAATGAGTGGTAAATTTCATCAAAATTAATGTTAAAATTAAGCTTGAATTTTAATCAAAACTAGTGGTCAGTATAAGCTTAATTTATTTAAGAAATTAATGTTTACACATTAAAAGGCTTAATTTGAGCTTAAATCTATTGGTAAAATTATATAAAAATGAGTCGACAAAATTAGCCTAAATGAGTTGTAAATTTCATCAAAATTAATGTTAAAATTAGGCTTGAATTTTAATCAAAACTAGTGGTCAAAATAAGCTTAATTTATGTAAGAAATTAATATTTACACATTAAAAGGCTTAATTTGATCTTAAATCTATTGGTAAAATGATATCAAAATTATTCGAAAAAATTAGCCTACATGAGTGGTAAATTTCATAAAAATTAATGTTAAAATTAGGCTTGAATTTTAATCAAAACTAGTGGTCAGTATAAGCTTAATTTATTTAAGAAATTAATGTTTACACATTAAAAGGCTTAATTTGAGCTTAAATCTATTGGTAAAATTATATAAAAATGAGTCGACAAAATTAGCCTAAATGAGTTGTAAATTTCATCAAAATTAATGTTAAAATTAGGCTTGAATTTTAATCAAAACTAGTGGTCAAAATAAGCTTAATTTATGTAAGAAATTAATATTTACACATTAAAAGGCTTAATTTGATCTTAAATCTATTGGTAAAATGATATCAAAATTATTCGAAAAAATTAGCCTACATGAGTGGTAAATTTCATCAAAATTAATGTTAAAATTAGGCTTGAATTTTAATCAAAACTAGTGGTCAAAATAAGCTTAATTTATGTAGAAATTAATATTTACACATTAAAAGGCTTAATTTGATCTTAAATCTATTGGTTAATTTATATCAACATTATTCGAAAAAATTAACCAATTTAGTTGTAAATTTCATCGAAATTAATGTTAAAATTTTGCTTGAATAAAAACTAGTAGTCAAAATAAGCTTAATTTATGTAAGAAATTAATGTTTACACATTAAATGGCTTAATTTGAGATTAAATCTATTGGTAAAATTATATCAAAATTAGTCGACAAAATTAGCCTACATGAGTGGTAAATTTCACCAAAATTAATGTTAAAATTAGGCTTGAATTTTAATCAAAACTAGTGGTCAAAATAAGCTTAATTTATGTAAGAAATTAATATTTACACATTAAAAGGCTTAATTTGATCTTAAATCTATTGGTAAAATTATATCAAAATTATTCGAAAAAATTAGCCTACATGAGAGGTAAATTTCATCAAAATTAATGTTAAAATTAGGCTTGAATTTAAATTAAAACTAGTGGTCAAAATAAGCTTAATTTATGTAAGAAATTAATGTTTACACATTAAAAGGCTTAATTTGATCTTAAATCTATTGGTTAATTTATATAAAAATTATTCGAAAAAATTAGCCTAAATGAGTGGTAAATTTCATCAAAATTAATGTTAAAATTAGGCTTGAATTTTAATCAAAACTAGTGGTCAAAATAAGCTTAATTTATGTAAGAAATTAATGTTTACACATTAAAAGGCTTAATTTGATCTTAAATCTATTGGTTAATTTATATAAAAATTATTCGAAAAAATTAGCCTAAATGAGTGGTAAATTTCATCAAAATTAATGTTAAAATTAGGCTTGAATTTAAATTATATATAGTGGTCAAAATAAACTCATCATTAATAATAAATATAAGTTAACTAAGGGGGGAGTAAATGAGATATTACTGTGGATGTCAATTTAAAATAATGTTGTTAATACATAGTGGTCAAAATAAACTCAATTAATAATAAATATAAGTTAACTAGGGGTGGCAGTAAATGAAATATTAATTACTAGGAAATTGATATTAAATATTAGTTTATTTATCCCCGAAGGGAGTGCGCCGGTCCTGGAGGTACTGCAATACCAGGTCAACGCGTGGGAAAGTTGGAGCAAGCTCCAGTATCTTTCCCCGGTGTCAAAAATCAGTTTAATTTCGAAGTCAAGCTATGCAAGACATAAGAGAAATTAAGCTCTTAAGAACAGATACTACACTTTGATCTTAGCCAAAAGGCCGAGAAGCGATGACTTTTGTTCTGGTCTTGCTTCTGTTACCAAATATTTCTAATTTAAATCCAAAAAAAAAAATTAAAATTTTTTTTTTTAAATTTATAGTCAAAAATGTATATAAATATAATCAAATTTGTTAAAAGGTATTAATATAAATAATTTAATATAAAAATAGTTTAAGTTTATTATTTATTTACTATGTAATTAAATAGTTTAACATTAAATATATTATTTAAATATATAATTTATACAAATATATTCACAATCTTTGATATTATCCATAGACATTAAAATTTAAATAACATTTAATAACAAACTGTCAAATAATTTGCTTAAAATATAAATATATATAAGGGTTGTATTATACAATGTATATAATATATATAATATAGTGCAATTAAAATGGGGAATAGTATATAGTATATATAATATACCATATAGATTATAAGATATACCAATGCTTGTATATGTATAATCTTAATTTCAATTAATCTTAATTGCAATTATTAATTGAATTAATATTAGAGTCTAATACTATTAGACTCACTCCCTTCTGGGAAAAATAAACTAATATTTAATAATGATTTATTTCAAATAAATAAATATTTAATTTACCCCCCTCTTATTATTTAATTTTTACTACTAAATTTGAGCTTATTTTGACCACTAGTTTTGATTTCAATTAGAGCCTATTTTTAACACTAATTTTGTTCAAACTTGCACTCCTTTGAGCTCGTATTTAACACTAATTTTGATTTAATTAAACTACTAGTTTTTACCTAAATCCGAGCCTTGTTTGTACATTAATTAAACTCTAAATTTGAGTGCATTGTATCACTAGTTTTAACTGGGGGATGCACGAGTTGGGAACGGTTTTCAAAATGTTATCATCAATTAAGGCGGCGGCGAGCGCGCATAGCGCTATATATTATATAAATATAGTATATATAATATACTATATATAAATTATATAATTTAGTATAATATTATTATAATATAATAATTATATTATATATATTAAATATATATATATATAATATAATATAAATAAAATATATAATATATTTTATATAAGCTTTATCAATATCGGTAGGCATTGATAAGTGAATAAAAACATATAATCTATTGTTAACTGTATTATACACTGTATAATTTATACAGTTAAAATGGCAGTGTATACACTGCGCGTTGGCCGCCCGCCTCAATTGCTGGTAACATTTTGAAAACCGTTCCCAACTCGCGCAGTAACCGTTTTAACTCAATTTGTGATTATTTTTAACATTACTTTTAATCTAATTTAACAATCACACTTCATTACCTAAATTTACATTAATTGTAAATAATATTTAAATCATTATAATTATTTAATAATTCTATAAACGTACACAATCATAATTTACATTAATTTAAATTGTAAATTGTAAAATACTATAATTAATATAAAATAAGTTTTTTAATATTATATAAAGATATTCTGTACAGTCTCAATTACAATTAATTTATATTCTAAATATTAACTTATTTTTAAAATAAAATAATTTTATAAATAAATAAGTAACTAAGTGTAAATCTACTCATTGGTAACTAGAGAAAATCAGTATATTTAATATGAAAAGGTGGCACTTTTAAATACACATTTATAATTATATTGAAATTAAAACGCCACAATAAAATGTCGCTACATAATTGTTATGATAATGTGAATAATTATTCGGCAACACAACTAATTATATGTGTTTTGAAATGTGTCGGACTCATTTTTATTAAATATGACGACTTCCTCCACGACGTAACCTCTCATTTACAGTTACTATAACAGTATAATTATATTATATTAATAATATAATATATTATATATTAAATTAATATTATTAAATAAATTATTAAAAATAATATAAATGAAATATATTCTATAATATAATATATTCGGTATAAGCGACAATTTTATTTCAGAAAAAAAATAATGATATATCATATCATAATTTTATCATATACTATATAATCATTATTATTTATAACTTATAAATTAATATTGTAATATATCGTATTATATTGTATAATATTATATAATCATTATTTGATTTTGGTCAAAAACTTTGTTATTTTAAAATATGCTACGCACTAAATGCCCGCAATATTCTTTATTCGGATTAGTGATAGTATAAACATATAGTATTCGTGTTATAATATATTATAACAATAATTGTATATCCATACAAATATTATATAATAATTATAATTAAACTTACAAAATGAGACGTTGTTTATGATTCTTATTCTCATGATTATGATATCTATAGACATGTGTGTAGACATGTGTGTAGACATATGTGTAGTTAGGACATCTATATATTCATACGCGATTATTAAATCATTAATTTGAATAAAAAATTTTTCAAAGCGTTGCACATTTGAAAATATTGCAAAGCTTTTGACCAGGTACCATATTATTCAATATAATATAATTATTATTATAATTAAATAATATTATTATATAATTATAAGTTGTTAATATAATAATATATAATAACATATTATATAATAATTAGTATTCTGTACCTTGACTAAATGCAAACATTTTTAAACAATACTATGCCATAGTTAAACTATAGAGAGTGCTAATTATTTCGAAATAATATCAGAATATATAGTAAATGAATATAGTTTAATATAGAGTATGAATCCCTAAATTTATATTGTGTATAAAACCTGTATTTATATTTGATAATAAATGAGTCTATATATTATGTATAACCATGTAAATAGTAGGCAATTAGTAATATAGTAATATAATACTTTGTTATCGACTATCACAACCTATAGTTAAACTATATGAATTATTGCCTTTAGTTGACTGTAATCATTATAATGTTTAATCAGGATATCTGCTTGTTATCTCTGAAATAGAACATTTTGTTGCACCGAAATTAATACTTTTCAGTGGTATATTTAATTATATTTCGATGATTTCAAAGATATCAGAATTATTTATTTATTTGTAAAATAAAAATTAATTAATTTTTGCAAATTATATATCTATATAAATATTTTATTAAAGATACAAATTTATTTATAAATTCGATTTTTATTGAAATATGTTTTCTAAATAAGTAATGTTCACATCCTAAATAATATTATTAGATTATATTATAATCATATTGAAATCATTAATTTAAAATGATTATTTTCATTGATTTGCATTTCGCATTCAAATATATACTCCCGGACTATAATTCAATGCGATAAAATCATTCATGCATGAAATAAAAGTTTCACAAATATGTGTTAGCTGACATCCTGTCCTTGATACTATCATTATAATTATTATATTATTACATAGTTACTAAGTTATACGTTTACTATTAAGCATATTACAATCCTCATATGCCACTAATATGTATCATTGCACTTATAACTAATTATAATAATTACATATATTATATTTGATTTTACCATAATTATATCATATTTTATACAATTATGTATGTACTAATTTTATTAATATATATATATATATATATATATATATATATATATATATAAATTGTTCAGAGTTTATAAAAAAATATATAGTTGATAAATATTAAATAGCTACCTTTGACAATATATTGCTTTGATACATTTATAATAAAAACCATAAATTTTTTGGTCACAAATATTTTGTTTTTTTTGTAATCTTTAACCACATAATATACTTCCTTTTAAAGATAATGAATTATGTTTTAATATTTTAACGTAAAATAATTAAAAAAAAATATGAAACAAGCGCTTCAATTCAATTTTATATATAGTAGATTAATAGGTAGATATAGAGTAGGTAGATTAATATAGGAATAGCCATGGCTATCTATGCATAGACCTATGTAATGTATGATTAATACATGATACAACATTAACACATATTTGAATACAAGTCACTGTATTGGCATTTTAAATTTATAAAAAATACAAACATGAAATAATGTTAATAATACACAGTAGATTAGGTAAACAGTACACATTAGCCTACATTTGTAACACCTAGCCATTTGGGTGCAATTGTATATTTTAATGCTATTAAAGTACACATTATTTAACAATAATAAGCTACATTCTATGTGATAAAAGATTGTTTTTAATATTTAATTACACTTTGTTTTGCATGTTAAATTATCCCAGATTAGATAAAAAAGATTTTTTAAATAAAATTAAAATATATTTTTACATTCTAATCAATATAATCTATATAATATATCTATATATATCTAATCAATATAATGTGGTGATTGTCTATCTTTACGTGCATGTTACTACCTATGCATTGAGTTGTAAAGTTAGCCTGCTATCTCTAGTTGCCTTTAAGTATAGCTCTTGGGAACATGTGAACTATTCGGGGTTGTTCATCATTAACAAGTGATGTAATCTTGTAGTGTATTGACGTGTACTTCACTATGCAGAATGTGTGGAGATGTGAACAGTATTCTTATGATAAGTATAATTGTGCGAATAAATGAGTTTGTATTATTATGTTTAGGTCGGCGAGCGGTAATGAATAAGCTAAGGTATAATTGTGGGTATGAATCGTATATAGTAACATATTATATTGAGTGTGGTGTGGAGCATTCGTCAATCGATGTACGTTATATAATATATATATCCCACATTAACAAGGGGGAACTGATAGACCTACAAGAAGTCACAGCATTCATCACCTCAGCATTACATAGATACAACTACTGCGACCTTGACAACTTCAAGGTGACCGGGTCAACTTCAAGGTGACAGCACCGTGAACTGCTCCATAAGGAGTGATAAGATTCTGGGAATTCGTAATTACTCCCTTATAGTATTATCGTATGTTGAATTGAAATTGTATAGACACGCCCCTTAAATATTGTGGGCGTGTCGGGTCATTGTTGCTCTGGGCTTTTACCACTCGACCGCGAAGCGAGCGCGGTGAGGAATTTATATAATGTATACATAGATGTACTTGAATAAAGATACCTGGAACAATCAATTTGTGTTGTCTACCTTAATAACACAACTTATTAGCATTATGTAACATATATATATATAGAATATATTTTGTTTATTTTCATCATAAATTGTATTTTTAAATAATTATACATTAATGAAATACAATGCAGAAATTTTAATATTTAGTAAATGTTACCTATTGATAGTGTATATATATATTTTTCATTTAGATAACTATGTTGATGCAAATATGTTGTTGCTTTTTATCTATTTCAAGAAGAATTTGAAATTAATAAATATATATATTACATTTGTTAGTATAGTCCTAATATAAATAGTTTATTGACTCAAGAATATTATAGGTGTCATAATGATATAAATAAATATAAACAAATAATAATACATTTTAAAAGTAATAAATTATAATTATAATATATATGAATAAAGTTAATATTTAAGATTACTAAAAGATGATATAATAGTAAATCATCTGGAAATTCACGAAAAATTGAAAAGATCTCCAAACTTCAACCACCATCAATATTCTTCTAACAAATATAAATAAATAAACTGTAAATCAATACAGAAAATAAACATATTTATTATTTTAATTGCATTATAATGTATATCTATTATAAACTATTTTATATATATATACATCTAGTTTATACATTTTATTGTATCTAAAGTAATTATATTAAACTATGATTCATATATTGTAATAAATAAATGTTTTTCCTGGAAAAATAATTGTATATTCTAATGGGTTTCATCAGTGATAAATTATCACAATAGCAACATTTGATACTTTCATATGTGAATAGATATGCAATACATATGTATAGTCAACATAGGCTACAAAGAACAGATCTATTCATTGAATTATGACTGTTTTTGTTTGTATTATATAATATATACAATGAAATATGATCATGTTTATAACATATATTATATTATGCATATATATATATGAAATATATAGGGCTTATTTTATTATGTTATTTCTATAGAATTTTATATTTACAATTATTTCTAATTATATATGAAAATAGCTCATAATTCATTTTAAGTTTTCAATAAATTAATCAAACCAAAATATATGAATTTTTCTATAATTATTTAATCTTATTAATATTTTGAATAATTGTATGATATATATGAATAAAATTAGCTTATATTAGAATTTAAGTAGAGCTGTAAAAATTAAATATTACTACATAAATAGATAATGCAAAGTTACTAATTTAATTGATATTTAGGTTGTAATATTTTAAATGAATTTATATTTCACAACTTAAAATGACAAATAAATGTTCTACAATAATATCAAAGATTTTGCGAAGCAAAGATATAACACTCCCTATGCATGCAACGTAATTTAGTAATATCCCCAGCCGCTGCTAGCAGTAGTATCGAAATTACTGAAATAGATTTAGGTTCGGCTCTGTTTGCATACAACAATGTTTTCATTGCTCTATTAAATTACATGCAATATAAATTAACTTTTACTTACTAAATATATACTTATAGCATTTAAAACATAAATATCATATTTGTTTGTTATATATTAGTAATGAACACTTAGTTTTCATCATATAAATATTAATTTAAAGCATATTATTTAACATTTTAAAAGTGTATAATTAAATACGAATTTACATTATAAACAACGCATAGTTCCTAAAAGTAACCCGCTATAGGTGGCACCAGGGTATTTTGTATACAAATTCGAATTACACGATTTCGCGTAAGTGTTATATCTTTCCTTCGGAAAATCTTTGATAATATAGTCTAATATATACCCTATATACAATGTTTATATTTCTAAGATATATATATATATTTATATATTAGTTAAATATATAATTAATATTTATATTAATATATAAATATATAGTTAACTTTTAAAAAATTATTAATTAAAAAGTATTTATTAAAATCATTAATTACTTTGATTGGAATTTATGATATATAATACTTTATATATTATAATATTATTAACGAAGATTTTCCGAAGGAAAGATATAACATTAACGCGAAATCGTGTAATTCGAATTTGTATACAAAATACCCCAGTGCCACCTATAGCGGGTTACTTTTAGGAACTATGTGTTGTTTATAATGTAAATTCGTATTCAACTATACACTTTTAAAATGTTAAATAATATGCTTTAAATTAATATTTATATGATGAAAACTAAGTGTTCATTACTAATATATAACAAACAAATATGATATGTATGTTTTAAATGTATATATTTAAGTATATATTTAGTAAGTAAAAGCTAATTTATATTGTATGTAATTTAATAGAGCAATGAAAATATTGTTGTATGCAAACAGAGCCGAACCTAAATATATTTCAGTGATTCGATATTACTGCTAGCAGCGGCAGGGGATATTACTAAATTACTTTGCATGCATAGGGAGTGTTATATCTTTGCTTCGCAAAATCTTTGTTAGTAATATGTGTAATTTATTTTGTAATTATAAAGTAATGCATAAAAGAATTTCAAGAACAACAATAACAATTTAGATTAATATTAATCAATAAATATAAATTACAAAATACTAATATAAAATATTATATAAAAAATAAACTAATTCTAATTAGTAATTACTATTATAAATATATTTATTCTATATATATCTAATATATATGACATCAAAACATAAAATTATTTAAATTTACTTTTTTAATAGGGAAACCCATTTAAGGATGGAAACTAAAGGCATAATTGAAATATTTCTATAATAAGGGAGATAATGATTTTCCAAAAGAAATATATGTCTTTGAATGAATTTGTGAAATTAATGAAAAATTGCGCCACCTGTACTGATAACTATTTATTTTAATTCTATTTTTAGTTTATATTTGTTTACATGTCGATTTGAAAAATATATTACTATTATAAATGAAAAGTTATGTACATTTTGTAATACAATACATATTTAATTGAGTGTTTTTGTTTATGAATATAACATTATTTTAAAATTAGAACCAATTTTCTTTAAATATACAGCCATATTTGTTAAATATAATAAATCAATAGATCCATTTTCAATGTAAAAGTATACATATTATGTATCATTCTAAAGTATTATGTAATACTTTGACAATTCACTATTGATAATATTTAAAACAATAGTATTGCCAGTGGCAATTTGACACCTATATTTCAAACTATTCGACATTAAAATTGATTACATGTAAATAGATACAAGTGACAGGTCATTGCTTTGTAAAATCATTGATAATTGTATAGAGACATTATCACCAGAATACTTTTATGATGAAAATATTTCATTCATAAAAATAATAAATATTGTAGGTGGAATATTATTTATGATTCATAAATAATCTTATTAATGATTCATGATTATTTGTGTAGTAGCATTGGTATGGTTACTTTATAATATACACTGTACAATTATTTATTGAATATATCATATATAATATATGTATAGTATACATTTAGTTTATCCATATAGATAAGTTTTGTTTACTGGTAAATAAAAAATAAATGTTAAAATACGAAAAAATAAATAAATGATATATATTTATTTATAAATGTCATAACATACCTATGATCTAACATATGTGTATATTGTATGATACATTAGCCTGATGAGGTATATGTGTAGGTATTAATGTTGATTGGGGCAGGATTATAATGGTGCCCAGCTAACAGTAATAGCCTCAAATGTTTACATGGTGCTATTATGCTGCTATTATGTTGCCATTAAAAGTCTATTATGCTGCTATTAATTTGCTATTAATTTGTAATAGACTTCTAATGGCAACATAATAACACCATGTAAACAGTTGAGTCTATTATTTATGCTATTATGATGTTATTATGAAGCTATTATTGTTAGCTGGTTACTAATATATAAATACGTAGTGTTTGATATTTAATAATTACTATTTAATATTGTTATTCAATAATAAATAAAGGTTCATATACTATAGGGTAATTGTTAGTAAATAAATACAACAATACTATGATATTAATACTTATATAATAGTGAATGTTTGGGAAGCAATAATGTCAATGTAATTTGTATCCTAGATGAATAAAGAATTCATTCCCAGAAACTAATAAAAATTGTGAAAATATAGCTACAAATGGCTTACTTTCACATCTGTATTGATTTATTAAATATTTGCATTTACCTAACTGCATGAAGCTACATATATATGTAGATATATATATATATATATATATATGTAAAAACAAAAATTCATATAAAAATAAAATAAAAAATCAACTCATTGAGATACAAAAAAAATAAAAACAATAAAAATAAAAAATAAATAAATAAAAAGAATATAAGTAAATAATTAATAAGTTAAACATAAACTTATATTTAATGCATATTATGATACAAGGATTAATTTGTTTGTAAATAAGTAATTTTAATTCTACCTCAATATTATTATTATTATTATATTTTATTTTTATTATTATTATTATTATTATTATCATTATCATTATTATTATTATTATTATTATTATTTTTATTATTATTATTATTATTATTATTTTTATTTTTATTTACTGTAAATTATCAGTAAATTATCTATTTTTATTCTACTGTACAGTGTACACTGTACACTGTACATTGTACAGTGTACATTGTACAGTGTACATTGTACACAAGGATGATATTGCTATAAATAGTACAGCTAATAATAATATAGAACTACAAAACTTAATAAAAATTGAAAAATGGTATTTATAAATATTTATAAATATAATAAATAAAAAATCAATATTAGTAAAACAGAAATGTTAAATTCTAACTCAAGTAAACATCCAAACAATATCATTTCATTAAACAATACACTGATAAATTAAGTTTATAATTATAAACATGTCAGTATTAAGATTGATAGATAGCAAAGCCTCTCATGTTACTAATCTAAATAAGAAACTCCACAATTTAATTTGTAATCTCTAAATTGAGCAAATTCATTACAAAAAATACCTTGATAATATATAATAGTATTAGCCTACAGTTTACGGAAATATATTATTGGGAAATACATTCTTATACAATACCATTAGTAAAACTATAATTTAAAAATCATTACATTAATAAATATAATAATTTTTCAAGACCATACAAAATAATTACTGCTATCATATAATATACTTATACTAGATAAGCTAATATACTAAAATACACTAATATATATATATATATATATATATATATTTATATATATATGTATAAACAATATTACACTCAATTGACAACAAATTAAACAGAAATACATTAAAAGTTAAATAATACAAACACTAAGGTACTGGAAACAGATAATCACAAGTAAATTTGTATTCCACAATGTCAGTGGATACAACTTTAGGTGTAATTATAATGAAATTAATTTATAACTCGCGCACTGATTTTTCAGCACCACATTCTAAGTATAAATAACATTTATTTACAGAATCAACATCATGGGGAAATTTTTTTTTACAAACATTTTTTTACTTTAAAATATTAAAATATAATTCATTATCTTTAAAATAATGTATATTATGTCATTCAAGTAACTATAAGTTTCTTATATATGCATTATAAACATACTCCTGTACACCATATAATACACATTATTATGTAATATTTATTACACACAAAACTTTAGAAGCTATATTTCAGAATTTTTATTTACACACTTACTTGTTTGAAGATTCCATCATTTGAACACTTTGATAAATCTTTATAAAATTGTCATAGTTTATAAATATTATATAGTTGATATTAAATAGTGATATTAAATAGCTACATTTGACAATATATATATATTGCTTTGATAAACTTATTATATAGATAAATATATAGAGCACTATTCCTATATTAATAAGTGTACAACATTACACAGTGACTATAGGATATATATATGGTATTTAATATACATGTATATATATATATATAAATATATATATATATATATATATATATATATATATATATATATATATATATATATACACATATATTAACTATTATATAATTGTAATACTTATAATATACACAAATAGTTAAATATTATACTAAATATAATAATTGTAATGATTTTATTTTTGTTTATATATTTTATAGATCTTAATTATTATATTAATATTATATCTATGCAATATTATAATTATTATATGTATACATATTTATGGTAATATTAATATATATATATATATATATTATCTTACTAATTAGTAGCCTACTTATATAATGTAATTAAATTATTATAATATCTATACAATAAATATATGTACACGTTTAATAAGTTAAGTGTTCACATCGAGATGTGGCGATTAGTCATAACATTAGTCATACCTGTAAGTACAGGTGCACTTAGCAGTCAGATAATCCGTGATCTATTATCATAAAGTAACATGTAATCATGTTATTAACCATGTACACGATGTATAATAGATTATACTATAGTATACTTACGTGGTGTCGATATAGTGTGTAGTTAGTTCGTAGAAACAATAGTCTAGATTCTAGAATGTTCTAGAATATAATTCGGTGTGTTATTGATTAATTGAAATTGATGATGATGTAAAAATTGAATATTTGATTACAATAGAAGACGTCGTCCGTAGTAACGCCCATGCGTATTGTCACACCTACATTTATGTCAATGAAATATGTCTTTGATATAATAAGAAGTATGGTAGAATTGTTTTAAGTATATTACCTCATACATGCATTGCACATATGTATGTCAATGAATATGTATGTATATATACACACATATGTGTATATATGTGTATACACATTTGTGTGTGTGTTTATGTGTGTGTGTGTGTAATAATACTAATTTAACTTATTTATATATATATTTTTTTATATATATATGTGTGTATTTTAGTTTGTATTATATATTTATATATAACTCATATTACTACTAACTATATAGTTTATATTAATTCCAGTATATTAAATTATAATTTAATTAATAAAATATAATAAGTAATCAATATTTATTATTAAAAGTGTCAATACAGATGGCTATAACTAGATTTAAACAGTAGACCTTCTAGAAGGAACTGCTTTGAAACCATGTATTGTACCACCCCATCTAACAGTAATAGCCTCATAATAGCAACATAATAGCATAACAAATAGTCTAAAATGTTTACATTTTGCTATTATGTTAACATTAAAAGTCTATTATGCTATTATTATGCTGGTATTAATTTTAAAAGTCTATTATGTTGCTATTATGCAGCTATTATTATAATAGCAACATAATAGCAGCATAATAGACTTTTAAAATTAATATAATTACAAAACAAATACACAACAAAACTTATTATGCTGACATGTCTGATATATAGGTGTTTCTGAGGTATCGAGACGTGACTGTATTATTTATATCATGTTAATTTGTATCGGATAAAGTACATTGTTATTGTCACTACTAGGTTTAAAATAATTAATTTATAGTAATTTAATAAAGTAAATTTAATAAAATAATAATTATTTAAAGTAATTCATTAATAAGTTAAGTTAAGTAATTATTTATTAACTTACTCATTTTATGTTTACTAATTGTAATTTACTGAAATCAATGTGTACATTAACATATAGTATACGTGGGTCTACCCAGCTACTACCACATAGGTACTACCCCCATAGGTTATACCTGTATAGATTATATAGACTATATACATACTAGGGATGTAAATGAATACGAATATATGAATTGAAGCTTTTACAATTTGAACCCGAATTGAAGTTTTCCAAATAATAAAAACGAATAGACTTTGTAGAACGAATACGAAAAATTCGTATTTATTTGTATTCATTTATATTACTAATTAAATTGTTATATGTTATATGTTTTAAATTGGGTTATGTATTTTATAAATTAATTATAAATATAATAGCGTATAACTATTAATTTAAGATATGCCCTTTGACATTTTATCGTTACCCGCTGAAGCAAGATAAAGTTGATTTCAATACTTCTACTCTGAAATTGTGGAGACAGAAGGAATCAATATAACCTAAGTCTACATACATTTCTTTCATATTTCTGATTGCACAAGAAATATCAGTTGCAGGTGAATAAATATCTCCAACTTCTGGAAATATATTGTCAACAAATCGTAATAGATTATCTGATGATAATGTAGATAAGTTAATATTTTTAACAACAAATAAATGTATTTCTTCTTAATAATTATTCTTCTTATTGCTTATTTTAATAATAATAACTTAAGCTTTAAATTAGTTAATACAATATATTCTGTAATGAATAGTAAAAGAGAGCAATAAAGCCCAGTAAACCAAATTTGAAAATAAATTACAAAAGTTTTCGAAAATTTTGTGGACACATTTTTTGCAAACTTTGCAAATAATTGTCAATTATTTTCATAAATTTTTCGAAAATCATTTGCAAACCTAGAACATAATTTTCAGAATTTAATAAATATTTAATCAACACATAGCAAATTAAAAATAAATGATCTGGATATAGGATTTGTAAACTTTGTTTTATTTTTTTTTAAATTCAAAAATGTTAGTTTTATTTATAAATTATCTTTGTAAAATTTTCGAAAATAATTTTTGTATATTTGCGTTAATTATTTTCAAATATTTTGCAAATTACATGTTTTATTTTCAAAAAAATTACAAACTTATTAAAGACAACATATTATTTGGAAATTATTTTCGTAAAATTTTCATATATTATTTTCAAATATATTATCTTTGGTATTTTATTTTCAAACAAATTTACAAACTGCATTTTATTTTCAAATTATTTTCAAATATTTTACAAACTTCGCGTTTATTTTCAAAAAATATACAGAAAGTTCTAAACTTTGTAAATTATTTATAATAATTTCAAAAATGCGTAAATAAATTACAAACATTTACGAAAAATTTTCAAATATTGGTTTACTGGGATCGAATATGAAATGAATAGTAGAATTTTAAACTAATTGAATATTATATGAATATTAGAAATTTTAAACAAATCGAATATTAGAATTTTAAAACGAATCGAATTCTTATTTATCTATTCATTTACATCCCTAATATATATATATATATATATTTTATTTATTATATACTATTCATAATTATCATTATCATGCGACTTGCAATCGAGGATATGAAACCCCAAGTGTATAACTACACCGTATACGAGATAAGTTTACGCATTATCTTCGATGCTTGATGAACAACCTTTACTACGTTAGCGCACTATCTTCGATACTTGATGATCTACCTTTACTACGTTAGCGCAGATGCAGAAGTCAGAATGAAAATCTCAATGAATAACTACTACCTGTAGCAACCATACCACACCGACCAACTCCATCTATTCGAACGATAGCGTAGAGATCATCTCTCGGTGATATCTTCGGGTAAGAATCGCGGACTTTTGAGGACTTTCGTCAATGCACATGTTTTATTATTATTGTTCGTGTAAATCGCATTCATCGGCATACAAAATGTCTAGTTGTCGTATTATACGACAACGAGGGAAACGTTTTTATAAATCTTTAAATTAAATTGCTGCTATTCTATAAATGTCCGATAACGCAATAGGTTATGCTCCGACTAGAATATCGCTTAAAGGGGTTTCACACCAACTCGAACGCAATTATTAACTCTAATTATTAGAGGGTTTACCTAAAGTTTAACTATATTATTTAAATCTCCGTAAAAGGGGTTTTACACCTACTTATTAGAGTTAATAATTGAGTTGAAGTTAGATGAAACCACTTTTACAGATAAGCATTTATTTTATTTTAAATATTGGATTTAAATATTAGAGTTAAACTTTAACCTATAATTATTAGAGTTAATAATTGCGTTCGAGTTGGTGTGAAACCCCTTTTAGAAATATTATTGCTCTACATTTTATATTAGTGAAAAATCGGTAAGATATCGACCAAAAATCGGATGTGAGATGGTCTTACACACTACTTTCATACTATAATCACGGTAACCCTCACATAGGATACTGTTGGGAAGACATACACAGTTTATAAAGTAACTCGCATACTGCTAGCTATATATTAATGCATGAATTAGTTGATTAGATAATTTAAATAATTAAAAAAGTGTAAAAACAGTAATTAAAATTTTTTTATTGTATATATATATATAATATATATATATATAAATAAATCGGTGGTTACGAATATATATATGTATTTAATTTATAAAATGATAAACATCTTCGTTATAAGAAGGTATTCATGTAATGTAAATAGGGGCTCGCGATATTAAGCCGATGTGGAAAAGTAAAATATACAATATACATATATAGTTAAAATAGAAACGGGATATAAAAGAGGGGGATATACACATAGATACTAGGGAGACAGGTGGACAATCGTGTAAAATGTGTATAAAACTAGTGCTGCATTCGATGGTACGGGCGGCGCTCCTCTAAAGCGTCGGTTGTTCGGGCCTCTCGATTCCTACAAACTTCAACTGTTCGGAAGGGCCGTACCTATCGGTTAATTCACGTCGGTTAAATGAGGAATGAGGAATGTAGAGGAGGCGGCGGCAGTGGAAAGCATATGTCTAGCGTATATATGAATCGATGAATAATATTTATTTTACTTGTATACTATATAATTAATACATATGAAAAATGTATACAATAAAATATAGTTATATGATAAGTGAAAAAGTGAGATGCTTTAGAGAGAGGATTCCACAAACAAAATATAAGAACACAATGAAACTAATGCACGTACAGAAGAGATATTTGCAATCGTATTATTATAGTATTATCAATACGTATTCGTATAAACGTACGTATATTTTTACTCTAAATATTAATTAATATACATATAAATATAATTTATTTTAATGCGAGCAAATTAAATTGTTGTTATATCTACACAAACATCATTATATATTTATTTATTACTAAAAACAGCAATAGATATACACATATTCATTATATATAAATATATATATATATATATATATATATATATATATATATATATATGTGTTTATATGATAGGGGGAATAGTATGTGGAAACCTATAGTCGAAGAAGAGTTCCTCTCCGATGCTGATCGATCTCTTCGCATAGATACCTATTCTGTGGTCGCAGTTAACAAACGGTACCTGATGTGAGGGAGGGTGAGGGGTGGATGAGGGGAGGGTGAGGAGAGGGGGAGGGGAGGATGAGGAGAGGATGAGGGAAGGGTGAAGGGAGGATAAGGGGAGGGTGAGGGGTGGATGAGGAGAGGATGAGGGGAAGATGAGGAGAGGATAAGGGGACGGAGATGGCAAGACGGGGACATAAGATGAGATAGGATGAGAAGATAGAGTTTAATAGGGTAAGAAAAGTTAGGATAAGGAGAAGTAGAGGAGAAGATGGAGATGAGGAGGAGGATGAGGAGGAGATGGTTACTACTAACCCTCGCGTAACAATTCGCAGACACCGAGTGGTTAGCGAAGCGTATCTTGTTGCCTTTACGTGTGGCATCCACGGAGAAATCTGCGTGCGAATAACGGCGAATCAATGAATAGTTTATTAGAAAATAGTTTATTGAGTTCAGAAAGTAAATATAATTTAGCGAATACAATTTCTGCTCAAAGGAAACTACCAGAGATTACCTCTGTACTCGCAAAGAGGATACTCTCCAATATTCAATTTTTTGTAATAGCGAGTAAGACTAAAGAGAGCTATAGAGCGGTACTGCGCTGATCTGTGGATAAGTATAGCGGGGGTGATAGCGGTTAGTTATTAACCCGTGTTCAGGTCAAACAGAAAACTGCACTTTGACTTGTCGTAGACTTTACCTCTTCGTTCGGCTTCGTCTTGCGATATCACCTGTCAATCATTATTGGTTATGATGGGTTAGCATAGGTTAGCATAGGTTAATATTACGTGTTATTTTATTTTAAATGCAATTAATAGTTGTTTATGATATCTAATATATATTAAATAAAATTCAATATCCAGCGAAATATATTACAATAAAAATTTTTTTTAATAAAAAAAAATAAATTACAATATCCATTTTTTTAATTATTGATTGATTATTTAACACTATAGAATATAGTCTACAGAATAAATAGTTTATAGAATAAATAGTCATAGCATTATACTGACATGTAAAAATTGCATCATTAATAATAAATTATGAAAATATATAATAAAATACTAACATTTATTTAATAATTTATATATGATAAATATATAACAAATTATCGACTAAGATAAGAACAATTTATTTATATTATATTTGTAATTATTTTATATTGAACAAATTATAATAAATAACTATTTAATAATTCAGAATATTATCTTATATAAAATATTATATATCCAATAGTCATCTTTTAGATAAATAAAAATTGCATCAAATAACAAAATCTTTACTGGCACTATTGTATGGTAAGTATAACAAAGTAGCATATCTATATAGTTAAACAAAATTATTACAGGATTCAATCATTCAATTATATATTAGGATTTATTATCTGTTATATAATATGATCAATACATATTATTTATCTCCAAATAGAAGAATATAATTTCAAACTTTATATATTCAAATTTATTAGAAAATGATTAAGGGTAAAATGTACGTGCGTAGATATTAATTATTTAGATATTAATATCGAGTAGTAATAGTAGTAGTAATAGTAGTAGTAGTAGTAATAATAGTAGTAGTAGTAGAATACTATAAGTATATAGATGATATTAAGCTACTAAAAAGAATATATTTACAAGTACATATTAATATCATTATAAAAATGTTAAAAATAATTATAAAATAAAATATATATATACATATATACAAAGGTTATATTATTTAATATTAAGATTGTGCATAATTGAATGCAAGTTATAGAATGTGTTATCATATTAATAATAGGTTACCTATAAAAGAAACTATTGCGTATTACGAAAGTGTTTTGAAATGGCGGCGTATTTTAAATTTCGTTTGAAGAAATACACTTGAATATTGTCCGTCTGTCTACATGCTGAATACAGACACCTTAGTAGATCATGTACACATCTAGATACATTGATTCATGCATACATTTAAATTATTATAAATAAACTATGCTTTACGACAGGTGTTTATACTTTTCAGTTAGTTTGCTGCGTTGATTGAAGTATTCACAACTTTATTAGATACTAATAATAACTAATAATTTTCGATATAATATTTGATATACATTTTGAGTAATATTGCCTATAAAAAATAATTGCCTACGCGTCTATATGCCGAATAATATCACACTTGTCAAATAATATATGAGATAATAACAAAACAATTGAATAAGTATACTTGACAACAACAATGGAGCAGAGGGATACATCATTTTGGAGATATTTCGAAGAGCTAATAATAAGTGAATATTTAAATTCATTTTATTGTAGCGAAATAAATATCTTCTAATTAATGACGATTATTATTATATATTTGTTTGTGGAATCCTTGTTCGAAAGCATCTCGCTATTAAAGGATTCCTTTTTTACTTATAACTATATTGCCTGTGTATTAATTTTTTATTTATTTATAAGTAAAATATTATTAAATATTATTCATTCATTATTCATTATTTTAGGATATACGCCGTTACGCTAAAACGAATGCTATTCAACCCTTACGGTACCGTAACAACTAGGCCGGCTAAGTAACGTACGTACCTCACCACAATACTCGGAAATGAAGTCGTTCTTTTCGCAGGCGTCCATTAAATAGATGCCCCAACCGGCGACTTCAGACGGCGCTAGTAGTAGTCGTTTGCAGAGGCTGCGCTGGATGGAGATGTTGCGACAGGTGATCCTCTCGAGCTTTTCGAATTCATCTAAGACGCGCGAAATGTACGTCGATTAGTGGCGCTGCAACAGGGGGGGGGACGGGGGGGTATGTCCCCCCCCACTTTAAAATCTAGTGGACCTCCAATGTATTGGTCCCCCGCCCCACTTTTACCACCACTTTATTTGTATCGGTTGGTCCCCCCTACATACACACCATCGTTACAGCGCCCCTAACATCGATGCGTGCATTAGAGAGCCGTCGCGTGTTAATCACATCTAAGGCGGTATCTCGCTAGAACTTCCGGAGGGTATTCATGGCCCCGTGACGGTTACTATTCTAACTATACGATTATCCGGCGCTGGATAGTATCGCTCGGAATAGTATTAACGATCGACCAATCAAATTTGTTATTGTTTTTAAATTAAAATTAATATCGTTTTCCAAAGACGAATTCAAAGCGAATTTAATACGAAAATAATACGATAATGCGCTAATATTATTAGATTGTAAAATCTCGCGGGATGAAATGAAAGAGATCATTGTTTATAGTAAATGTAATAATATATATTATGAAGTTTACTAAATTTTGAAAATAATTAAAATAAACAACAATCATTATACGCTGTATCTTTGTATAAGCTGAATTATTGTGTGACACTATTGGCTGAAATAGACGTTCTATTTAATATATTCCGGAAGATAAGGGATTGTAACTTGCTAGAAAACTAGTTTCCTGAAAGTATTGCAATGGGATAGCCATTTAAGATAAATTAAATTATTATCCATTAAATAAAGATATATTTTATATTAGGTAAATATATAGAAATAAATCCTAACCCGCCCCGCAATATCTACAAAGATCGGGATCACATTCACGGTCTGCAGAGAAACAAGGACACGCTTTAGTGGAACATTGCGCTCGACATTTGCAACCAGTAAATCTTCTATCACCTGTTTAGTATGATGATGATAATGATGATGATTGGCTAATGATGATGATGATGATTGGTGGATTAGTTAAATAGTGGTATCGAAATATTGAAAGAATAACAAACAATTAATGAGTGACTGATTACAATTATTATTAAAAATACCACTCATTTATTCACTGTTACTATTATATCTATAGTGATTTTCAACAGTTGTGGTATTGTAATTAAAAACTATTTATATATATTTCTAATAAATTCATAAAAATATATTAAATAACAACATAATTACTTGGCTTAATATACATATATATATATATTACAAATTATAAATATATATATTATAAATTACATATATAATAATATTATTTTTTGTCAATTTTAATACTTTATAAATATAGGTTATTCAACCAGTGATAACTCGTTATTTAGATCATGTGATACTAATGTTTATATTATAGTATATGATGCATGAACAACATTACTATATATAAATTTATATTGTAAAATTATTGTTGACATTACATAATTGATCAGCAATGTTTGACCTATTGACCTATATATGACCAATATTGTTTAATTTGTTATTTCTACAATAAATTACTTTATTTTGTGAAAATAAATTAAAATATTAAAATTTAATTAACCTGACTTTATTTATTTAAATTAATAATTTAATTTGACACGCTTCAACACAGCAAACCCTCCTTAAGAATATCATTATTATTAATTATTTAAAATGAAATTCTAGATAAGATATTAATGTATTAATATCAATCAAAGACAAAGATACGTCAAGCATAAAAATATATGTCAAGCAATAACTGTCAAACATTTTATTCACGGTCTAATGATTTATTAAGACACGCCTATCTTGAATTGGTCATATTTAAAAATGTCTTTGTTATTTACATACAATTTATTTAAATTCGTCATATAATATACAATTACATATATAATTACTTAATCTAGAGACTAATTTAGTACATTTAATATTTACTATTTATAATCAATACAATAATTATTTTTAGATTCGTATAATGTAAAATACTTAAAATAATGTATATTATAAATATTTTAGGTATATTTATATAAATATATATATAATTATATATTTATATAATTATGTACATAAGTATAAATAGATTCTATAATTTGGGAAATAGTAGATCATGAAATGTTTATATATGATCAACTAATAGCTACAAGAATTTTTATATTGATGCTATTGTAATAAAATTAGTATCATTAGAAAGCTTATTAAATTCTATAATATAAGTCATATTTTAGTTTTTATCTAATTATATAATTAAAACAAAAATTTATGATCAAAAATGTGGTAAAAATAATTATGATATTATTAATATCTATGATATAATTAAATTGTTATAATTAAATACCCATGTTTCCTACCTGTTAGGTGTAGTGACATATTACAATTTACATAGGCTTAATAGACGACCTCGATGTATCTCGGGCTTTGATATAAATACTCGACACTAACAGTTCACGCTACACTAACAGTTAACACTACACTAACAGTTCACACTACACTAACAGTTCAAACTACACTAACAGTTCACACTACACTAACAGTTCACACTACACTAACAGTTCACACTACACTAACAGTTCACACTACACTAACAGTTCACACTACACTAACAGTTCACACTACACTAACAGTTCACACTAACAAATAGTTCACGCTACACTAACAGTTCACACTACACTAACAGTTCACACTACACTAACAGTTCACACTACACTAACAGTTCACACTACACTAACAGTTCACACTACACTAAAAGTTCACACTACACTAAAAGTTCACACTACACTAACAGTTCACACTACACAAACAGTTCACACTACACTAACAGTTCACACTACACAAACAGTTCACACTACACTAACAGTTCACACTAAACAAACAGTTCACACTACACTAACAGTTCAGGCTACACAGGCAATACTTCTCGCAGTTCACGCACAAACACACTTCGGCCGAACACTTCTGGCCCGGGTGATTGCAAGGCGTATAGTATGTTTTGATTGGTCGAATGTTCTCGTCACCGCCAGACATCGCCTCGATCCGGCGCCGAATTCGAATACGAGATGTCCACTTCCTGTTGTAGGATGTTTGATACGGCATTAATAATACATTGTAATACATAATACATAATACATAATACATAATAATACATTGTACTCGTTACACTTGGGAGCAAACGATATCATTTCATAAAATGCAATAATGATTGATGTCTCCTTTCAAGTAAGCAAGTGTATTATGAAGTATATATAATAGATCTTAATCTGAAGCCCTTTAGAGGAAATAATAACATAAATAATTATATATTTCATACGAAAAAAAATGTACAATTTAAAACTTCTAATAAATATTTATTATTATTATTATATATACAGGATGTTTTTTAATTCTAAAAAACTTTCATGATTATTATAAAATTTTAGAATTTTTTATTATTAGATTAAAAGTTTAAATAAATATAGAATACGAGTATTTTACTTTAACATTTAAAACCAGGGTTAGAAAAAAAATTGGATTTTTTTGATTTAAATCAATTTGATTTTAATGCAAATAATATTTAAATTGTAAAATAATATAATAAATAGATGTTTAATTAATAATAAAAATTGAATAAATAATTTTTCTACTGCTAATAGACTATTAGAAATTTAAATAATTGTTAATGTATATTTAAATTTATAAAATTATATATAAATATTAATTATCTATAAAATTAAGTAAATATATATAAATAAATAGAATTATAGTATAATAAAAATGTGATATTGTATATGTCTTGAATTAATGTATACAAGTTGCTTAATGTAATATTAAATAATTATTATTTAATTACTAGTGTTTTTTATATTATACTGACTACTTTATTATTTAAAATTATTTTATATATATGATATAATAAAAATAAATCAATAAGCCTATAGTTTTAAAATATAAACATAATATGTAATAAATTCTGAAAATGTCATCTAGTTATGAGCATTATTTTCGGAGTTATAGAATTTATTAGGAATATAATTTAGCAAATTTGCTAAAATTATTTTAAAATAATTATTCTGAGAAAATCAAGTTTAAAAATAGTACTAAAATTATAATTTATATTTTATGATATTTACATAATGATATGCTATAATGATATATTATTCTAGAATAAAAAATTACTCAACCAATCAAATGCTACTATTTATTCACTTTGAATTATACTCAATAATAATAGATATTCAAATTAAAAATAAGATATAATTACAACTCTGTAAAATAACTTTATATAAACATACTTTTCTGGAATTTGTTATGGTTTTTTCTCAGCTATTTATATTTTAAAAAATAGGTTGAGTTTTAAATATTCGATATGAATGTTTTATATATGGTTTTGAACTATAATTTTCGGATATGTTGTATATAACAAACTAAATTTGATATTTTTCAAATAATATTTTTTTACATTTTTTAAAATATTTGAAATATTCCCACAACCCGCATACCCCCTTAACATATTTGTACATAAATACAAGCTTTGCAGATTTATTAACTCTGAGTCTATTTCTTAATTTTGATTGCACCAATCTTTTTTGGATTTTATTTAGAAAAAAATTAAATTATATCTTTCTCCAATAATGTCTATGATATACATAATTCTTATTTATTTAATATTATATATTTTTCCTTTGATGTTTATGAATCATAATTTATGATATATATATATATATATATATAATTCTCATTTATTTAAATAGTAATGATATAACATAGCCTCCTATAGGGATATAGGAGGCCATCATGAATATAATTATTTAATTATAAAAATCATGATCTAATAATTATAGAATATACTTTACGAAATATTGATTTAAATCAAAAAAAAATATGATTTTTGAGTCTGATTTAAATCATGAGAATCCTGTTTAGAACTATATATTTATATAGCGCACATCATACACAATAGAATACATTCACATTTACAACATAGATAGGCGATACATAAGTCTATTCAAAATAAAGCATACAGAAATATATTCATTAAATTGAACATGGTTATCAAAAAATCAGAATTGGCTATCAAATCTTATAAACAAGGTTTGAAACCTTTCAAATCGGAAAAAAAGACTTGGATCCTAAAATCTAGGGCTTCGAAACCTTTGAATCTAAAAATGTAAGTCTTCAAATCCAAATCAATCGTTTAAAATTATAGAAAATATCATTAACATTAATCGTCAAAAAATGACTGATATTTAAATGAATAATAAATAAATCTATATGAAATATATTATTTCTATAGTACTACAACTATGAAATAATTCCATATATTTAATTGATTTTACTTATATGTATTATGTAGTTTTAAAATATTTGTTCGAGTCTTGTTTTAAATATTCGACTCGCAAATCAACTATAGGGACTCGATTTCATAAATTTTTAAATGGATTCGAATATTTCAGACTCGACATTTCATTACTAGGACTCGAGATTTGGACTCGAGATTTGGACTCGAGATTTTTACAACCTTAATATGATGGGGTTATAGTTGGGGTTATAGTTGGGGTTAAAGTATGGGTTTCTAATGAATGACCTTCTGTTTTTCTTCTTGCGTGGAGGGCTTACGTCTACCTCTTCAGTTCCTATGTCCTCGGCTCCTAGTTCAGATGTGGCGTAGGCATTCACCTGTGTGTCGGGGGCTTCGGGGTAATCTCTAAGAGAGAGGGGGAGGGAGAGAGAGGGTGGAGGGGGAGAGAGAGTGATAGATGGAGGGGGAGTGAGAGAGGGGGTATAGAGAGAGGGAGGGAGGTGGGAGAGAGGAGAGAGGGGGTGAGAGGGAGAGATTAGGAGAGATAGAGAGAATGAGAAAGAGTGATAGAGGGAGGGGGAGCGAGAGAGTGAGAAAGAGTGATATAGGGAGGGGGAGCGAAGAGGGGTAGAGAGAGGGAGAGAGTGAGAGAGATAGGGAGGGGAAAGAGAGGAGAGGATACAGACCATGGAACACGTCTTATTGTGGAGGATGTAGGCGATCCAGCAGTAGTCGTTCTGGAATGTTCTCCGCAGAACTTTGAACAGAGACACGTCGGATGCGTTCCACTCTAGTCGCAGCAGGTTAAGGTTCAGGGTCTGCTTAACTAAAGGGGGCGGGGCGGGTTAAGGTTAAGGGTCTGCTTAACTAAAGGGGGCGGGGCAGGTTAACGGAGCTGCACCATCATCGAATACTACTACTCAATTCGATAGTTTTACCATCGGTCATTAATTCTAGGAAATAATATATATATATATATAACGTTCGATGGTTACAACCAATCGATGGTTCGCATTATATTATTATTATTATTGACATCATCTTAAACGATCCAGATTAGGTATATTGCCTAGCTATTTACCTAGCTACTTGCCTAGCTATTTACCTAGCTACTTGCCTAGCAACCACTACTACAAGAGATACTTACCGCAGTATGACGATGTGTTGAACTTCTCCTTCTCGCGGATTACTGAAAATAGGGGAAACTAGTAAACGTTATGCATTCAATGATTAGGCTCGTTTTCTTTATTATATATATATATATATATATACAATGTAATAAAGGCATATATATAGTATATTATATATATATATATATATTTATAAAACATAAAATAGGCTTATTTTATTATGATATTTCTATATAGATTTTATGTTTACATTTACTATTTATTAATAAGTAAAATAGGCTTATTTTGTTAATATATTTAAGGGAAACTAGAATTAAATTTGTTCTATCTAATCTATGTTGAATAATGTCTTCAAAAATGCCAACTACTATTTTATTAACAAGTGATTACCCTTCAATGTATTAAGACATATAGTTGTTGATAATTAATTAATAATTTATTTATATATTAAATTTTATTTGATAATATCCAATCTTCATATTATTAATATATATTTTATAATAATATTAACTAGTAAATATATTCTATTATAATAATAGTAACTAGTAAATATATTATATAACTTAATAAATACGATATATCATAAAAATGACAGATTAGTGTATTAATATTCATAAAATAAATGATCATTATCTAAAAATGTACAATGAAAACATAGAACTATTAGATGTAGGCTACTGGACAATATTGCGTACCTCTTTTCTTGTAAGATCGTATTATTTTATTGGCATTTAGTTGAAGGGAACTACCAGTTTGACTGATGGTTGTCATTCGTAATCTACAACGTTTCGAGGCCGGAATTAGAATACAAACATTAAAGAAGAAAAGTCTATAACATTACCTCGTTCTTGATTTCGTGAACACAAACTTTTTCTTTAATTTCTTTTTCCCCTTAAAGCTGATCATTTTTAAGGTTTGTTTATCGTCATTAATGGATGAATTTCGTAACTTTCGTCTGAATATTTGCCCGTCTTCGGCTTCCTTTAATTTGTTCATCATAGCTTTATGTTCGAGGGCACGCTTATATATTAGTTTAGCTTTCGTATTCTTAGATTTAACTATGGCCGTGTATTTTTTAACTTTTTTTATATGTAAACTTTTCTGTTTTCTTTTAAAAACATTATTCCGCGTCGACGCTTTTTTTACGATTTCCGAATTTTTATTTTCATTCGCACAATTTATAGATTTGGTTTGAACGCTACTCTTTTCGTCGCGGCTACATTTCTTAGGAACGGTTCTCGCAGTCGAAGCCACGCCGTTCAGTGCTCGCGCCTTATGCCGCTTGACGACCTTTCTGCCCAGTTTCAGAACTCCGAAATATACGCGATACTTGACGAGATCGGCGAGTCGGAACGTTCCGGAATACTTGAAGCCGTCCACCCAACTGATGCGGTCGTTGTAGAAACTGTTGTAGATGTTCGCCTTCAGGTATTCGCCGTCGAAACCGGCGTTCACGCTCTCGTCGATGTTCAACAGCCACTCGGAGGTACGATCAAACTGAGACAGGGTTCCGACGCCGGTACTACCGGCGCCACCACCGTTCACTACGCAACCGTCGTCCACAACGCTCTTACGATGCTTCGCGACCTTCGTTTTACCACCGCCGGCGCTACTCTTCACCGCTGCGGCCTTAACGGCTGCGGCTTTAGACTTGGCCGCCACCGCCCCGCGAGTGCGTCTCATCGCCACAACCGCTCGGTCGTAGGTCGCAGAGTTCAACCGAGTTCGGTAGGGCGTACACTTCTTCGCGGAGCCTCCGTTCCGCGCCGGTTTCGGCGCGACGCTTCGACAACTTCGGTTCAGCGCTCGTCTCACCGTTTCGGTGTAGGATTTCGGTCGCTTCTTCTCCGCGGCCTTAACGCTCTTGGCCGGCGTGCACTTGGCCGAACTACGCCCGTCTCTAGCGTCCCCCCCCTTTCTCTTCGACTCGACCATGATCCCGCTGCTACGGCCTCGTCTCAACTGCACGAAGTCGGCCGATCTGCCCCGACGAGACTCGACGTTCCCGCTGCTGCGACCTCGCCTCACCTGTACGTAGCGGTTACCGTCGACGCTCACTTTCGCCGGCTTCGAAACGCTCTTCTCTGTGCGGTAAACCGCTCCTAAACCGTTCGCGAGTTTGGGCGTCGGCGTCGTCGCGGGAGATTCGGCGCCCGATTTCACGTCGTTTAGTTTAGCGTGAGTTTGATTCGAATTCGCGATGAAAAGAGGTTTATTATTAAAAGTATTGGTTTTAAGGGATCTTTTCGAAAAAATATGGCGAATGTTCTTTTTATTTTTTTCTAATTTCACGTTACTTTCGCAGTTGATTAAAGATTCGTGCTCAGCACATTTAGCTTTGCTTAAATAATTATTTCCTCTGCATTTTGTACAATTAGATAAGGCAACTTTTTTACACGGATCTTTATTGTTGCTTTTATTAAATTTATCAAAATTAATATTTTTATAATTCTCTTTAAATGAATCTATTGCAGAATTAATTTTCACCGGATGCGATCGTATCCTATTCTTGTTTGGTATCTTTGGTATCATTCCTCTCTTATCATTAACAAATGTTTTAACCGAATGCTTAGGATCAATTCGCTTTCTGTGTTTTATATCTCTACATGTTTTGTGATTCGTTAAACTTAGATCGTCTAAAGACCGAGTTCTTCTAACTGAGCCAATTCTTGATTTAAATATGAATAGTTTTTTAATATCACTCTTTTGAATCTCACTATTACCATATTTATTTAGCTTGCATCCTTTTAATATATCATTACATTTAAGTATTATAGATTCTTTATTGGGATACCTCAATCGCTTCTTAACTACACGATTATTAAATAACGTAATAGGTTTATTATCTTTGCAATTGAATAGTTTAGAAATTCTATTTTTATTTTCTTTCTTTATACTACCGGTATACTTTGAACCTAAATGTTTCTTAGGCGACTTCTTATAAAGTGAAATCATTTCATTTCTACCACTTTTAGCGCAAAATTCATGTGATTTTCTTATAGCTCGTTTACTTAAAATATGTGAATTTACTTCATTTACTTTCATTGGTGAAAAAATACCAACATTACTGGTATTATATAACTTAATTTTGTTATATATTTTTTCGTTACTCATTACTTTATTTTTACTAGATAATATATCTTTGTTAGATAATTTAATTTCTAAAGGGTTCACACTTTTTAAATGACTTTTATCGTTGACGGAAATTTCAACTTTGTGACATTTGTTAGGAGTTTTACTTTTATTAGACGATACGTTCTTATTATTGATTTTATATTTGCCGAGTAAATTACCTCCAACGGAAACGTTACGTTTAATATTATTCGTGATCGTTAGTTTTAAAGTTTTATTCTTCTTTCGTGTTACCGTCGACTTCGAGTTACTCTTTCTTTTGTTGTTTTGTACGTCTTTATCGCTGATGCAATACATTTCAGGAATTTCTATCGTCTCACCACTGCGGTCCTTCTTTTTAATAATCTAAAACACGTGAACAAGCTATAGTATACTGCACACGTATTGATAAGGCTAGCGATACGAACCCTTATCTTCCATCCTCTCTCCACCGTCCTCAATAAGTAACACTTCGAACCACATGCTGGAGACTTGCTTTTCTGACCGTTACGATTTCTGAAGTGTTGTCTGAAATCTATTCAAATATATACATTTAAATACATATTTATATATATATATATATATATATATATATATATAAATATGTTGTCTGATGTCTATGGTTCAGTGGGACAACCAAAAAGCTAGTAAGCCAGAGTTACCAGGTTCGACTAGAGAAATTTCTTGTGTTTCTCTTGTGTTTATCAAGAACTTAATAAATGATAAATCAAAACACAATAAAAAAATGTTACTATTTGTATTGTATTGTCCCTCAAGTTCCCGTCACAGTTATTTATAACATTTATAATATAAGTCTATGACTTCTTGAGGGTCCGTTATTTGTATCCGTTATTTGTATTATATTCTATATATATATATGAGATTTCAATAAATAAATATTATTATTATTATATACATGGTGTTAACTTAACACTGTAAGTATCGTTCAACATGTACAATACATTTGTGCAATTATCGCTACAAATATATGTACAAATATGAAATTGAGCAATACATTAACGCAATACAGAATGTGTGTCTGGGCAATGATCGTGCAATTACTACTTACATTATTTAAACTTATGAAATATATAATATGCTACGATATAAAATACAGTATGCGCAAATATATGCGTGATTTATTAAACTTCTTATTAAGCTTCTGTACATTATTCGAGGGTAAATGCATGCATTTAATTCATTGATAAGTATTTAATATTTTAGACAATATATTTCATTAAAAGCGATTCAAGTAGTGTTTAACTGGTTAAAATGATAAGTGGGGCTGAGTGGGGTTAAGTGGGGTTAAATGAGATTAAATGGGGTTAAGTGAGTATAAGTGGAGCTAAGTTGGGTTAAGGGCATACAACAGTGTAGAAATCAGCGAAAATCAACAAAATAATTTATTATATGTTATTTAGCTATATATGTATCTGTCAAAATATTATCATTGAAAACGGCCTAAAAATACAATAAAAAAGCATCTTTTATAACACACCTTTTAAAATAAATAATATGTTGGCTTATAATTTATTTTAAAATATACATGAATAATTGTATGATAATGCTTACATTTTATTTTATGAAATTTTTATACTTATATATTGTCGATTTAAAAAATTTTAAAACCGAATTGTTTTATCCAAAAAATTTATCCTAAAATCATCTTTATTCTATATTATTATCATTGTAAACATATAACATGTAATATTATAAACCAATAGAAAGCTAATAAACAGACGCTATATATTTCTTATTTCCTTTATGTCATTTAAATTTACAATTTACGTTTTTACATCACATTATATTTATTTGAACTTATATTTATATTATTAGCATTATAAAATAGTTATTTGTATATCATTATTAGCCTTTATATTAGATTTATAGTTGAGTGGATAAGCAATTGAATGTAGTGTATGGCACTTTGCGATAGAGGCGATCTTACATTAATATTGATAGTAATTATCAATATATATATATATGTATAAATAAATAATAATAATTTAAAATTTAGTAGGTATTTAGTAGTAGGTTTCGACTGCAACACCTCTATCGCATAGTGCCATACACTATAGTCAATCGCTTACACACTTTCTTTATCTCGATGGTGTGTGAATGTGTGCGTGTGTGATTGTAATGCATTAAATCTCATTTAAAATATTCATTTAGATATTTTACACACTAGTATACATAATAAACTAATATGAAGAATATACATATAATATATATTAAAAGAGATATATAAATATAGTTGTTATTATACTTTAAATTATAAAGTGATACATATAAAATATTTTAAATTTGACCTCTGCAATTGTAATCAAAACAAACGTGAGCCATATTCAATATTCTCCCATCTATTCTATATATGTATAATGATAATGAAGGAATCAGGGTGGGAGGTCTATATTATTTAATTGTTGTCACCTTTATCTAACAATCCTATTTTGTTCTACTTATATATTATTTGATCACTTATTTATTTATGTATTATTATTTTTGCTAAAACATGAATGAGTATTCTCTTTGTGTTATATGTGTGTGTCTAAATAAATCACCTATCTATATATCTATCTATAGATATAAATATCTGGTATGGTGATATATGATATACGATATACGAACGAGGCTCGAACTCGCGTCCTACTGCTCGTGTGTCTGACACCTTAGCCAACCGTGCCACGGTGGCAGTTACATATATATACGTAATGATAACGAAGTAAGCTATATCTAACCGTGCGCGTTACATTCGTAGCACAGGCATCGTTGACAGAACAGATTAGTGAACGAGTGCAGCGATTGTTCTCGGGTCAGAGGTCGCGTGAACGGCATCGAGGACTGCGGCGAGATGTTATCGATGCTCGGCGTGCATTGCTGCTTCAAGGCTTGCGGGCGCTTCAGTTTCTCGTATCTGCGGGTGAAGATTACGGGTGACAGGGTAGGTGGGAGATATCGTAGGGGTGTCGAATACGGGGGGTGGGAGATATCGTAGAGGTGTCGATTACGGGGGTGTTGATTAAAGGTGTTTTTATTACAAATGGGGGGGGAACATGAATACTACATATGTTACATGTGCCGAGGGGTGTTTTAATAAATTTTGATAAACCCGAATGTTTTTTTCAATTAATCAATTGTTAGGCTAAAGAGAGCAAATTTAAATTTAACATAGAATCAATAGTAAATTGTTTAGGCATTATGATAAATTGATATATTATGATAAAGTATAGATATAAATTAAATCAAATGTACTTATTTTAATATATATAAAACTATGAATTATTTAATTTAGATTAAGATTTTAATTATTTTATTTAGTTTAGAAAAATTAATTATTATTTTTTAATGTACACTAGATGGGAAAAAAAGTTAAATGTAAAATTTTATATCTATCGAATAATTTTTCATATTTTTTAAATTGTATGCGATAAATAAAAATTGTAAACTTAATGTGTATAATTATTTATATGTGCTCGGTGTTTTTACTAATTATTAAAAATGATTCTCCGTCGATAAACTATTAAAATGATATATTAACTACTGATATGTTGCATAGTATTACATTGTTGATGATCTGGCTTAGGGCAGTAATGGCAATTATCGGGGGAGGGGGGGTGGGGAAGAGGTGGGCAATTATCGGGGGGTGGTGAGGGCAATTATAGGGGGGTGGGAGGTGATTAATACGTGACACATTAGATTATTGTAGGACATCGTAGGACAGGATGGATGGAGGCTTGGCCTCGGTGTTAAGTTCGATTGACCCCTGACCTCAGTTTAAGATCTGTGGCGCTGCTCAATATCTCTTTATTGAAGGAGAACTGCAGACTTATGGCCATGAAGATATCGTTATTGATCTCTTTGTAGCGTTCTGTATACGGGAGTGTAGGAGGGGTGTTAGGGGTAATGTAGGAAGGGTGATAGGGGTAATGTAGGAGGGGTGAGTATATATACCCTATAATATTCCATCCTTGTGAACTTTATATTGCCATCTACTAATTTTTTTCCTTTTACTAGATATTATATATACCTATAAACTATATTATCAGTATTATATATAAAACCTACTTAATTGTTATATATATATATATATATATATATATAACTTTATACCTAATTTTTTATAGAATTTTCATAAAAAAATTACTTTTATTTGAATCATAAATTACATATGCATATGTAATAGATATCAGTAAAACATAAAGAAGATATTATTGCATATATGTCTAGTATATAAGTTTGGCAATAATCTAAATATCGAAGAAGATATTATACGATATGTACTGCTACCTATCTCCTATCTTTTACATGTAAACGCACGACATTACGCTGCCATGACGATCTCCCCTTAAAGAAAAAGTGCAAAATAATTAAGATTAGTGCTATAACTTACTTTATCATACTTTATCATATTTTTATAGTTATATTTTAATGGATGTTTTAAAAACAATCATTATTTAGATATATTTATACTATAGTTATATAAATAGATGATACACAAAAATAATTAAAATATATTGCATGACTAGTCGGATGTTTTAAATAATCATCTATTTACAACTATATATTTACGTCTATCTACGTCTATTTACGTCTATAAATGTCTATATAAATTGTATATAAAATAGTCTCAGATGCAAATAAAAAATACAATATAAAAAACTTTACTGTAAAAATGTTTAATTTCGTATTATATTTGTTTATTTATATAACGTATATTATCTTTATGTTTCTTTTTCGTATATTTAGACTTTTGATTATATATTTGCCTAAATAATCTATCAATCAGCGGTAATAGTATATAATTGAAATTAGTGTCGCCAGCATCTATACCCCGACACTCGCTATACTTTACATGTTATGTTGAATTCATCGGCTAAAGAGAACAGGAATAAATATTCAATTGAAATTAATTATAACGAAATAAAAACACAACTAATAATATATATATATATATATATATAACTATAACTTCGTTATACTAAATAATAGTTATACGATAATATATATATATATACAGATATATTTAATGTTGTTATAACGAATGTAACGTTATGTTTAATATTATTAGTAATAAGACTTATTTGCGCATTGAGCGCATTATAATGTATCATACGCAGTACATGACTCACAGAGTGAGAGAGTAAGATAGTAAGATAATTCAGTGAATTTGTAAAAGTAATTTAATTTAGTATTATTTTTAAATGAAAATTCTGAAGGGGTTGTATAAATAGATTTTATGTATATTTTTCGTATATTTTTAATATGAAAATGTTGGTCCACTAACAAGATTATAACTCATCGAATCTATAAAATATTTAGGAATATGACAATCTATAATTTGATAGATTTATTAATTCACAACTTACAAATTAATAAATATAACTAAGTTTTGATGAATTATCATTATTTTGAGAATAAAAGATAAAAGTAATAAATTAAATTATTATTATAATATTGACTATTGAATAGATAAATCATAAAAATTATCTTTTTATATATTGTTTATCTTTTCTGAAAATGTCAATTAATTTAGAGCATTATTGAATACATTATGGATTATCAGTTACATTTAAACAAATAAACATAGTAAACTGATACTAAAGATAAAATTAATTATAATAAATAATTAATAACTATCATATTATATATATATATATAATTTATTATATATATATATATATATATATATATATATATATATATAATAAATGATATTTAATATTCATATAAATCATTCATGATATTGAAAATAAGTGTAATTAAATTAAATTGTAAATAAATACAAACCTATTTATCATATCATAATATTAATAATGAAACTCTACCTATGAATGATGATACTTTAAATAAGTACGATTAGTGATTAGTCATTACATCTCTAAAAATGATCTTATATTCACCACATTATTTTATTTATTTATATAAATATACTTTTTAAATATATTTTTATTTGGGATGTTTAACATAAAAAACCTAATAAACAAATGTAGAATTATTATTATAGTAATTTGCACTCCGACATTATTAAAGCGGTATGTTTATATATATTTACTAATAATAACATATGGTAGGCAGTATTATATAATATATATATTATAAATATATATATATATATATATATATATATTCTTTCTTTTATATTTGTATTAATTGTTTTAAAATAATTATAAATAAATTTTAATATTCATTTTTATGTAATTTTATTGTATTTTATCCAAATGAAGATGATGAAATATGACATTACACTACCGTTAGGAGATATCAAATTAAAAAAGCTCATCGCTTTCACTGATTCTCCTTAGACGATGTCTATAAACTGATGTCATTCATTGATTCATTCATTCATATACAGGAACATAATAATCAGGGTTGATTCGGTTTTTAAAATTGGTTTTTTCAAATGGGTTTTTACGTCGGTTTTTTCAAGTTGTAAAAACCATGGTTTTTATGGTTTTTAACAAATTAATTTAACTTTTAAATTATAAGTTATAATTGCCTACATTATATGTTATATCAGTGAGTGGGTAGGACTCTCATCTAATTACACTTACATGCCTACGATACAATGATTATGTGATAACAAATTTAATTACGTCACCATTAGGCAGAATATTCTAATTATGAATTATTTATATATTGAAATGTAAAAATATATCGTTTTTATGATAATACATTATTATTAATTATAGTTATTTATATGTAATAGCCAAATATTACCAAACTTAATCATTTTACTAAATAATATGAAGTAAAGCACTGCTTTAAAAGTAGGGTTGATTCGGTTTTTAAAATTGGTTTTTTCAAATTGGTTTTTTCGTCGGTTTTTACGGTTTTTAACAAATTAATTTAACTTTTAAATTATAGTTTTTATGATAATACATTATTATTAATAATAGTTATTTATATGTAATAGCCAAATATTACCAAACTTAAGTAAAGTACTATTTTAGACTACAATTTTTAGTATATTGTAACGGTTACCAGACACTGTAGCCGGTGATTTCAAAAGGGGTGGGACTATTGGTGTGGCTATAGCCGAAATACTCTAAACGCAAATAAAATAACTATAATATTTTTAACTATTATATTATCAAATTAAATGTTATAAATATGAATCAAAAATATAATATCAAATGTAATCATATTATATAATTACATTTGATATTATATTTTTATTTAAATAGCTATACAAATGATATCTATTAATTTATAATTATTTAACAATAATGGTTTTTAACTGAGGAACATATTAAATTTATTATAATGTTGAATAATAATTATGTTCCATTATGTGATGTCTATATATTTAAAATTATAATGAAAATAATACAATTTAGTTAATTTTTTGTTATGAAAAAATTATAATTTGTACTTGTTTGTTTTGAAAAAACCATAAAAACCAGATAAAAATCGATAAAAACCGATAAAAACCAGGTTTTTTGGTTTATACGTAAAAACCGAAAAAACCATCAACCCTGTTATTGATTCAAGACCACTTTAATTACATATAGCTAATAATCTATTTTATGATAACAATAATATAATAGTATTAAATAATATTTGATAGGCTTGATAATATTTAATATTTTTTTTTAATATATATAATATACTCGTAACAATCAAAAATAATATATTCTACGATTCCAACTCTTCCATTATATGATGTCTATATATTTAAAATTATAATGAAAATAATACAATTTAGTTAATTTTTTGTTATGAAAAAATTATAATTTGTACTTGTTTGTATTGTAAAAACCATAAAAACCGATAAAACCCGATAAAAACCGTTAAAACCGTTAAAACCCGATAAAAACCATAAAAACCGGGTTTTTTGGTTTTTACGTAAAAACCGAAAAAACCATCAACCCTGATAATAATATTACGCTACTAAATGGCTTACATCATTCCTTACATCCTACCTGACATCCTACCTTACATCATTCCTTACATCGTACCTGACATCATGTCTTACATCGTACATGACATCATGCCTTACATAATACTTGACATCATGCCTTACATCGTACCTGACATCAAGTCTTACATCCTACCTGACATCAAGTCGTTGTTGTTATACTCGAAGCGCAGTACGTCCACCAGTTTACTGAAGATCGAGTCGTCGATAGTCAGGAGGTTTAAGTTCTGGGTGCCGTGTACTTTACCTGCATAGGGCGTCAGGGGGCAAAGGTCAAACGCGTCGTAACCAACATAACTATTTACGTCTATCATCCATCAACTTATTAGAATTAGAAAACTCAAAAAAAAAGGTGGAAAAGTCTTCATATATAATGTTACGAATTTATTCATATATTTATTATGGTAAGATATGATTAAATTATATAAAATTTAATACGCTATGGTTTCAAAAATAGTGATAGTATTTGTAATCGAGTAAGCCAAGTACTCGTGATTGTACGATTGGCAGCAAACATTTTAAATAATATATTTATTCGCGAATACTCTGTGATGCGAAAGCAATAATAGAATAATCTGAAGAAACATGTTTCACATTACTGTCTGTAGGTCTATTGATGGGGCTGTATGGGTCTACTGATGAGGGCTGTGTGGGTCTAATGATGGGGCTGTGTGGGTCTAATGATGGGTCTAATGATGGGGTCTACTGATGGGGCTGTACGGATCTACTGATAGGTTTACTGATGGGCTGTGTGGGTCTACTGATAGGTCTACTGATGGGGCTGTGTGGGTCTACTGATGGGGCTGTGTGGGTCTACTGATAGGGACTGTGTGGGTCTACTGATAGGTCTACAGATAGGGGCTGTTGGGTCTACTGATAGGGGCTGTACGGATCTACTGTATGGATCTACTGCGCGGTAACCCTACCGATAACCTACCTCCGTAGTTGCTCAACAGTTCAGCGATGAACTCTCCCTCCTCATCGAGATTCTCGCCGAGGTAGGGCAGATTGTGTAGCTCGGTTTCATCATCGACTGCTACGTTCTGATGGAGACACGACCAGCCGTACATGACGGGCAGCTGGTTGCTGACCTCACTCATCGCGATCGTGTTGTAGTCAGCCGTAGGGCAGCGGGGAGGCGAGTGTTTGTGTGATGACGTGGATGCCATTGATATGGTCGCCTGGGCGGGGTGGGGTGTAGGGTTACGATAGGGGCGGGGTGGGGTGTAGGGTTACACAGGGGGCGGGGTTTGGCGTAGAGTTGCGATAGGGGTGGGGTGTAGAGTTAAGATAGGGGCGAGGTGTACAGTTACGATAGGGGCGGGGCGACATAAACTGTGTTTGTAGTGCGGTACGAACTTTGGCGAGGTGCAGAGCACAGGAGCATTCATCTTTATCGCAGTCTTCCTGTATTCGAGGGTTAGAAAGAGAGGTGAGAGAGGGTAGAGAGTGAGGTGTAGGAGGGTTAGAAAGAGGTGTATGAGGGTTAGAGAGAGAGGTGAGGAGGGTTAGAGAGAGAGGTGAGGAGGGTTAGAGAGAGGGTACTTAGTGAGAATAAATACGGCAATCGCCTTTACGGAAATAAAGGCACATACGACTTAGGTTTTTATTTATAGAAATTTACATGTAAATAGATAGGAGAATATTGGTGATGTTTTAATATGCAAACTAGTCATTCTATATTTTAATGTGTTGTTATTATTTATACATAACAGACAGACATGTATAATGGGTGTTTGAAAATAAATGTTACTATACCTATAATAAACGTGATAAATAAAAATATATAAGCAATATAAATTAATAATTAATTTAAAATTTGTTTAACTAATATTTTAATTAAATAATATGTTATTTTATTTTAAATCAGTTAAATAATATGTTCATAATAGTCACTGATAATGTGAAGTAAAAATATTCATTGTTAAATGAGTTTTTACATTATATTTATTGTATATATATAGGAAAATGATATTGACAAATTACATATATTCTCAATGAATATTTATTTAAATTTAAGTTTTATATTCATTTCTATAATTATATATTTTTACTTTCTTTTACTTTATATATTTTGACTAATTTTAGTTTGTTAGTATAATTTCAAAGGTCATCGATTCATAATGAAGGAGACGGAGTAATTAAAACAAAGATCATAAAAATGCTATTCATGTAAACCAGATGTAGATCGGGGAACAGTTTCGTAGTATCGCAGATTCTTATCTCACAAATGTGCTTTTTCCTCATTTCATTGAATTGCTGATCTTGTTGCCGCAGGTTTCGATGGCTTTGAGACCAGATCTCCTAGTGAACATTGGCCTCGTTATAGTACATACAGAGGGGAGACGATCAAAAAGGATGAGTTGAGGGTTAAATGTTACATTTGAAATACATGTTAATAGTATTTAGGTTATTAATTTGTATTGATATTTGTTGGTCATTTGGTTTAATTAGTTTAGTCCTGCTTGGTTTTTTAGCTGCATTACATCCCAGAGTGAGCCTATGAATGAATATTTATTTACTGAATATTTAATTAATATACAGAAGGATATTCAGAAGCTATACGTAGCTTATATTAAGAATATCCTTATAACAACAATATTAAATATTTAATATATAATAATAATTATGAAATAAGAAAATGTAATAATAAAAATGGTGTAATACGAGATATTTATATCGAATATACATATTAATAATAATAATAAATAATAATAATAATAATAATAATAATAATAATATAATAATAATAATAATATAATAATAATAATAATAATAATAATAATAATAATAATAATAATAATAATAAATGATAATAATAATAATAATAATAATAATAATAATATAAATAATAATGGTGCGCATATTAATAATACTTATAATACTAATAATACTAATTATGTACATATATTACAAAATATTATAAAAGATATGAATTTTTAATATAAATTAGAGATTACATGATATTAAATATTTAATTTTTGAACAAAATTGGTTAAGTGTGGTTTGACTATTGTATGATTTTATATGTATCGGTAGATTATTCCAGCAAATGGGTCCATAATAAGTTATATTAAACTTTTTTGCATTGGTATTAAAGGTATTTTAAATTTGTTATTATCGCGCATATTATAAGTAGTCTTGTAATTTAAATAAATTTATAATTGTTGTTGAAATTTGATAATTTTTAATCCTAAACATAATTTTACAGGCATTATAGAATATTATTTCTTTAAAAGTTAAAATGTGTTGTTCTTTGTAAATATTATCCACATTAGTTCTATTTTTTTGACGATATAATATTCTTATAGCTTTATTTTGAGCTATACTTATTTGTTTTGATGTTGCATCATAATTATTCCCCCATATATGTGTACAATAAATAAGATGGCAATGAAATACAGAATAATATATTAGTTTTAAAATATTGATGGGTAAAATATTATTTAGTTTTCTTAGAATTGATAATCCATAATAAAGTTTAGATTTAACCATATTAGTATGTAGTTTCCAATTCATGTTCGAATCAATAATTACACCAAGGAGTTTTATTGAGTTTTTTTGAATAATGACAATATTATTTAATATAATAGATAATTTTGCTTTATTATTATTAAATATTAAATAGTTAGTTTTGCTTAAATTAATTGTCAATTTATTTAATGATAGCCATATATCAAGATTTTTTAAAGTTTTATTCATGGAATTTTCCATAGAATCAATATTATTTTCACGGAATATAATAGAAGTGTCATCAGCGAATAAAACAAAATGGCCTAGTGTTTTAATATTGACTATGTTATTTATAAATATTAAAAATAATATGGGACCGAGGACAGATCCTTGAGGGACACCAAACTTAATATTCTTTATTTGTGATTTAGACTTATTGAATATTACAAATTGATTTCTATTATTAAGAAAAGATAATAAAAATTTTAAAGAAACTCCTCTGAAATCATACTTCTCTAACTTATTTATTAATAGATCATGACTGATGGAGTCGAATGCTTTCTTTAGATCTATAGATATAGCTGCACAATATTTCATTTTATTTGAAGCTATGGTTCCGGTTAGGTCAGTCAATGCATCGGAAGTTGAAACTCCTTTTTTAAAACCAAATTGTGATTTATTAATTATTTTATTTTTTTCCATAAAATCTATATATCTAAATTTTAAGACTTTTTCTAAAATTTTTGAGAAAGATGATAATAGAGAAATTGGCCTATAATTAGAAGGATTATCAATATTACCAGATTTATATTTAGTTACGACTTTAGCAGTTTTTAGACAATTAGGAAATATACCCTGTTGTATACATAGATTAATTAAATATGATAATATATTACTTATTGAAATACAATTAAAAATTAATTACCTATACAAATTTATTTCACATTTGAAATGTAACCTTTGCAACTAAACTCGTCCTTTTTGATCGTAACCCTAACCAAGTACACATATGTGTGTTGATATAGCACTAATACGTATATTCAGAGATGGTTATTTTTAATTAAATATTTAAAATAAATAATATAGTATAAATAGACCATCTAGGTGTAGAATACATTCTATACCTGTATATTTAGTTATATTAATAGAAATTGTAGCCAAATTTATATCTTTATATACGACAAAAAATGTATCGTATATTAAAATATTAATTTAGCTAACATTTCTGTTAATATAAATAGATATGGTCACAAAATACAGTAGTTATTACGTATAAATTCTACTATGAAGATGTCTAAGGGTGGTTCTACAATATATTAGCTCTATAGTATAATTGGGTTACGGGCATCGCCTAGTAATTACATTATAAATCTTTACTGCGACCACGATTACAAAGAACTTTGGTCCTAGTGATCTGTATAAGTAGGCCGGAGTCACTGTCTGCCACTAGGTGTCACTACCAACCTCTTTAATGACCTCCGTCTGTATCTTATTCTTACGGATGATCTCCTCGTATTCCTCGCAGACTCTCAGCTGCCAGACGTTGTCCGCAGGGTCTTCAAACATCTCCTCGTAATTGAACTGATGGGGGGAGGGGGGGAGGGGTAGTGAGGGTTGAGGGAGGGGGAGATAGGTGAGCAGAGGCAGTTAGGGAGGGGGAGGGAGGAGAGAGATAGGTGAGAAGAGGCAGTTAGGGAGGGGGAGGTAGGAGAGAGATAGGTGAGAAGAGGCAGTTAGGGAGAGGGAGAGATATCAGAGAGAATAGATAGTTAGGGAGGGGGAGGGAGATATAGAGATCGGTTTCACGAAGATAGAGTTACAGAATAATCAGCGAGACATCGGGATGGGAAGGAGGCGTGGAAGGAGGGAGAATATTTAGATTCGATCGTCGGTAAGAGAGGGGCGTTCGTACTTCAGGCTTCTTTGCGCTGGTGACCGAGAAGCTCATGCCGCCGTCTTCGCTGGACTCGAAGTCGTAACGCTTGTGCCTCTTCGTGTACGCCAGTTCACTGGATTCATCACCTGCGGGTGTCGGTGCGTATGTAAAGCGCGAGATAGGGGGTGGGCGGGCGGGTGGCGGGGTTAAACTTTCATTCGTGGATTCGCTGCTAGGAGTTGGACTCTTGTTGCGACTCGCTCGGCTGCTACACCGCGACTCTCTCAGTTGTCTCGGCATAACTGTGTGATATAGGTGGCGGTAGTAGTAGTAATAGTAGTAGTAGTAGTAGTAGTAGTAGTAGTAGTAGTAGTAGTAGTAGTAGTAGTAGTAATAGTAGTAGTAGTAGTAGTAGTAGTAGTAGTAGTAGTAGTAGTAGTAGTAGTAGTAGTAGTAGTAGTAGTAGTAGTAGTAGTAGTAGTAGTAGTAGTAGTAGTAGTAGTAGTAGTAGTAGTAGTAGTAGTAGTAGTAGTAGTAGTAGTAGTAGTAGTAGTAGTAGTAGTAGTAGTAGTAGTAGTAGTAGTAGTAGTAGTAGTAGTAGTAGTAGTAGTAGTAGTAGTAGTAGTAGTAGTAGTAGTAGTAGTAGTAGTAGTAGTAGTAGTAGTAGTAGTAGTAGTAGTAGTAGTAGTAGTAGTAGTAGTAGTACTTATTAAATACAATTTATATTTATCCTAGTGTTATTATTATTAAAAATGTAAGAATTGCGGAAATGAAGAATCATATCATATTTATAAGAAATGTGCAAAAGTTGTTACTAGATCAGTAATACTAGAGCCTCTAATCTAGAGTAGTGCTATATAATTTTAGATCATCGATTTCAAATATTAAATATCTAAATTATAGGTCAAGTTATAAAAATTCAAGCATTTAAGATATTTGAATAATATAAAATATATAAATGTGTATAAATAAATAAATCTATATATATATATAAAAAAAAAATGTTACATACAGTTCTTACCATCTTTCTAGATATTCTTTTTGTTATGTTTTATTCAGTTTTATTCAGTTTTATTTCATTTTACTTCATTTTTTTCTTCTTTTATACTAATACATCTATATTTTTGTTTAGTGTATTATTTTATAGTACTTATTATTTATTTTAGTTATTTATTTATAAATAATTAAATGATGATTACATAATTTTATGGCAAGTTCAAACATTTTATATTATTTTTCTATTTTATTCATTGTATTGTATCTATGTAAACAGGAAGTCATCTAATATTTTATAATATTTTATTTATTTAGTTTTTTTTGAACTTGCTTTAAAATTAAGGGTAATTGTCTCGATAAGCTTTAGCTTCTACAAAAACCCTGGTGTAAACCTAAATCTGATAATAATAATAATAATATATATATATATTAATTTTGTATTCAAAATATCAAAGATCAAATTAAATTGTATTTAAATAATTTGTACATGTTTTATTTTAAATATATGTTATGATAATAATGCTAAGTATAATATATACATAATTATCCTACTATAATTATATTGCTGTTAATAGTGAATGCTCTGTAAGCCTCTGTGTGAAATGATATCATTTGTGTTGCTATTTATATTGATCAATAATAACACCTATGAAATCAAATGAATTATTTTGAGTTCAGATTAATTAATACGAAATTATTTAGAAGAGGTTAATATTATATAATATGTTATACTAAATATTAAGGGCCAGCGCAACACCCTGAGTTTAACATGGTGGAGATAGGAACATCATGTAATACTAAAAATAGATTCAATCTATGTATAATTCAAAATATAAAATAACTAATATTTTTTTATATATTATATAACTAATATTTATTTACAAATATAACTATCGAGTATGAGATTTAGATTATTAAAATTATATTAAAAATGGACTAACATAATAGCTATTTCTAGAAAAAAAAATATGCAAGAAATGTCAATAAAATATAAAAAATATTATATATCATTGAATAATGTATTAGTTTTATATAGTTATATCTGAAGAGTAACATAATATTAATATAATGTCATGTCATTTGAATAAGTATTTCTATAATCGAAAGTGGTTCAAACATAGATGGTAACAGTTTTTTTTTATTCAAAGATATTCACGTTTTAAAAATTAGAGATTAGAAAAAATCATAATATTTATATTAACTATTTTTCAGCTTGTATTTATAAATGCTTATTTATGTCACTTTTAAGTATTTTTATGCACTGTGAGATATACAATTGTAAAGAGAAATAATCAAATATGATTATAATATAAAAAATATTTAAAAAAATAATATTGTATTATTAAAATCAGGGTGTTGCGCTGGCCCTTAAGGAGGTCATCATAAGTGCATTTTTTTTATTTCATTTTTGACGACTTCAAATGCTATTATATATAATAAATATTTGGTGAACTTTTTAATAAATAATCTCTTTTACAAGTACCATAAAACCGCGATTTAATAAAGTCAGTAAATAAACAAATTATTCAAATTATAAAATATTACAAAATAAAATCGTTTAATTATGACTATATATTTTAGTATAGTTGTATTATTATAGTATATTATTGATTATCAACATTTTAAATATTCTATTTATTGATTTATTCAAATAACTTTAAATGTATTTATCTCAAAATAATAATTTTCTCACATTCACTAGTGTTCAAAATGAAATTCAGAGAGTAATTTATATTATATTGAATATGATATATTCTAATATTTTTTTTTTGATATAGCAATAAGATATATATCTAAAACACATAGTGCCAAAGTCCCATAGAGTCTAAGTAGTATTATTTAGATTGAAAATGAAAAAATTAATCTTCTATTTTGTAGAAAAAATAAATGTCCAATTTTAAATATGAATTAAAATTAAATTTCATTATAAATTCTGTACATTTGTATAGAACTACATATCTAGTTTACAAAGATAACAAAATGTCAGTAATAATCTAACTATTCTCCCCAAACTAGAATGTATAGTAGTAGAAAGTATCGCCTACCGCAATAGCATAATTCACATTCAACAAAATATTACATAATTAAAATTGTACTATTTATTCGATAGATGTTATCAGCAAAATCAATTAATATTGCTATTCTTGAAATATTAGATATATGATTAATTATATAGAAAATATATACGCAAAGCATATTTATGTATTTAAAAATATTAGATAAACAAATACGTGATAGTAAATATATATCAAAGTATAATCAAAATAATTAAAATCGATAAGAATATAATTAGAATTAAAAATATATATATATTAATATCGATTAAAAATGTCCTGTTATATGTCACGTTTTCCAAGGTTACCGTGATAGATGAACTCATTCAAACAGTTATTATAATCATAGCAATGTAGGTGAATAGCAGAAACTTGGAACCGGGTAAACTCGGACCTCTCTCTTAAGAAAGTTCGTACCGCTTTTAAAAACATAAATGTGCAAACTAAAAACATAAAAGTGGTCCGCGTTCTGGGGGCGCTGGAACCATGGTGTGTATGTAGGGGGAACCAACCAATCAACATAAATGTTATGGTAAAAGTAGGGGGGGACCAATACATAGGAGTTCTCCATAGATTTTAAAGTGGGGGGGACATATCCCCCCCGTCCCCATCTGTTGCAGCACCCCTACAGAGATCACCGGTACCCGTGTAGTTCACCTAGACTAGGCACCGTGACCGTATCGATAGCGTTGTAAACCACGCGCACACACATATTATTATGAATGCGACGTATATTATAAACACGTATCTAACGGATATTTCTCGTACACGATTACAGGCCTTTAGCACTACTAGCGAGATGCTAGCGACCAGGGTTGGGGTCAAATACGTATTTGTATTTAAATACGCTGATATTTTGTATTTGTATGTGAATAATTATTCAGTGATGTATTTGTATTTGTATTTGTATTTGAGTGTCGTATTTGATCAAATACAGTTTCAAATACACTTTTAAAAAATTTTAATTTAGTAATATAATAGAATGTATAATTTAAACAATTACTTTATGAATGTAAAAAAATTATCAACAAATTTACCATTTATATTAAATAATACATTTATTAAATACATTATATTATAGAACAATAATTTTCAAAGAATTTTATGAATACTATATAAATAAATTTATGAATTTAAATTCTATATAGAAAATATATGTGTTATAAATTATAACTTAAAATATCCCAAGCAACCAGTCTATTGTTTACAGTTTTTTATTTTATTGATTTTCTTTAGTAATTAAATATATTTATATAGATTTCAATTAATTAATATGCAATCAGGTATAGGGATAAGGATTATTATTTTATATTAAATATGATCATATGATAACAAATATGATTAAATCATATGATTTAATATTTGTATTTTGTATTTGTATTTGATAAAATATATTTGTATTTGTATCTGTATTTGTATAAAAATGTAATAAATATTTGTATTTGATTCTTTAAGAAAAATGTATTTGTATTTGTATCTGTATTTGTATAAAAATGTAATAAATATTTGTATTTGTATTTGATTCTTTAAGAAAAATGTATTTGTATTTGTATTTGATAAAGTGTATTTGACCCCAACCCTGCTAGCGAGCATTATTATATTTGCTCGGAATATCTGAATGCGTGCATCGTAGTTAAATAGATGGATAATAGTTTATTTAATAGATTAAAAATGATGGGTAACAATAAATAACAATGACAAAAATATATAAGATTAGTAAACGAATATAAATAAGTTGCGATTTAAACACACCGAAAGAATTGATGTGGATTAGATTCGAACCCTCGACCTATGGTTTTGTTGGTAGTATCGATAACGCTACACTGTTTACAGTGATGACTAACGCATACTAATACTAGTGTAATTCATATACGTTTGAAATACTCGCCGAATCTTATATATATATATATAATTAATGCGTTCACTATTTTACATATTCAATTAAACGTTTACATATTACAATGTTAGTAGCTATTTTCAAGGGAATCCTTGTTAACTGCGACACTTTATGTGACAATAGTTTGTACGTCATAAAGACTGCACAATGCGCAACCGGTACTATATTCGTATACAAATATATAGCCATATAGCTAGAGGTTACTATATATTTCTATATAATTTAGGGTACCAGTAAACTCGGCCAATTTTGTGTTTTTGTTTTACATTTACCATATTTAGGTTTTTAAAAAGTGGTACGAACTTTCTTTAAAAGTGGTCAGAGTTTACCTGGTCTGCACTTTCTGGTTTTCTATTATTTATATATATAATATATAAATATTATATACACATATATTCGTGGATTATGGTGAAAAGTTTCGAGATTTTAAAAATAAGCACTTAACACAACATACTTTATTCGAAGTAGTGATTGTATATATATATATATATATATAAATAGTACGAATATATAGTATTCTTGATATTCACGTTATTATATAATATTTAATATATATATTATAAGAATAATTGCGCATCATAATCATATATCCATATTAATATTTAATATTAGTGTAATTATTAAATTTATATAAAATTACTCGTTATTTTAATTTAAATAATATTTATGAGTTTTATTCTCGTGATTGTGATATCTATAGATATATGTATAGTTACGCTATTATAAAATCACTAAATTGAATAAATAATTTTGCGGACATTCAAATCGTAGCGTATTAAAAAAAATCGCGAAGCTTTCGATCAGGTACCATATTTATATAACTAATATATATCCATATCTAGTACTGCCTTTAAGACGCACGCATCAATATATAAATAGTAACGTCACGTGTATATTTCAAATAAACTATTGCGCCCTTAAAGCTGAGTATCCGTACTTTTTCTGTATGATTACATCATGTAGATAACAACTACGTTGAAATACGAGTTATAGTAACATATATTTAAATATAAAATCAATTAAGCGCTCACAATAACGAAAGTGGAGGTTCTGAATAGACCGCAAAGTTGTGTATACATTTTAAAATTTATAATTTGTATTACTTACATATAATATATTAGAAATATATATTATAAACAAAAATTCTTCATTAAAATCGTGAAAATATTAAACATTAGAATTATCATAGTTCAACTATGTGATAGATTATATATATATATATATTTTTTTTTAACTCCCAATTGTAATGAATAAATTAAATGAATAAAATATTAAACACAAAATGTTTATAATATATATTTCTAATATATTATATTATATGTAAGTAATACAAATTATAAACATATGTATAAACAACTTCGCGGTCTATTCAGAAGCTCCACTTTCGTGATTGTGAGCTCTCAATTGATGTTATATAATATAACTTATATTTAAATATATGTGGCTATAAGTTATAGCCGCTATAACTCTAAACACTGAGTTTACACTATAAAAATATAAAAATTATGAACATATATAATCTATACATAATTTCGCGATCTATTTAGAACCGACTATTTCTATATTTAGGGAGCTCACTGGATTATGTTTTTAAATATTACATTTAATTTTCTACGGCTATACTATAGTCTATAGTATAGCATATAGATCTGATAATAAACATATTTGTTAATTTCATAATTATTATGATAATACAATTCAATAAACAATTAAAATATGAATGTAAATAATTATAATTTGGAACTAAATTTTAATATAACATTTTATTAAACAATGGATTGGTTTTAAATTATACAAATTAATAAGTTTTTATAAACAAATTAATAAATAATTATTTTCATTTTCGCATGCTTTGTTTAATGTTCAAACATATTAACTTAATAATTAAGTAATTATGACTGTAATAATTATAAAAAATATATAAACTCTCGGATAATAAATATATATATTATAAATTTAATTATATATATTTAATTATTGTATTATTATTAGTAATTAGATCATAATTAAATAAAATGAAGTATGGACAAAAGAGAGATTACAATTTTTTAAAATCATTTTTTGAAATTTACATTATAATTAAATAGTAATATTTAACATCATAATATTTATTAAATAAAATATACTAGCCTTTAAAAAATAATAATTTATATGATAAAAGATATATGAGTGATTTACAACAACAAATTACATGTTATCTTATATTATTATATAAATATCAAAAAAGTTAAATTTGTATTTACTATATGCCATTGGACCATTTGTATTTACCCGCACAATGGTGGTGACCCAATATGGGTCAAACAAAGATTACTACATCTTGAACAAAGATAAGAAAGTAATATATATATATACCTGTGAAATACCATAGGAGGTGAGAATCATTCGTTTCATATTTTTTTTCAAAAATTATTTTACTTTAAAATATTAAAAAATAATTCATTATCTTTAAAATGATATATAAAACACCATTCAAGATTAATTATAAGTGCCTTATATATGTATTATAAATATACACATGCACAATATATAATACACATTATCATGTATTATTTATTACACACAAAACTTTAGAAGCTTATATCTCAGTACTTTTATTTATCCAATTGATGATGCTTGGAAGGTTCCACCGTATGAACCTTTCAATAAATATTTATAAAATGTTCAGAGTTTATAAATAATATATATAAGATGTTATATAGGTACTTTTGAAAATATAAGTACATTGCTTTGATACATTTATAATAAAAACTATAATCTGTTTACACTTTTGACAAGATAATGTATGGTTATTATTATAAGTGTATCAAAGCAATATATGAGTTATTGCCAATACCGTCTTAGATAAAGTTACTAAAATTGTGTTTATACTTATATTACATATGTCATATGACATATGGGATATATATCCCAGCAATCAATAATAGCATATTTAAATACTTTTTAAAGCAGTAATAAATATTAAGACAGATTTAAATATATCTTATATGTGGAGATTATTAAATCAGAATTAAATCAGGCTTTAATACTTCATCTACTTAAAGCAGTAGACAGATGTTTTAAAAACGTTTAAATCAATAGATTTAAAGCAAATTTAAAAATAGAATGTTCGAAAATCTGCTTTAAACTGTTAAAATTACTTTTTTTAATAAGTATTTAAATCTGCTGTTATGGTTTGATATATATATATATATATATATATATATATATATATATATATATATATATATAGGTATGTGTATTATATGTTGTATATGTTTATGTTTATGTTTATAATGCCTAATTAATTTACTCATAAATAACCTTGAACGAAATGTTATAGGTCCTACATTATTTTAGACAATGAATTATTTTTTAATATTATAAAGTAAAATAATTTGTGAAGCGAATTCGCATTAATGCTTCCCTCACCCTATACGGTATACCCGTTAATACATATAGGTATTACATAACCTAACCACTTATACTTTCTCATAATCACCTATTCAACTTATATGACAGTTTCTAAGATATACTAATCATTTTTAGAAAGAAGGAATATAGAACCATAGTTTATAAGCTTGTTTTCTAATATGGATATGTAAATATAAACGTTTATGCATATTTTGATACATTTTTAGAAATAATCTAAATTAATAATAAAACACATTTCATATAATAATATTATATTTTATAAATGTATCTCCTTTGTTTTTATCCGGGTTTTTATATGTATATATATTCAATACCTCCTATAACCTCGGAGGTTATATGAGGTCTTGATATATGTCTAGTTTATGTAGATAACCAAATGTCAATATTGCAATTGCAGCAATAGATATGTGTATTTTATGTACTATATCTACCATATATATATTCCATATATAACATGTAAATGCGTTCGAGTGCGACATATATATGTCAAAAATATCAATACATTTAAATAATAAGCGTTTAAATCTATATATATTTTTTAACCTAAAGCATACAATTGCAATATTAATAATATTATAATATATATTATAATATATATTATTATATTATTAATATTGCAATTTTATGCTTTAGGTTAACAAATATATATATATATATATAGATTTAAACGCTTATTATTTTAATGTATTGATATTTTTGAATCTAATCTTGATGACATATTATATATATATATATATATATATATATATATATATAAATATATATATTTTAAATATTTAATTTAAAAATTTATATTTGTTCACTTTAAATAATAACTATCAAAATAGAGCTTTCGTAATATATTTGAAAATTTGTATTAATTAAATTATTATGTAGGCGTTAAATGCGTTAAATGCGTTAAATGCATGCATGTGAACATTATATGTTATATAAAATATATATTATATTTCTTATATAACACAATAATATATGTTTAATATTGCTATGTATTTAATAGGTAATTTTAATCAGTAAGTAAAATATGAATAATAGATAATAATAATAAATATATGTTGCCTATAGGCATATATATAGGAAATCAAGTTAAAATTTTAAATTAATTTATAAATATTATATTTAATTTCTAATTATTATATTTAAATTATCGAAATATTAATAAATGTACATAATATTGTTATATTGTTACGATAATACACGTAGTCGTATTACAATTAAATAAGTTAATGCTATATCAATATATAGTAAAGTATAACATAAAACGTATGAACACTAAATAAAGGTTGCGACAGTCTCGCGAGTAACTCTATAGAGTTAACCTATAGGTACATCTCTAGATATATCTCTAGGTACATCTCTAGGTACATCTCTAAGTACATCTCTAGGTACATCTCTAGGTACTTTCTAGGTACATCGAACGATTAAAATATCGCGGGTATGTGGTGTATCACAGTAAAGTATATCACATTCTATAAAGTCATTAGAGCATTAGAGATGCGAGTGGTATCGTGTGTTAGTGGGTGAGTCACTCAGCCAGGAAGTTAGGCCAGAAGTTAACGGCCATCTCCTCGTAATGACTCATCGAGTGATGTTCTACCTCGTCTATCAGCTCGTACATGTATGATTCTGTATCATTGATAAGGCTACTGGCTAGATCGTTGTAGTCGTGTTGGTCGGCGAGTGAGTCACCGTCTGCACTTTGGCCTGGTTGTTGGGGAGGCGGCTTGTTGTCTACGTATTTAGCGTGGTTCTCCAATATCATACGCTCCAACTATGTACGAGGTAGTGGTATATGTGGCGGTAGGGGCAATACAGGGTGATTAACAGTGGGGGGGGGGGGTATCTCAGACTCATAAATTATTACCATATCATTTTAAGAAGATACATCTAATGATAACTTATTCTCCATTGATATATATATATATATATATATATATATATATATATGACTATATCTCAAATATACGGTTATATCTAGTCGAATAATGTCGATAAGACTTAAGGAAATCCTCATGAACATAACCATTATCCAATTATAAGCTCCTATTAGATACAACAATACATATTGACGAAGAAATATAAGATTTTTATGAAAACATAGAGAACACTATAGTTGACTCACCTAGAAATGACTTATTAATAATATGGGGAGACTGGAACGCCGATGTCGGGAAACATGTACAAGGGAATGGATGTAGTGGAGGATTTGGTATAGGTGACATGAACGATCGAGGACAAATACTACTAGAATTCGCATAGAAATATAAATTAGTTAACTAATAATTATTGCCAATACACTACATCCGCACAAAAACTCAAGAACCAAAACATGTCATTCACCCAACAGACAAATAAATAGATTATATATTAATGTTACAAAGATTTAAATCGAGTATTATTCGAAGACCAACGATAACTAACCGGGATCGGATATTAACAGTGACCATGACCTCGTTTTATGCAATTTAAGACTCAAATTACGATCAAAGAAACACCAAAAACAAAACGATTACCTTTTAATGTTAACAGACTAATGGATCCTAAAATGTCCAAGCTTTACTCAAGTAAACTAGATGATAAATGTATTAATCTATATATAAATTTCGATACTACTAGTATATACACACGTTTGAAAAAATAATAAACGAGCATACCAAACACTGAGAACCCTCACAAATATATCACCAAGAAGCACCTCAATCATTGAATATAATAATTGAAAACCATTAGCTGATGAAACGAAGCTTCTAAATCGATGGACAGAATATTGTAATGATCTATATAATCATCAGATAAACCCCGATACTCGTGTAATGAGTAATACCGCAATGTTCAAGGAGGAGTCGGATACTGAGTTACAAATACTCGATATTGAAGTTATGGATGCAATCAATACATTGAAGAAAGGTAAATCACCTGGAATTAATAACATACCAAGTGAATTAATCAAACACGGAGGTAATTCTGTTGTAAAGATTATTACTGTTCTGTGCCAAAAATAATGAACTAGCAAAACATGACCAGCACAATGACTCAATCACTAGTGATACCAATTCCTAAGAAAGGAAACCTTAATAAATGTCAAAACAATAGAACATCGAGTTTATAATAATAATAATATAATAATCAGATTGGTTCGTCGTAATAAACGAGAATGAACCCAGGTAGATATAGAAGTTCATTGAACTTATCGAGATATCTACCTGTCAGCAAAAGGAATGGAAAAAAAACAAACAGTAATAAAATTTACAAAGATAAAATAAAATTGGAAATTAAAAGTAAAATATAAATATAAAGTAAAATTTTAAATATTAAAATAGTTAAAATACAAATAAATATTATATATAAATAATAATAAAAATAATAATAATAGATAAAAATAACAATAAAACAAGACGTGTACAAATAAAGAGGGAAAAACAACACATAGTTCATAAAACGACCACAACGAACGAATAGTATAAGGCTACCAACTTTCAGTAAGGATGTGCCAAATCCTTAATACCTTGAGATGATTCCACCACAATCATACCGGTAAACTTAGTACTCGGCATATAATACACCACCGCACGCTACAATCAATGTGATCAAGTTTAATCTGTCATTCAAACAAGTTCCTATTAAGGATAATTTAAATAAACTGAATCCTCAAGTGGAGCAAATACTGTAGGAGGAGCAATCATAATTCCGGAAAGGAAGAAGCACAGTGGACATATATTCAACTGCATAAATATCATTGATAAACATCTGAACATCTAAAAGAATCTATTCCATAATTTCATAGATTTAAGTTTTTGAAAATTTTAAGAAGGCATTTGATAGAGTATATCATGATAGAATATAGTCCGCACTGCACAATTTTGGAATCCAGAATTAAATCATTGTGATTATCAAAGCATTATATGACAACTCTACCTGTGCAGTCATGATCAATAATACTCAAGGTAAATTTTTCAAAACTACAGTTGTAGTTTACTGTTACCATGGTATTGAAAGAGTATTGCAATACTCTTTAATGTCTTTATTGAAGAAATCATGGCTGAAATACAGTACAAATACTCGTCATCAATATCAATAGGCGGAATACCATTATAGAATTTAAAATTTGCAGACGACATTGATCTGTTTGCAGGTATACCTGTATACAAACGACGAACTTAAAGAACTGACAAATGGACTGGCTAATAGTGCCACTAGATAAGGTAAGGAGATTAGTGCAGAAAAAAGTAAGATAATAGTGAATAGTAATGATACTCCAATACATGCAAACATCACTCTTTATGGGAACAAACTAGAGGAAGTAAATAAGTTATGTTATAGCTAACATATCAACTTTAAGTTAAAGTATAATTAGCACTGTTCACTTTTATTATCAATATTAACATATGGTTACTAGACATTGACGATTAATTCAGTTATATATATATATATATATATATATATATAAAAGCTAAGCATTCGAAAACAAGTCACTCAGGAAACTGCTCGGAATAAAGTATTAGGAAAGAAAGACTAACAAATATGTAGAGTGTAAGATTATTTCCATAATCGGCAACTACGATCCTCTTCTTCAAACGATTTAACTACACAAGCTAACACGGTATGGACTAGTGATGTAAATGATACCGAGCCGAGACTTTTGGTTATTGATGCCGAGTCGAGACTTTTATTTTCGGAAATAAAACGAGCCCAAGTCGAGGTAAGACTCTAGCCAAACATACCCGAGCCGATACTCTTACAAAATGAGCCCAGGCCGAGTTGAGACTTTAGGTAACTGAGACTGAGACTGCGTCATGCTTTAGATGTTAGCATCATTCACATCACTAGTATGGACACATATCCATATATGATTGCCTCTGCAAAACTATAATGCAAGGCATGGTTGAAGTAGTACGTAAACGAGGACCCCCGAAAAAGCAATGAATATATAAGTAGTGGACAAATATGTATATTAATGTTTTGAGAAATGTTGTACATGATCGAGATGGATGGAGGAATGTGTTTCAAAGTCAAGTATGTTAATTCTTTCTACGATTTCCGATTCACGGGATTAAAAGTAAAAGTAAATATATATATATAAAATGTATATTATAATTAAATGATTCTAATTTAATTAGAAAGGGTAATTGAGAATATATATATTCCCTCGAGGGCTTACTATGATTGACTAGTATTGGGTTGCATAATACAAGTCAATGTTGGATATAAATTGTATATCATATAATAGTGATTTTGGATTTATATAGTTTTTAAAAAACCAGTTTTATGTAAATAAAGTGTAGGTTACAAAATGTTTTTTATTAATTCTATTAATTATTTTCATATTTCTTATTAACAGTTATAATTATTACTATATTAATGTTATATGATAACGATTTATACCATATTAAATAATATGAATAATTAAGATTGGGAATTTATAAAATTAATTTATAAAAAATATAGGTAGGTATTTTGTATAAATATTTTGTACCTATATTTTGTAAACAAATATAAAAATAACAAAAAATACAAAGAGTTTCGAATACTTTGTCTATTTTATAGACTTGTTATGAAATCACTTTATTATGATTTAATTAATTAATTAATGCAATTAATAATATAATTATATATATATATAACAATATATTTATTATGAAAAAAATGAAATATAAAATCATATTAATATATATGAAAAAATTTAAAATTATATTAATATTTATGAAAAAAAACATGAAATATTTTTGTAAACAGAAATAAGCTTTACATTATACTATAGTATAATGGTAAGTGTAGTGTGGAAAATTGGCCGAATGATAAATTTCAATTATTTATGTCGTAGTTTATTTAATAGTCATTATATTTCTTAAAGTGTTGTAATAAATCTTGCAAATGACTATGTTATTATATAGATCCATTACTAGGGGAAAGGTGGATAGTAGTGACAGTTTTGAATATATTGCAATAACTCTTAAACTATTGATCCTCTATATAACGTTTTTTTATATTGTATATAAATTAATATTATCTAAATAATTGCTATTAATTTTTTTTAATATAATCGTTAACACTTGAGATAACGAGGGTGTCATTACTATACTCCAATGCGTGTAGTAATGACACCCCGCGTATAGTAGTGACATGCATTAGTACTAATAATAACCGGTAGGTGGAAATACATTATAATGCTATTTGTTACCTATTATTCCCGATTATTTCTAAAATATACTTGACATTTATTTTGTATACACACGCAATTGAATTATATTTATTCATTCATTAATATTTTCTCTTACGATTTATATTACTATATATTTTCTATCACCGTGTCTACTGCTTTTAAACGATTAAATATAAACGTATATCGAAGAATCCATGAAAATTGCTATGGATGCCGTTAAGGATGGTATGTCGAAGAATAAATCGTCATAGAAGTACCAAGATCAACACTGATCAAAAATCTACAACGGTAATTATTACATATATATATATATATATATATTATATAGAATATTTATAGAATATATATAATATTTATATTTATATATAAATGTATTTCAAAATTAATTTGCGTTAATTATAATTATGTTTAATCGATAAAACTGACATATATATATATATATATATATATATATAATATATATCGGGCCGCATTAAAAACTACACATTTGAATTTATATTCTCTTGTCAGTTTTATCGATTAAACATAATTATAATTAACGCAAATTAATTTTGAAATACATTAATATATAAATATAAATATTCTATATATTATTTACTAAGCATGTTGCTCTTAATACATTATAAAAGCTTAAAAAAGCGTAGTACATTACGTAAATCTACTATAGTAGTTATAATTAATGATATGATAAACTTGATCCAAAAGCCTATATTATATATCATAAGTTCATATATATTAAATTAATATAATATATAATATATGATATATTTTTTTCTACTAATTAATGATATGATAAACTTGATCACAAAGCCTATATTATATATCATAAGTTCATAAATGTAATGTAATATAATATATAATATAGTATATATTTTATATATGATATTATTATATTTAATATATAACTAACTTATATTATAAGTTTATATACATATGTAAATTTATATACTTACTTAGTTACTTAGTCCCGTGACGTCGCCATCGTAGGGGGAACACATGATAATGAATAGCACAACTTTCTCCATTTCGAACGATCTTTTGCAATATCTAAAAGTTGCCTAAGAGAAAGATGGGAAAATTCGAATATATCATTCATCCAATTTCTTTTAGGTCTTCCTCTTTTCCTCTCACCTTCGACATATCCATGAAGAATAGTATTAGCTAACGAATCGTGACGAGTTATATGTCCGAATTTGGTCATTTTTCTTCTCATGATAATATCCAGAAGTGGTACATATGGGCCGACTTTTTTATTAATTTCATTGCTTACAAATATATTAGTTTTTCTTTGTTTATAGCTAATATTTAAAAGTCGTCTGTGTGCTTTTGATTCGAAACTACGTATCTTCTTTTTAGATTCTTCTAGTAAGGTCCAGCTTTCGCATCCGTACAACAATGTTGAAATAACTAGAGAGATGTAGAGTCTGTATTTAAGTTTGAAATCAATTTCTCCACTACGCCAGATCTTCTCCAATTTCACAAGGGCTGTAACTGCTGTCGCTAGTCTTATTTGGATTTCTTTCTTTGAATTTCCGGTGTCGGTTAGCATTGCTCCCAGATATTTGAAATTTTGAACATTTTCAAGTTGTTTGCCGTACATAGTGATCACAGGTGGTGTTGAATGATCTCCATTTACAAGAATTTTACTTTTTTCATGGTTAATTTCCATACCGTATGATGTCGAAGCTTTTTCTAGAGAATCTGTGAGGGATTGCAACTCACTTTCTGAACCAGCGATGAGATCTATATCATCAGCGAATCTTAAGTTGTTGATTTTTCTTCCACCTATTGCTATACTTGACGATTGATCTACTAGAGAGTCTTGCATTATTTTTTCTAGAAATATATTGAATAGAACTGGCGATAGTAAGCAGCCTTGTCTAACTCCTACTGTCGTATCGAACTTAGTTCCTATCTGGTTGTTCAATAGTACTGCGCTTTTTGCTGATTCGTAGAGTGACTTTATGATTTTTACCAAGTCGTTGCCTATCCCAAATTCAGACATCACATTCCACAAACCATCATGCCATACTCTATCGAAGGCTTTCTTGAAATCGATGAAATTGTGGTATACTTGTCGTTGATGATCCATATGTTTTTCCATTAATATTCTGCAATTCAAAATTTGTTCTGTTGTACTGCGATCCTTTCTAAAACCTGCTTGTTCATCAGCCAGAATATCTTCTGCTTGTGGTGTTAAGCGATTCAGTATGATCCGTAATAAAATTTTGCTCGTGTGACTGATCAGACTTATAGTACGATAGTTTGAACATTTTTTGAGATCGCCTTTCTTTGGAATAGGTATAATTAAAGAAGTCGTCCATGCTTCAGGCCATTGGTTTGTAGACCAGATTTTCTGACATAGCTTGGTAAGTATATCGTATATTGCCTCACCTCCTCCTTTGATAAGTTCACCTGGCACATTATCAATACCTGGTGACTTACCATTTTTCAAGGTTCTTATGGCATTGATTACTTCTTCTTTTAATATGGGTAATGGTTGTTCTTCATTTTCTTCTCGAGTATTATGTAACTTAGATTGATCAGTTTTAATTGGGTAGTTATATAAATCTCTGCAATATTCCGTCCATCTTTCTAATCTTGCACTATCATCTTCTATTGGTACTCCGTTAGCATCTTCAATATTTGACATTTTCCTGTCTATAGAGTTAGTGATTGCTTTTATCGTGTTATACGCTCTCTTGCTATGAACACCTCTTTTTAGGTCGTGGTCAATTGAATTACATTGGGATTTAAGCCAATCTTCTTTTTTCTCTTTCATACTTCTTCTAATAAGGTTGTGGACTCGTTTATATTCTTCTGCATGTTCAGTACTCTGATGTTTGGTTGATTTTAGACTTCTTCTTTTATCACATAGCGTTAAAATCTCATCAGTTATCCAAGGTTGCTTTTTTATTCTGTATTTTCCTAGAACATTTTCTGCTGTACTTGTTAATGACTGTGAAATTTGCGTATATGCATTGTCAGTTGATATTTCATTAATATTGATGTCTGATAGCTTCGATTTCAAATCTTCTTTGTACTGTAGGCTTATAGTTGCATTATTCAATTTTTCTAGATCATATCGTATTCTATTGCTTTTCTTCATTTTTTGTGATCGTAGTTTCAGTCTCATGTTACAGAGAACAAGGTCGTGGTCACTGTTTATTACAGCTCCAGGGTATGTTCTAGTTGAGGACATGTGTATACTTGATTTGAATCTCAATGGTGCTAGAATATAATCAATTTGGTTATGGGTACGACCATTTGGCGAGTGCCACGTAGCTTTTCTTGAATCTTTTTGCGGGTGAAGTGTGTTAGAAAGTGTAAAATTATGTTTGGTAGCAAATTCGAGAAGTCTGATGCCTCTTGGGTTTGTTTTCCCGAGCGCAAATTTTCCTACAGCATTACTCCAATCTTTATTTGCATCACCTACTATTGCGTTCAAATCACCTTGTATAATCAGTAAGTCTTTTTTATGTACCGCTGCCATTGTTTGTTCTATATCTTCATAAAAAACTTCGATATCTTCGTCATTATAATCGCTTGTAGGAGCATAAATCTGAATGATAGTCATATTTACTGGCTGTGAAGCTAATCTTATTGATATAATTCTGCTGGAAACTGTGCTGTAATTGAGGATCGATGTGGTAAGCTCTTTTCTAACGATAAAAGCTACTCCTTGTTGATGGTATTTTTCTTGTCCACTATAGACAATTTTATGACCTTCGTCTGTTATTACTTCACCAGAGTTTTTCCATCGTGTCTCAGCAAGTCCAATAATATCCCATCTATAGCGATCAAGTTCTCTCGTTAGTTCTTGGATTTTTCCTACTCCGTTAAGCGTACGAACATTCCATGTTCCTATCGTTGTAATATTCGTTGCTAGTTGTATTCTTCGTTTATTAATTGTCTTTGTCGTTCGTTGTGTTGTTTTATGTTGTGTTGTTAATATATTATTCAATCCAGTAGTCGATTTATCACATCCATCCTGGGATTTACCGATGGGATGCGCGGGCGTTGTTATTCCGGGGCTCGGCCGATCCGGCATTGAATGTTTTATATTTGTAATTGTCATGTGTTCTTACTCCAGGCATTAAGAGTCTAGCGGTGCCTGTCTCCTCTCCAGACTATTCGTATCAGCGTAACTATGGTTTATGATAGATTGGCTATACGATGTGCACTTGACCGTTGAGATATTAAATCTTCATCCGCTCTTAACCGTTGGTTAACTAGTAACTCTTCCGCTCGAATACAGTGCAGGTATTCACCCATCATTTGTCTTAGCCCACTTGCTGAAGTGGTTTCCAGGGAGTGGCACGAGGAGCCGACAAAGATAGTTGGAAGAGAAAATGGTGCATTCTGTACCTAACCCTTATTATGAATAGAAGGCAGCAGTAGGCAAAGAATGTGATTCACCACTACTCTCCTACTACTCCCCTAATTTATATAAGTTATATTTAATATAATATTATTTATATGTGTCGTTATTAATGCAGAATCCTATAATATGTATATATATATATGTGTGTGTGTGTGTGTGTGTGTGTGTGTGTATGTGTGTGTGTGTGTGTTGTTGTTGTTGTTGTTGTTGTTGTTGTTGTTGTTGTTGTTGTTGTTGTTGTTGTTGTTGTTGTTGTTGTTGTTGTTGGTGTTGTTGTTGTTGTTGTTGTTGTTGTTGTTGTTGTTGTTGTTGTTGTTGTTGTTGTTGTTTGCGGCGTAGCATCACAAGGACCAAAGTCCATGTGCGAATGCTAGCACAGCCTCAGGTGATTCCACCAAGACTGATAACGGAGGCGCCGCTCCCCCAAATCCGCGAATGCGCTTTCCCACTGTGGCCGGGCATTCCTGAAGCCAATGCTCCAAGGTCTCCGCTTCTCCTTCGCAGAAAGGACACTGAGGTGAGGAATCACTTATAATACTTCTGTAGGCGGCTAATCTTTTGCAGTGGCCGCTGCGGAGTTGCGCCAGAAGAACAGCTTCCTTTCTCGGAAGCAGGATTCTATCCCGTCTTCCATCGTACACAGCCTTCGTCCTCTCATGGCTTATAGGAGGATCCGTGATTTCCTGGATGATTCGAGATCTAGCAGCTCGGAATGAGATTCCCTGGTACCCGTCAGTCCTTTGGTCCATTGAGTTGGCCGCTTTCCCCGCTTCCTCATCCGCCCAGACATTACCTATGAGTCCGCAGTGACCTGGAACCCATTGCAGAAGGACACTGCATTTAACTCTGGCGAGATTTTTTCTTAACTCGTCCAGGAGCCTTCCGTCCTTCCTACCTGAGCCCTCGATGGCGATTAGCGCCGACTGGCTGTCTGAGCAGATTACGCAGACGGAGGAATCTGCCGCATATCGCAAGATCCACTCCGTTGCCAGTATTAGCGCGGCTACCTCAGTGTCGTATGAGCAAGTCCATCTACAGCCTTTACAGGAGCTAGAGTGAATTCTGCATGGGTTGCTGGCCGCACCAGTAGTGATAACGGCAGCGCTTCCTCCATTCGAAATACCGCCCTGGGCTGACCCGTCCGTGTAGATGGTGTAGTCTGCCTCTCCTGCAGCACCAATAGTGGTGATGGCGTCCGCTAATAGAGCGTTGCTGCCTTGGGTTTTCTTGCAACTGCCGATAAGGGTTGTTCTTATTGACCAAGGCGAGTGGACTATCCATTTCCAACCAGGTAATTGATTTATGGATAGTTCTTCCCTTGGGTACTCGTCCAACCCTAACTTAGTGCATTCATCCTTACTCATGTCACTGAAACAGTTCCTGTTTTTCCATCTGTGCGGAGTAGTGGACGAGACTAGCTTACGTCTGGGGTTTTCCTGTGGCAATCGGGCCGACTTCTCCCATGCTATTAGGCAATTGCGTCGAATTGCGGTTTGGAAGGATGGTAGTTCTGCCTCCAACCTCAAGCATTCCAGTGGAGTATCAGACGTCTGGCCTGTTAATACCCTCAGAGCCCTGTTCTGAACCCGTTCAAGGATAAGGACGTTTGTCTTAGCTAGCCATGGCTGCCATGCCGCACCACAGTAGTTCAGCACACTATTGATCATAGCCAGAAAGATTCTTCGAAGGCTCCCGCGACTCCAACCCCACTCCTTTGACGCTAGAGACGCCAGGATCTTGATGCGCCCCAGTACCTTAGATTTGACATCTTCTACATGTGGGCGAAAGGTCAGAGTACGGTCATATGTGATGCCCAGAAACTTTGGTGTTCTGTTTACCGGTAGAGTTACCCCGTTCAACCGTGCATTTGGGCACCAACCCGCTTCCTTCGGGTCCGTTGAGAAGAAGGATATCTCGCATTTGTGCGGGTTCAGAGTGAGCTTATGCTCCTCGCTCCAGATCCCGAACTTCTTTATAGCCTCTTGGACCTTACTTAGGGCCGCGATTTTGTCTCTGCTCTGAGCCCATACTGCAATATCATCAGCATACATGCTTACCTTGACACCCTCTGGAGCCACATCCCTGATCCCGTCTATGTAGAACAGGAAGAGCAGCGGAGAGAGGACAGCGCCTTGCGGTACACCTTGATGAAGCTTGAAGTTTCTGCCTAGTGTGTTGTCGAGACGGACCCTTGCTTTACGGTCCGATAGGAATCCTTTGATCCATTTGGTCATTAATAGCGGTACTCCTTTGTCCAATAGTATTTCCAGCAGCCTCTCTCTCCATACCGTGTCGTAAGCCTTACTGAAGTCAAGCAGTGCCATTACCGTACGTGAAGCTGGCCGATCTTGAAAGGCGTCGCTGATGGACTGTGACAGACGCAAAACCTGGTCCTCACACGACCTCATACGCCTGAAACCCGCCTGATCCTCGCTCCACCAACCATTACTTTCAGCCAGATAGGACAAGCGACTGGCTACCATACGCTCCATAGTTTTCGCAATGCACGAGGTGAGAGAGACTGGCCTAAACGAGTCCACTTTGCTGGCCGGTTTACCCTTCTTTAGCAGAGGGACAATTACAGCCTCTCTCCATGACGCCGGGCACCTACCGTAACTCCACGACTCATTGATAATACCAAGGAGGTACCTAAATGCTATGGGTCCTAAAGCCTTCAAGAATCTAGGGGAGATGTTATCGCTACCAGGGGCCCCTTTGGCCTTCATGCTATCTATGGCCGCCTTCAGCTCCGCCAAGTTGAAATCTTTACAGCTCTCTTCTGCAACGCTATCAGCACCTAGAGCTTTACGGATCACTTTTTTCCGGCGATCCACTTTTGCTATCTGTAGCCGGCTAATCTCAGCGTAGCTAGCCATGACAACATCTGCTTTAGCGCGGCTTGATGAATAATGTTTCCCATTGTGTATGAGGACTTCGTTCTTGATGCAACCGGAATTCCTGCCGCTGAGCAATTTTATAGTATCCCATATCTTGCTAGGGTCAGAGCTCATTTCCGCGTCTGACAGGAATTCCTTCCAACGCTCCTCCTTACCCATCCGAATCAACAAGTGGACCTCCCTACAAGCTTCGACCCACTCAACCCTCTTGTCTGCAATGTAGCGCCTTAGCCTATTTCGTTTCTTTATCGCATCCCGAATCTCCCTCGTTAGCCATTGTTTACTGTTAGAGGAGGCCTTTACTTTGCCAATGGATGATGCCGCCGACTCTAATATGATCCTATTTAAGTGGGACGCTCTAACCTCTAGCGAGCTCTTTGTGTGGTTTTCATTCAGGGAGCGAAGAGTATCATCCACCTTCGTGGCGAATCCTACCATATCCGCTCTCTTCCAATTCCACCTGAGCTCCATAACTGGTTTAACCTTAAGCGCCTCAATTTGGCAGTCTATCGTGACCAGGATAGGAAGGTGGTCTGAACCCATGCATTCTGTAGGACTCCACTCCACCTTTTCCAGCCAGCTGCTGTGGACCAAAGTTATATCCGGTGCACTTTTACCTCCCGTTCCGACATTAACGCGCGTAGCGGAGCCATCATTGACTACGCTAAAGTTGTTATTTAGGAGCCAATCCTCTATCTTGCCGCCCATCTCGTCTTCTGGCTGCCACTGGTCCCATGTGTTAGAGTGCGCATTGAGGTCACCCCCTATCAGTGTGTTCTCCGCACTGGGAAGTTCTGAAGTCTGAAATTCATGACCTTGTAGTGCACCCCTAGTGGGTGGGCAGTAAACGTTTGCGCAGGTGATCTTGTGGAGAGATGCATCGCAGATCTCTACTTGTAGCATCTCGAGCAGTGACTCCCGTTGAGAAAGTTGGTTACACTTGACTGTGAAAGGTATATCTTCCTTTATGAAAGTAATCAGCCCTCCTCCTCTCCCAGATTCTCTATCCTTACGGATTGTGGAGTAACCTGATAGAGACGGATTCCTGTCCCTACTGCATAGCTTGGACTCTTGGATCATGATCAGGTCGATATCCATCTTCCGGGTCCTGTCCTCCAGTTCTACCATTTTGGATTTAAGCCCATTGGCATTCCAATATAGAACCTTAAGACTACACCGCGACCTGACCTCCGCTCGTCTAACAGCATTATCCTGTGGCTGTCCGGTATTCAGCAAGCCATTATTGATCTGGGCGTTATTGCATAGATCGCATTTCCATGCCCCAGTCGCTAAATACATGACCTGTTCAGCTCGGGATAACTTAGAGCAACTTTTGTGGCAGTCCCTTTGGCAACCTGCGCAGATTAGCGGATGAGTAGTAGCTCTGACCACTCTGGTACACACCAAGCATCTTATCATCGAAACTGCCGGCCCCGCATTGTTTTGGGCCCCGACAATTTGACCCACCAGTATGATGTTATTAGTGGTGGGCTGCCTGTTGATGCTCCTTGGAGACACACACTCGCAGCATCTCCATGAGAAGCTAGCCAAGGCAGCTCTCTTCACCCCACTACAGCTTTCTTGCTTGTGAGACGCAGCACCACACCCTGTGCACGTTAGGTGAACTTGGTTCCCCCGAATGTTTCTTCCACAGGGCTTGCATTTGACTCTCTCCGACGGTTCAGGGTTGGACTCGACATCTCCGGCACGAATTAGCAGATTCCGGATCAACAGGGCCGAGGGCAGCTGACCGGGCGGGAAAAACACATCCGCTAATTGTGGGGGCAGCGCTCCGTCCAGGTCTTTGTGGCCTGAGACTGAACTTGCCGTGTGATATGACCTTTTTGCCATCGAAGATGGACGAAGAGCGCCGCGAGAAGGCAGGTCGATAGCTCTCCTGTTGTTGTTGTTGTTGTTGTTGTTGTTGTTGTTGTTGTTGTTGTTGTTTAAGTATTTATTTTAATCACATCATTAATAATTATAATTCTATAATGTGTATCTAACAATATATATCACATATAGATAAAAATAGCGAATGTATACATTATATATATATATAATATTATATATATATATATAATTCGCACGATAATATTATGAATAAACGAATATCAATGTTTGTCGATAAGAAATTTTGTTAATTTCTTTTTAAAGATATTAATTGATATATTTTGATTTCTAAGTTGCGGGGGTAGTTTATTCCATCTAATTGTTGATGAAGAGCTGAATTTTCTTCTTTCGTATTTGATGCAATGGGTAATAGGTTGGTGTAGTATAGTGGAATTGTTATTACGTAAAAGTCTAGTGTTTGGTTTATATTTTATTTTGTTTCGTAAATTATAGGGTAAGTTATAAGTAATAGTCTTTTTAAGTATTGTAAGTATTTTGTAGTTGATAGAGTCTTCAGTGTTTAGCCAGTTAAGTTTTTTACGTAAGTCAGTAATGCTAGTTGTATAGTCAGTCTTCTGTAGTCGGTATATATTTCTAATTGAGCGGTTAATTATTTTGTCTAGTTTGTCTATTTTCAGTTTTTCAGTTCCTGTGAATAGTGAGTTGCAGTATTGTAGTCTTGAAAGTATGAGAGTCTGAGTCAGTAGTTTTGTGTTATTTCTATTTAAGTATGGTCGTATTTTTTTAATATTGAATAGCTGTGCAGTCGTAGATTGAGTAAGTAAGCTGTAATGTTTATCTAGATTAAGTTTATTATTGAAGTTGACGCCTAAGTATTTAACAGAATTGGTGGGAATGATTTTGTGTTGATTAATAATAATGTCAGGGAAGTAAGTATTTGGGTCATTAGTTATATTTAATAGTTCAGTTTTATTGTGGTTTAGTAGTAGGTTATTATTTGTTAGCCAGTTTTGTAGTTCATTTAAACAGTCTTGTAGTTGGGTAGAGTTTGTTATCGTTGCGTGTAGTTCTATGTCGTCTGCGTATAAGTTGTAAGTAATAGATGGATAACGTTTCATAATTGTTTGTAATGGAATAAGATATATAGAGAAGAGAATTGGGGAAAGTATTGAACCTTGAGGAACACCGTGATCGATGGTATATGATTTAGAGTAATTATTTCTTATTTTAATGGAATAATTTCTATCTTTAATAAAATTAGAAAACCATTCCATAGTTACATCTTGAATTCCTATGTTTCTAAGTCTTTCTAGCAGTATGTCATGTCTAAGGGTGTCGAATGCAGAGGATAAGTCAAGTAGTATTAGCTGTATTGGTTGTCCAGTGTCTAGTGAGTTATATAAGTCGTCAAAAAGAGAGAGTACGGTAGTTTCAGTACTATGTAGTTTACGGAATGCATTTTGTCGTATGTCCAGCAACATATTTTCAGTTAAGTAGTGTGAAAGTTGAGTATAAACAGTTTTTTCAAGAATTTTAGTTAGTAGAGGTAGTTGAGATATAGGTCTGTAATTTGAGAATTCAGAAGAGTCAAGATTAGTTTTTTTTATTATTGGCGTAATTATTGCGTTTTTTAGTAAATTTGGAATAGTTCCTGTTAGAAGTGAGTCATCAATTATATTTTTGTAAGTCAAAGTCAGAGTTGATGCTAGTTTTTTTATTAAGTATAGAGGAATTGGGTCGTGTGGTGAAGAGCATCTAGCAGTGACAATATAATTGTAGATTGCAGTATTAGTAGGTACAGTAAAATGTGTTAGTGTCGAAGTGCATGGTAATATTTGGGGTGCATTATAAAGAGGGTCAAATGTACAAGAGAGTCTATTACAAATGGTGTTAATTTTGTCTTTAAAATATTCTGCAAATTTCTTACATAGTTGATCATCGGGAAAATGTGGGAGCGTAGAATTTTTATTATTTCCTAAGAGGGTCTTAGTTATTGAGTAGAGTCGTTTATAGTCGTGTGAACAATCGTTAATTTTGTTAGTAAAGTAGTCTGTTTTTGTAGATTTCAGTTCATTCCTGTATATATATCTATTTTTTCGTAGGTCAATTAGATTTGAGTGTGATGGTGATTTCGTAAAAAGTCTACATGATTTTCTAAATAAAACTTTTAAATTATTTAATTTGGAGTTAAACCATGGAGTTTCGTTATGTATAGTTAAGTAGTTTGTTTTCAGTGGTGCATGTTGATTTAATAGTTGTTTAAGTATAGTGTTTAAGTTGAGTACTGTAATTTGGGTTTTATTTATCATAGAGATAAAATCAGATGAAAATTCATCAATATTTATTTTCCTGATACACCTGTAAGTAAGTAGGGTCTGTCTAGGTGAGGAGTTCAGTATATTAAGTTGAGAGTTTATTGCGTAATGGTCAGTGAGTAATGTAGAGCGTGTTGGTTTATGTATTAGTATATTAGAATGGTTGTATGTAAGTATCAGGTCTAGTATATGTCCGTGGGTATGAGTTGCAAAATTAACGTGTTGAGTTAAATTCAGTTCGTTACAAAGTCGTTTAAAGTCTTGGTGGTGTAGTTTGTCAGAGTCATAGTGGAAGTTGAAATCTCCTAGAATGACCAGGTTGTCATAGTTATGTTCATGTATAAAGTTTGTAAATTCTAAAGCAAAAGTTGTATGGCAGTTATTTGGTGGTCTGTATACTAGTAGGATCGGAATTATATTATTTTTTATTTTCAGTTTAGTAAAAAGAAAGTCGCAGTTTGATGTACAAATCTCGGGCTGAGGAATAATTGTGATGTGATTTTTTACTAACAAAGCTATTCCTCCTCCATTTCTACCATCTGATCTACACTTTTGTATAAATGAGTATCCAAGGCTTTTAAGACCAGCAGGAATGACGGTGTCTACATTTTTTAGCCAAGACTCTGTAATTGCTATAATCGAAAAGCGATATTCCATAATAAAGTTAGTAATAATATCAATGTTAGCAGTTAAAGATCTGGCATTTATTAAAGTAAGAGATAAGTAGTTTATGCTGTTGTTTAGTCATGTATGCTTATTCGTGGAAGTTAATTCATCCGTAGTGGAGGTTAGTTCATCCTTATTATTAATATAGTTTGTAAAAGAAGTTGTCCAATCAGTAAATAATTCATTTGGAACATTTAGTGGTTTTGTTTTCCAGTTAACCTTATTATTATCTATTTTTTGTCTGAGTTCGTATGTGTTTGTCTTTAAGTTCAATGAGCATTTATATCCCTTAATTAGATTAGCTTTTATAGCGTGAAAATATATATGTTTTCGTCGTATTATTTCGGGTGATAGATAGTTATGTAGGAAAAGTCGGTTATAGTCAGTAGTTTTCAGTAATGGGTTGAGTGAGATAAAAGAATCTTTAGCATAGAGAGTAGTAAATGATATAAAACAATAACTATTTTTAAATATAACTTTATATATCGAAGAGGGGTTTATATTAAAATTAGAAATAAATTTCTTTATATAGTTTAGATTACGATTATCTTTAGCTATATTTTCAATAGTAGCAGTATAGTTGATATCAGTATCGGTAATTAATCTTATGTCGGTATTAGTATGGTTAGTAGTAGGTGTATTGGCAGCTTGTGCATATGAGGTAGTGAGTGTCTTATTCGTTAGTTTTATTGGTGTTGTAGTATTCCGTTTTTTGATATTGTTAATCTGAGTAGTATGTATGTCTAGTATTTTCAGTATATCATTTAGTTTATTTTCAATGGTTATGTTATTAGACGCAGTAGATGTAGTCGTTATATTATGGTTAGTAGTAGGTATGAGTGTAGTATTATTAGTTGTCATGGGTGTAGTATTAGTAGTTGGTATGGGTGTAGTATTAATAGTTAGTGTGGGTATAGTATTAGTAGTTGGTATGGGTGTATTATTAGTAGTACGGCAGGTAGGGCATGTATATTTAAAGGCTATTGATTGCATAAATGCTATTAATAGTTTTGAAGGTGAGTTTTTATTACCCCATTGCATCGATATTTCTTTCGCCGGATAAAGACATCTATAGTGGATTGTAGCTGTACATCTGCATACGACGTGTCCCTCGGCATGTGATGCTTCAGCTGTAGTCGATGTGTTGCAGTGAATGCATTTTGAATCCATGTTCTTATCAGGTTACTCGTTTCTCAGGTCGTTATCGATGCTTTTATGATCTGTAGTAATATAGGCAAAACAGCAGACTATGTTACATAGTATGATACTATGTAAGTGATAAATGGTAGCTAACCTCAAATGAAGTTTGGCAGATCCAACTACCAAAAGTAAATTCCCACGGGAGATCCACGGGAGTATATCAAATTTAGATATTATGATAACAATAATTTATCAATTTGATACGAATAAATAATAGATCTAATTATAAATATACATAAACAGTATATGATATATATCTGAATTATATCAAATTACAAAATATATAATTCTATGATCTTTGTAATTATTTTTTATTTTTTATTAAATTTTGTTTTGTTGTTAAAAATGAAAACAAATCCTAAATATAATTATATCTGAATAAGAAATGATTATAATTTAAAGACAACTATTATATATTTCAAACAAGTTGTATATTAATATGTAAATAATATTAATATAATAGATAATATAAAAAATAAATGAATACGTACTTATCTTTATAATAATAATACAATTAAAAGATATTTAAAAGCTAAGCTGTTAAAAACACGTCTATATATTGGTTGCTATGTAAACAAAGTGTGTGTGTGTGTGTGTGTGTGTGTGTGCATATATACATACTATAGTCAATATACTGGTCACTATAATAGTAGCAATAAGTTATACACTTCGGATATATAGCTAACTATATATAACGTTGGTTTATATAAATATATATATATATATATATGTTAATAAAAAATACGCGAAAGGTAAATACGCGATAACAAATGTGATCAAACAAGTAGGTTATATAACCTATATATATATATATATATATATATATATAAACAATACATTAATCTATAAATAATTAGATGGTACTTTAATTATTATCAAAAATATATTACTTAAACGGGAATTATAGTTATCTATGCGGTATTTAAAGTTATAACGACATTTATTATAAATATAATCGCGTGAGCCCTCTAATCACATATAAATATATCAAAAATTGCTTATATAAATATATCATGAAATATCGTATAGGTTGCCTACATTTATATGTTCATAATTATTATTCCTTACATATAATATATATATATATATTATATTGAAAATATTATATATACAATATATTGTAAATGCATGTTATAGAAATTATTGTTTTATATTGTATTCATAATTATAATTTGAAATATAATTATTATTATAATAATAATACTTAATAATTAAATTATAATTAAATTAATTAATATAATTCATTACTATTGAAAAATTTCGAATATTATTAACATAAAATATCTATTTAGAACTGATACTCCTTATGAGTTTATTAAGAGAGTTTATTTAAGAGAGCTCATGTGATTATAGTTCAAACATAAACTCGCACACACACACACATACACACACACATACACATACATACATATATATTATAATATCCTATATTATAAATTTAATATTCTTACAAATGTCAACCAACACACATATATATATAAAATATATATAATTGTTTAAATATAAAGTAAAGTATTTCGTATTGAATTAATTTCATTCAGTCAATTAAAAAAAATTATATATTCCTTATATAGACATTTGGAGCACAGGCTTCTAAATGATTTAATTAAAAAATAATAAAAAATGTATATCATATATTATAAATTAAAAATAATGTATTTGGTATTCAATTAATTAATTTAAAAAATATATATATTCCTTATATAGACATTTGGTGCACAGGCTTCTAAATGATTTAATAAAAAATTTATTTCATATATTATAAATTAAAAATAATGTATTTGGTATTCAATTAATTAATTAAAAAAATGTATTCCTTATTCTATATTTCATATAAAATATATATAATTTATTACATTTAAAGTAAAGTATTTTCTAATCAATTAATGTCATTCATTCAATTAAAAAAAGTAAAAAAAACGTATTCCTTATTTAGTTTAACTGGTGTATACGCTGCTAAATTTAATTATAATATCATTTATTATAAATTATATATTCTTAAAATGTCAACCAAACACACATCTAATATATAATTGTTTAAATTTAAATATAAAGTAAAGTATTTGAAATTATTCAATTAATTAATTAACAAAATTCCTATACATATAGAGAAAACATATATATATATATATACATATTTGTAATTAACAGTTTTTATTAAATATTTTGTATGTACGTTTTCTATAATACTTTGACTTATAAATATAATAATAATAATTAAATATGGATACAGATAACCCAGTGAGAAGGGACGTATACAACTAAGAGGCTCGTTCATCTCGTATGATAGGTTATTATATATATATATACATATTTGTAATTAACAGTTTTTATTAAATATTTTGTATGTACGTTTTCTATAATACTTTGACTTATAAATATAATAATACTAATTTAATATAGATACAGATAACCCAGTGAGAAGGGACGTATACAACGAAGAGGCTCGTTCATCTCGTACGATAGGTTATTATATATATATATATTGTTATTTTATTTTGGAGAAAATATATATATATATATATTTGTAATTAACAGTTTTTATTTAGTATTTTTTATGTACGTTTTCTATAATGACTTCTATATGACTTATAAATATAATAATAATAATTAAATATAGATACAGATAACCCGGTGAGAAGGGACGTATACAACGAAGAGACTTGTTCATCTCGTGAGATTGGTTATTATATACATATATTTGTAATTAACAGTTTTTATTAAATATATTTTATGTACGTTTTCTATAGGTTATATATAATACTAATATGTGCATAATTATATAATATTTTGACTTGTTAATATAATAATAATAAATTATATATATATTAGTAATTAATGGTTGAGGCGCGAGTTAAAATATGATTATGATTATATAATATTTTTATTTTAACAACAACATTGTGTTACATATTTTCCATGTAATACATTATATATATATAAATTATAACTTATTTATAAATTTGTAAAATTTCTCTAATGATTTTTGAGTATTTATATCAATATAAAGTGTTTTATGAGCGTAATCGATATAATATATTATAAGTATATAGTTATTTGAAATTGTATGTATTATATTTATTTATATATTAAACTTTGAATATTATTTTCTCAAGTTTCTACTTATTAAACACATGTAAAAATCCTACTACTTTTTTGTTTTTTATTATTTTATGTGACATTTTTACTCTATGTATATGAATTATATTTTATATTAATTAAATAAATGATAATAAACTTGCATTTTAATGAACCAAATAAAAAATAACTATTTAACTAATTGAGATTATTTTGTTTACACCATTGTAAATGAACTTTATTTATATAAAGACAATACTTATATGATGGAGGAAAGTATCTGTTGAATCAAAAAAAGTATGCAATTATCTCTATTAGTTATTTATCCTTAGCGTTTTTAGATAGAGCTAAAATAATATTGTTTAGATAAACGGGTGCATCCTCCCTAACAGTTGTTATTGTGTTTATTAAACATTTAATAAAATATATATCTATATTTAAATTTAATTGTAAGAATAATATTTCATTTTTATTTGTATTCTATATTATACTATAGTATTGAATGTTTCAACATTCAAAAATAAATTATTAATAATTTATACAATTATAAATAATATTTTTAATAAGTTATTAATTGTTAAATTAAAATTAATATTATACATATTTATAAAATATTATATATTTTATTTTTATATATTATATATATATATAATAGATACAAATATAACTAAAATATTATTAATAGGTGATACAAGATGCCAACAAGATCCAGTTATTATACGCCTCAATAAAGTGGATTCTAGACGCTGTATACACATCTATGTAAACAATGCCACCCCAACTACACCGTCACTAGACATTATAGATATTACATCTGAAGGTAGACAACTGCCATCAGCATCTAGTGAATATATATCACCTCATGATATTAGGCCTATACCAAGGTTCAATGTATTCACTAGATCGAAACGAAGTGGCCGTAGTTGTGTAATTACCAACAACGAATACCGAGATGCTATTGTTAATAAACCTACACCAACCACTCGACGAATTTCTAATTGATATCTATGTGATATATGTAAATAATATTTGTAATAATTTTTATTAATATTATTTACATATATCACATAGATTGAAATTATTTTATATATATATATATATATATATATTTACTTATTTTATAATATAAATAATTGTATTATATGTGATATATATATATATATAATATAAATTATATTTTTTATCGTTTTTATTTTATTATATTTTTGCAAACTTATATTAAATAATTTTGTAAATGCACTTATTGACTTATTCTATATTTATCTCCAAGTAAAAATAATTATGATATGAGAAATATGAATTAAATTTATAATAATATAAATATTATCTACTATAGTAGTTAGAATAATAATATATAAAATTCTGGCAATTATCGTAAATATAGGTATAAATAACATTCATTATATTAACTAATTAAAGGTCGTTAGACAGATAGAGAATTGTGGATAATAATTTTATTTTACTATATATATGTAATTTTATTATATTAATTAAAGTTAATTAAATTGTAATAATTTATATATATATAGGTTACTTATCTATGTTATATTTATCAAAATCATTTCATATAATTATTAATTACAACTAAAATAAATAAATATATAAACAATATTTCATTTATAATTTAATATGTTATATTATATTTTTTATAAAAGTATTACTAATTAATACTACAAGGCATATTTGTATATTTTATGAATTCATAATTTTTAGTATAATATTTCAATTATATTTAACAAATTTTAAATCAGATTATATTATTATTTTTTAGTCAATTAATTATTTGTTTAATTGTAATCTTTAAAAGAATATATTAAAGTTTTTGTAGATTTATTCAATTTATTATTTTGTATTAGTGGTTAAAAAATATATTGGTTATTCAGAAGTTATTCATGCTATATATTTTTATTAATTGATAGTAAGTATTGATTAATTGTAAGTAATGTAATAAGTGTTTAAAAAATTGTACTTTATGTTTATAAATTTAATATCATGTTATCAATATCATATTCATTATTTAAAATAAAGGTATTAAATTTAATAGCATTCGAATGCTAATATTGGTATATATTTTATTTTTATAAATATAATTTAATTATCAGTAGACACTAATATATTTTATTTTAAGGTTTTTTTTTATATATTTATTTAATTAATAGAAGTAGGCATATTTATAGATTTAACTACATTCTATATTATTTTTTAATGTATTTTATATAAATAATTTTGATATAATGGTAGATTTCATTTATTGTATTAAATTGATATTAATTTTAATGTATTTTTTATAGATTTATTTGATTACTATCAGATATGTGTAGATTTATTTTAATGTATTAATTGTTATGTAAGTAAATTGATATTTAATAGTAATATATTTTTATAAATGTAATTTAATATCAGCAGAGCTTTTTTTAGATTAATATAATTATGTAGAGATACCTAATAGCGTATGCTACATACCACGTGGTATTTAATTCTTAAGAATATATATGTATGATATATTGTATTTAGTCCTATATATATATGTATTCCACATATGAGAGTGCACTCTATAGTATAGAGTCTATACCGACATAAGTAGCCTATAGGCTATAGGCTTATTATTTATGTTAATAAATAGCAACCTATTATTTAAATAATTGTATAAATGTAGATAATAATAATATACTAATAATACATATATATATATATATATATATATATATATATATATATATATATATATATATATATATATAATATGAATATAATTTCAAAAATAACACAATATAAAATAATTTAAATTATAGAATTAAATGTATGTATTATATATATATATATATTTCCATTTAATATAAATTATAAATTATGTAATATATATATATATATTACATAATTTATAGTATAATATCATAATTTATATGTATATTTAAATGGAAGTTAATTAACATTAAATTGTATGTATTACAAGCATATAATAATAATATGTATTTATATAAACCGCGATATAAATATATATATATATATATATAAAAATATATATTGTTTACGACACAAATAACGGATAATAGATAACAAATGTATCCATAAAGAAGTTAGACATGACATTTTATAAATAACTGAGGGGCCAGACAAATAATATGCTAAAGTAATATTATTTTCTTGTTTTGATAATTTATTAAGTTCTAGATAAGCACAAACGAAAAATATACCTTTATACATTTTCTAATATATTAATTATATTAAGTGTTAGTATACTCTATCAACACAAAAATACACACCTATATATAGTATATTATATTATATCAATAGTGTTAGTATTATACTACCATTATATACTACTAGTATATACAGTAGGAGTTATATTAATTGGTTAAGTGGTATATTTATATAATAGTATCATATATTATATTAAATGTAAATTTTAAAACTATACAAATTTATAAAATAATTTCTCTTTAAAATAACATAACCATACGTATTTTTCCTATACATATTATACACAAATGTATATTTTTATATAAATTTGATATTTATACAAAGATGTGATATATATATTTATCTGCATGCTATAACTTATGCATTTCATATATACGAATATATATATATATATATATATATATATATATATATATATATTATATATATAATCTTTCTTATATGTTAATTCAACGAAGTTCTTAGAATAATGACGCACGCGATTTAAACATTATAATTGCAATATTATCGACAACCAATCAGAATCCATTTGACTGTCACTACTACCCGATTTTAGGGTGTCACTACTATACGAATGTATATGGTATATGTAATTGATCGTAGAAACATTTCCAATAATCATAAATTAATATGAATTATATTTTCTTGTAGATATTAAATTCATAATTAGTATAAGACTTTAATTTTCTATTTTCCATTAAATATCAAGGAATTAAAAATACTTTTATAAAAACTTATTTCGTAATTTTTTAAGAATATATTCACAAAATCGATTAATTGATTTAATTTATTTATATTGAAAATTAAGGAAATAAAAAATACTTATGTCAATAAAGCTTGTGAATACCCACAACTTTCGTATATAAATAAATTTAATTGGACTTGTAGTTTTTGAGATACGTGGGGTGTCATTACTATCCACCTGTCACTACTATCCACCTTTCCCCTATAGAATACAAATAAAATTTACAAAATTCAAATAAATGTCTCTGCAATTACCTACTTCAAAGTATCACTAATATTTAACCACAATATATTCGTATTAGGAACCTACCAGAACAGGTTCATGAATATCATATCTATAGAATCTGCATTGTACGACGTACAGTCGTACACTGTAAGAGTATGTTCTGTATAATAATATCACTCTTACCGTAAGGCGTACGTGGGGTGTAAGGCTTACACTGTACGTACGCCGTACGCCTTACGTTAAGGGTGATCATATAAACCGAAATTTGTGAAATTTTTAAGTATACAAAATGCTCTAGTAAATATCTTATAAAGAATACATCAAAAAGTAAGTTACAAACAAATTTTACTTAATTTGAACAATTTTTTATATTGTCCCCACGCTTTTAAGATTACGTATAATTCGCATTGAAAAATATACGATTTTCATTGTTTTTTTTTACCAAAATATATAAATGTTAGAATTAAAACACAAATAATGAATATATTTTGATGAAACATTGGAAATTGTTTATCATATAAATACATATATATAAATACATATAAATACATGTATATAATAAAATATTAAAAAAAATTTATTTGTAAGAAAAAAATCCCAGAAATGTCGATAATTTTCCTAGAAATGCAAAAATACTTGTTTTTTCCAATTAAAATATTTTTTAAATATAAAACATATATAAATACAATATAAATATGATATAAAAACTAAATAAATACTTTATTTACAAACAAAATTAATCAGTTTTTCTTAATTCAACAATTTATGATAACAAATGCTATGTTGTATTGTTGTATACGATGAGTATACTCATAGAAATATAGAAATATACATATGCAACAATGAGAATATAAGTAGTACTTTGAAATTAAAGTTTATAACGAACAGGCGCGTTTCCAGGGGGCGCATGAGGGTACCAGCCCCACCCCCTCACCAACACATAACTATGTGTGTTACTTTATAATATTAAATATATATATATATAAATCAAATAAATTGTATACGCAAATTTAATATTATATTTATGAGGCCCCTCCCCCCTTGATCAAATCCTGGAATCACCCCCGCCAAGGCATACGTATAACAACAGGTTATACAGCTGAGAAGTAAACACCGTATATGGTTATATGGTTAATGTAGTTATAACTTATAACGCTCGAAACTAAACCATATACGTAGGTATTACAAGTACTACAGCTTACACCCGACGCGTATACGTGTATATATACGTGTATACACGGAGTATATATGTTATGAAGTACATTATAATATAAGTACCTATAGGTACACACAAATATATGTGTGTGTGTGTGTGTGTGTGCGTGTATGGGTATGTGGGTGTGCGAGTGTGCGACGCACACTGTGCGTGCGTAATAACGCACCGGAAACGTTACGTCAGAGGTGACCCCCTGCACGGATAATCTCCCTTCCAGCTATTGTTGCGTTCGCCGCGTCTCCGAAGTTACGTAATCAACCCCCCGCCCCCCCGCGTACCGATTACGTAATATGATGCAACACGTGTCTACAACGTACACGATGTGCACCTACTACGTGTATACTGTGTACGGTATACATGTACACACCGCGGTAGAGAATACACCAACGAAGACATTTCTTCTTTCTGTGTGGAACACGTGTAAGCTATTACGTAATAATATCTTCATATGTCATTAATCATATGTCATTAAGCAATACATTTATTAAATAAATATGTTACTAAATAATGTAAAAGTTAGTAATAACAACCCATATAGGGGTGTGTAGAATTCGGTGATAAATTGTATATTTGTATTATAAATTAGTTAGGGTATATATATATATAAATCAGATTTATTATTTCATGTTGTAAAGCATGAAATAATGGAGAAGTTAATAAAAAATGTATTTGTTTTTGCGAGAACTTCCCCAATCATCATATTCTAGATAAGTTAGATTCTCATGAGTAAAAAAATGTAAATATAAATAAATAAGATGTAAAGAATACAAATAAAATAATAAGAATAATAATAAGTCAAGTTAAAAATGAATTATGTAAAGAATTAAAAATATGTATCAATAAGTCAAGTTAAAAATAAATTATGTAAAGAATAAAAAATATGTATCAATAAGTCAAGTGTGAAAATAAAAGATGTAAAGTTATATAAAAAAATCACAGAAACGAGTTGAATTCTTAATGCCGAACTATAAAAGGAATACAACTCAAAACTAAAACTAAAACAAGCAAGATGAAGGTTTAATAAATAATACCAGTAAACAAAAATAAAATTAGATAATCAATTGTTTAATTGATTTTCATATTTTGATAAAAGATGTTTTTTTAATATTTTTTTAAAGTTTTTTATATAAATTTTTGTGAATAATAATTTATTTAGACATAAATTATTCCATGATTTAGGGCCTTTAAATGATAATGATTTATGATGACGGCTTGATTTTATATATTGTAATTTGAAATTATGAAAAGTATTTTTGTATACATTCCTATATTGGAAATAATAATGATATTCTGCTTGGGCATTTCTTTAAATGTACATTGTGCATGAATAACATATTTTTATGAGTTATTAAATCTTTAAATTTTAATATATTAGAACATAAAAATAAATTGTTAGTATTAGTCAAAATAAAAATATTATTGACAATTTTAAAGATATTCTTATTTACAATTCGAACAGCCTTTTTCTGTAGAGTTGAAATACATTGAAGGTTATTATTAAACTTATTTCCCCAAATTTCTAAACAATACATGATATGAGGCAAAAACAAAGATTTGTAAATCAGCTTTAAAATATATATTGGTAAATAGCTCAGCTTTCTTAATATATATATAACATGTGATAATTTCAATTGTATTTTTCTTATGTGTTCTTTGAAATTTAAATTATTATCTAAAATAACTCCAAGAAAAGTATAACTTGATACTAAGCATATTTCAGTTGCATTAATTGATATACTATTACTAATATTTGCATCTTTATAAGGTAGCACTTTTGTTTTATCATTATTTAATCTATTATTAGTGAACCATTCATGTAAATTTAAAATAACTAAATTTAAACTTTTGCATAGAGTCTTATTACTTGGTTCACTAATGCTAACCGATGTATCGTCAGTAAAAAGTATAAGATTATAATTTATATTTAAATTATGTAAGGCCATAAGAATATCATTTATAAATAAAATAAATAGTAAGGGGCCCAAAATGGATCCCTGAGGTAGTCCTACCACAACATTGATGATACTTCTTCCAGAAAGTTCGTTATCTATTCTAGTTGATAATATTCGATCTTGTAGATAGATTTCAATTAAACGATTAGTACCTACTGCCCCTAAAACCATAATATTTTAATTTGTTTAATAGAATCTTATGATCTACAAGATCGAATGCTTTTTTTAGATCTAAAAATAAGGAGGCTAATTTATTATTTCTTTCTATATGTGAGGCCCTGTATACAATTGACTCATGGCTCGTACTCCTGATTTTCTACAATATATCTACACTATGTATACTTTAGGTCTGCAGTACTAGTACAGGGATGATATTATTAACACATGCATATATATATATATATGTATACACTGATAAATGGTAGAAGATGGCAAACATATTGAAGTAGTATATCACTTAATTCTCCTGGAATCTCTAATAACCAAGGATGGAGTATGTGAGAAGGAAATACGCAGAAGGCTATCAATGAGTATATATGCAATGGGGGAACAAACGACAACCTGGAAAGATAGAGGAATTACACTCAGAACAAAGATTAGGCTTGTAAAATATTTAGTTTTTACTATAGTCTTATACGGAGCATTATCTTGGACAATGAGAAAGCTTGAGAGAAATTAAATCGATGATTTTGAGTTGTGGTGTTGGAGACGTCTGCTAAGAATAACATGGACCGACAGAAAGACACATTTATGGGTTATTGACAATATAAAACCATGGTTTTATATTGGTTTTATATTCTGCAGAATGGACGCTTGAATCAAGGATAGTAAAGGCATCATTATGCTACTCTTACCATGTCACAAGAAAATACGGAATGGAATATGTAGTGATGGTAGGAAGAATGGGGGGGGGGGGTTATAGAAGCATAGGGAGACCACGGCAAATATGGCTGGATAGCATAAAGAAAAACTTCCATGGAACTATCTTCAGTATGATTCGAACCTCAAGATGTAGGAGGAGTTGGAGAGCTGCTGAAATCGATGTCGCCAAGGGTCGGATACAACTCGACGGCACAGATTAACAGGTTAATATATATATATATACATATATATATATATATATATATATATATATATATATATATATATATAAATGTATATGTATATTTTTCTTTCTGAATAGTTTATTATAAATGATGAAAGATTAAAATCAATATCTTGATTATGGTGGTATTCATTTGTAAACTTCATACAATATATATATAATGTAATTAGTTACTAACTATATACAAATAAGTTTATAGGTTTTTTAAAACTTATGTAATAATCAATAATCAACAGATATGTTATAATATATATATATATATATATATATATATATATATATATTATAATGAATATGTGACATTGATTCGATTTTTTTTTTATAAAATATAAACTATGATGCAACAATTATAGTGATCTCGGTGCTACTGTGGTGCTATTACATATCGCGCACACGTCGCATCTCGCACAATGTGCGTCGCACACGTATACATACTATTCGTTATGCATACAAACTAATCAATTAACAATGATATATTTAAATGTTCTACTCACACAAACATATATATATATACATATATATATATACATATATATATATATATATATATGTTCATGTGTATGTAGAGGGTATCGTAGATCGACGGTGTCACGGGGTGAAAGTTCGAAGGTCTCGTACGGGGGCGTATTCTCAGCTAGGTGGTCAGCGAAGGTCATAGGTCAGGCGTTAGTGTATACCTCCGTGAAGACTGACCGAGTGCATCACTCGACGGGGGTTATGCGACTTAGCCCTTCTTTCCGTCTGTATTTTCTGATAGTGTGGAGTATTCTTACGGTACGACAACCGCCACAATCGCGGGTGTTGACGGACCTCGCGCGCTATCTCTCGCTCCGGTTCGATGGGCACGATTAGGGGCGGTTCCCAGGCCGGGTGGTGCCGATATCCGGGTGGAGGCTTTATATTACCTACGATACATAGGGATGCGGTGTATGTGGGCGTGGTTATATCGAGCGCACTATGCAGTAGGTATTACTACTACCTCTCTGTATGATATTGCAATACATTATATATTATAATATTAAACTTTATATATATATATAATTTATATTGTTAAATAATACATGTAAGTGTTTTTAATATATTTAAAATACTATCAAGTTTAATTCAAACTGCTATTTTACATCGACGTATATGTTCATATTATTTACATATAAAATACTAATATTTTTAACGTAAGGGTAAATATCAATATGGGGTAAATTCATCATTACTACAAATGAACCAATAGTATTGGTTTATTGGGGGAAAAGTATACCTAAAATTAATTATTTTATATAAAAATAATAAAAAATAAATGAATTATAATTAAATATATATATATATATATATATTAAATAAAGCCGACATAAACATATATGTATATCATATTTACTGCATTATATTGTTATTATTATTTTTATTTTTATTTGGTGGAGTTCTTTCATCCTATCCAGGAACTTAGATGAAGATTTCACTTTTAACTATAGCTCTAATGTCCCTTCGAAGCCGCTCTCATGTTAAGGCATCCATGATTAACGAGAGCCGATCATCTATTTATACAAAATTATATAAGATCATTTCTAAATATTATTTTAAGACATATAGGTATTATATTAAAATATATTGTAATGGTCCAGACGAGGCTCGAACCCGTGTCCTACTGCTTGTGTGTCTGACGCCTTATCCAACTGAGCCACGCAGACAATTTATATATAATTATATATATATATATATATATATATATATATATATTTATATATCATATGCTTATATAATGCTTAAATATGCATACAAATGGTAGCGACCTAACTTAAAACGCATGTATCCAAAGCAATGTACGCGAATGCCATTATTTTATATGATTTCAAAAATCCCAATCTCCTCCTCCTATATAATGTAAATATAGATGTCCACTTCACCCGTATGCAACATATGGGGCTATAGTGATATACTTTAATAGAGCAACTGGAGATATCTACTCCTACAAATATAATAAGCATGTTACATAACAGGTAAGCTGTTATATGTTATGCAATAAATACTGTTTCATAAAGTCGACAAAGCGATATTTCATTTCCGTGATTATTATTAGATCAACGTGACCTCGACGTAACCTCTACGGTAATGTCACGTTATTAACGCGTTACCTTGGCGGTTAATCGGGGGATTGCGGATGTCCGACTGAAGCTTCAGCCACCGGTAATGTTCGGCGACCTTGTGACTTTCAGCTATCAGACGCCTTTTGAAGTTCGAATGTTCCGAACCGATTCCGGTCTCGACCAGGTAAGAGGCGTACGTGTATTTACCTGTAGAGGTCATCGTAGTAAAGGTCATCGCAGTAGAGGTCATCGTAGTAGAGGTCAATGTAGTAGTCAGTATAGTGGTCAGTGTAGTGGTCAGTGTAGTGGTCAGTGTAGTAGTCAGTGTAGTGGTCAGTGTAGTAGTGATCAGTGTAGTAGTGGTCAGTGTAGTAGTGGTCAGTGTAGTGGTCAGTTTAGTTGTCAGTTGTAACATATTTATTTAACAAGTTAGCCTGTCTGTCATTCTCTATAGTAGAGATTCTCTCAACTCTATAGAGAGAGAGACAGACAGATCATCCGTAGTACTGGTGACGTCATCACACGCCATAGTTACGTAATAGCAGTGTACGGTGATGAAGTCACGAACGTTATGACTCACGCGGTGACGACATACTACAGGCCTACCTAATCTTGACGGTGCCGGAAGTTTCACAGGATTAGCTAACGCGATTATTTCATTAATGGTAGGTTCCCCGCCTCCCATCTATTAACGTTTAGGTCAAATAAAGGTCAAGTATATACATATATATATATTAAATGAATGATAACTAAAGGTTAACTAAAGATTATTAAATATTAAGCATAAGTTATGTAAAGGAGGATTAATATTTAGAGCATACTTGTAAGGTTAATTAGCGGATTATATAACGATTAGATAACGATTAAGTTACATTCAAGTACTAGACTAGTGGAGGTCATTTAAAGGTCATCTAAAGGAGTATTAACGTTAATTAAGTCACTACTTATAAGTAAAAGTGAATTACAAATTATCCGATATTAAATAATGTATTAAGTAAATATTTATGTAATTAATTAACTAATTATATGTTAAGTAAATAGTAAATGTAAAACTAAGGTTAAATAAATTAAATTAAGGATATTAGGTTGAATATATAAATTAGCAAAGCATTAATTAAATATTACTTAATTAGATAATAATTAGGTAAAAATGACTAATTGTTTTTAATTATTTTCATTTAACTTTAATATTCAATCCAATATATGTTGGTATACATATATATATATATATATATATATATATATATATATATGTTTAACGATATAGCTATAGCTATAGCTATATCTATTGAAGTGAATCACAATATCGATAAGGTAAGTAGGGTTAATAGATTTAATCAGGTATATAGAGTTAATCGGGTATATATTTACTACAGTTAATTATATATATATATATATATATATATATATATATATATATATTATGTATTTTAGAATTAATATGATATGAATAAACCTCGGATATTCTGAAATTTCTCCAATAATTAGAGTCGTAGTTGATAGCAGGATTTGCCGGGAAGTCAGGAGCATGGTGGCCTATTTCCTCCCATAACTGAATAAATATGCAATCAATATATACATGCGTATATATATATATATATATAGTTGTTATTATTATTGTTGTTTTTATTTTCATCGCATCCATGAACTTATATAAACTTTTCACTAATATCCAAATGACTCTATAGAGGGACATTATAATGTCCATTCGAAGCCACTCTCGTGTTAAGAAATCCATATTTATAACGAGAGCCGACCAGTTTTGTATACACAATTATATAAGATAACTTCTAAATATTATTTTGAGACCTATTTTATTTGTCCGGATTGAACCCGGATTGAACGCACTTCCTTTTACCATATATATATATATATATATATATATATATATATATATATATATATATATATATATATATATATATATATATATATATAAAGTTCACCCTCGATATTATGCAATACCGTGTTATCCTATAGATTATCATACAATATATACATTGCCAGATAGAACTAATATCCGCCAATATATTCCACTGATATATATGTATCGCCTCTCTGTAGTGTCACCCCTACGTGTCTTATCCCCCGTGTATGTACAGTGTATATACAGTGTATATACACTGTATATACAGTGTATATACAATGTATATATTATACACCACTTATATATATAAGATATGTGTACTCTCATAAGTTGATATATCGAATTTGACCTGATCATTCATAACACAAATATATACGTGCATATAGGTATACCTAATATACCTATAGGTAACACCTAAATATATATATATATATATATATATATATATATATATATTACATTTGATTGTACGCCACAACGCGATACACAAGAAGTAATATTGGCTAGGCTCGACACGCTAACAATGGGATATCGAATACGTCGTGAACGTATAGAGCCGTAACCTATTACGTAATAGATATTAATCGAAGTCGGCCGGGTTAATAACGTGATTAGAGGCGTGGCCTAGCGTACACCACATTGTGGGCGTGGCTTATCGTGTCCTCGCCACCACCACCACCACAAGGTTGGCGAGTTATATTGCGATTGTGCGACGCGATCACACCTATAATAATAGCTATTGTTATACTTACCGGAAGCTAGTTCCTGTCTACACTTATGTCCTTCGAGGAATGTGTGACATACCATTAGAATACTAGTGGATTAACTAGAGAAACCGCCTAACATATATAATATTTATTTATTGATATCTCATATATATATATATAGGGGAAAGTAACCTAATACGGTCACTTTAACAATAAATGGTCTTAACATTTGATGACTCATTCTTTTTATTCAAAAATTACAATATATTAATATTATATGATTATAGATATTATTGTGATTTTTAAATTTTATTAAATCTTTTAATTCCATTGATAACGGGGGTGTCCGTATTCGGTACCCATGTCCGAATACGGACACCACGTGTTATAATACGGACATCCTATATACCACTAGATAAACTATATATTATTATGAACCAATCAGATAAATTATAATTACATTATATATAATTTATTTTATTAATAATTTATTCTAATTTAATTTGTTAATAATTTATTTATTTTTATTATTTTTTAATTAATAATACAATTTAAGCATCTAAATAATAACAATTTTAGATTTAGCTTTATTGGTGTTATTAATATTATAATGTTCACGATTTTTATTGAAATCAGAATAGTTCATACGCTGCGCGCTGATTGGTTATAGGTTGTCCGTATTAAGGCATCTAGAGTGTCCGTATTATGGACTTATATGACCTCTAGATATATGCTTATAACTTAATGAATATTTGATAAAAATATAGAAATTATGTATATAATTTTTAGAATGCTTTATATTTTAATAATATAGTGTTATATATTATATCGATATATTTTTATATTCTTGAGAAGGTTTTAAGTTGAAATTTTTTTTCATAAAAACATAAAAACTTAATAAAAAAATCAGTTTATTGGATATTGAATATTTTAATTTTTATTGAATATATATATCAGCAATATTTTGAATAATTAAAAAATAAAAAATACTTTTATAGACTATTTTATATAATTATGAATATTTTATCCATTAAATATTTTTTTATAGGATTTATGGTTTCTGAGATACCGAGAGTGTCCGTATTCGGGAACTGTCGTTATTCTGTTACTTTCCCATATTTTAGTTTACCACTTGAGAAAGGTACACCATTTTAAACTTTTTTTCTTGTGTTTTGATTTATTGTTTATTAAGTTCTTGATAAACATAAGAGAAAATCAAGAACTATAATATATACTTGGTATACAACCTCGGTAAACACAATAGAAAAGCAAGAAAAATAATATATATTTGGTATACCACCTCGGTAAACACAATAGAAAAGAAAGAACTATAATATATACTTGGTATACCAGGGGCGGATACAGGGGGGGGGCTAGGGGGGCTCTAGCCCCCCCCCCCTCATGATTGTAAAATATATGATTTAAAAATAGATAATATGGTTAAATCAGCAAAACATTCAATATCAATTATAGGTAAGGTGAATCTTTAAATGGCCGATTGTATATACCATGTATTTTTCATTTAAAAATTAATCACAATCAAGTTGGAAAATGTGTCACTTCGTCCATGATTAAGTTTAAAGATTCGATTGCAGATTTAAGAAAATTTGAATCAATTATAGTTGATTTTTTTTATTTACCACAATAACTCTTTGGAAGAAAATTCTCGTTTTATTGCAGTGATAGAAAATAAGAAGCATGCTGCAATCAGCTATAATGCAAGTCAACAATAACATATCTAAGTACATTTAATGCAACAGAGAAAAATTTAAATCAATATTAAAGGGGTATCCCACTATATTTGTATATAAGATTTTCCGGCAACTTATTTGAAATATTGTAACTTTAAAAAATTATTATATCAAGTTGTAATGGAATACTCCTATAAAGTTATTATATTTCAGGCAAGTTGCCGGAAAGTAAAGGGGTTTCCCACTAAAATTGTAGTTAACTTGATAGAAAATGTTTTTAAAGTTAAAATATTTCCGGCAACTTGCCGGAAATATTTGTAGTGGGATACCCCCTTTAGATATAATCATTCTTTATAGAAGATACAATATTTCATTACATGGTCATAATGAGTATTCTCTAGAATCTATAGATTAGTATACTGATCCACATTTTAATCTAGGAAATTTAAATGCACTTCTAAAACTATGTATAAACTCTGGAAATGATATATTAAAAGAACACTTATTAATGTGTAGTAAAAATGCTAAATACACTTCAAAAACAACACAGAATGAATTGATATTTGAATGTGGTGAATATATTAAAGACAGAATAATTATTCTTCAATTATAATTGATGGTATAAAAAAAGCTAAATATTTTAGCTGATGAAACCATAGATGTATATAATACTGAACAAATGGCTTTATAAATTAGATATTATAATGGTAAGTGTATCACTGAAAAGTTGAATTATTTTATAGGATGTGAACATCTTAGTGGAGAAAGTAAAGCTAACTTGATTATGGATACACTAACTAAATCTGAATTAAATATTGAACATTTAAGAGGGTAATGATATTATGGAGCAGGAAATATATCTGGAAAAATAAAAGGAGCGTCAACTATAATTCTGAATAAGAACACTAACTCTACACATGTATACTATAGATCACATGTATTAAATATATCAATAGTAGATGAATGCAAAATGTCGTTAATTCAAAATATGGTAAGCATATTATTAGAAATCTGCATATTTTTTAAATATTCTGCTAAGAGGCAAGGTTTATTAGAAGAAAATTTTACACAAATTTGTGTTGAATCTTCTAAAAAGAAATTAGTTAAAGTAAAACGAGATCGGTTGCCAGACATGATGCTTTGCGAGTATTTATCAAACTGTATCAAGCAATACTTGAAAAATGTTAGAAATATATGAAGATAAAACATGGAATTCAGAAAGTATAACAAAAGCTAACGGTCTTTACAATTCTATGATTAATACTCAATTTAGTATGTCATTAATTGTATGTAATAATTCAATTAATTTCATAGAAAATTTAACAAATGCTCTCCAGAGTAGGTCAATAGACGCATATAAGGCAAATCATGATATTCAAAGTGTAATTAAAGGGATACAAGTTTGTAGAGATAATATTGATGAAGTACAATTAGAATGGAATGAAGAAGCGTCACATTTATTATCATATTCAAATGAAGGAATTTCTTTACCAAGGTTAAATAAAGACACCTGCTTCATCATCTGAAGAGTATTTAAAAAAAAGTAATATATATTCCATTCATGGATCATTTGATAATGGAGATGAAAGAAGGATCCAATATATACATATTGTATATATCTCTTGGAGCATTATTAATTCCAAAAGTAATGAATGAAAACAAGGATTCATGAAAAGAAAATATATTAAAGTTTTATGAATTAGTAAAAGATGATTTACCAAAGATACATTTAATACAAACCGAATTGATTTGTTGGGAAGTTAAATGGACAGAAAATAAATATCTATAGATATAGGTATACCTAATACAATACAAATTGTTACGACCAGTACTCAAGTACTCGATAACATGGCAAGGTAAATTGAAATTATTAAATAATTTATAATTTATATATATTATTATATACATTTTTTCCTAATATCTATGAAATGCTTTTATTGATGGCTACTACTCCAGTTACCTTGTGTGAATGTGAACGTTCATTTAACCGATTAAGAATAATAAATACATATTTACCTTCGATTATGAGTGAAGATCAACTAAAAAGAATTTCTTTATATATACATAAAGACATAGAGATCGATTGTGATTATATTATTTCCAAATTTGAAATACGTAATCCAAGAATAATGCAATTGATTAATATATTGGATTAATAGTTTTTATTCAATAAAATATAAAATATTATTCTATTTAATTTAATATAGTATTTAATTTATATATCAATTGAATATTATCATAGTAAATATGTCTTATTTTAAAAATATACTTTTATTTGAATGTCAGCCCCCCCCCTTGAAAAATTCCTGTATCCGCCCCTGTATACAACCTCCGTAAACACAATAGAAAAGCAAGAACTATAATATATACTTGGTATACCACCTCGGTAAACACTAGAGAAAAGCAATAACTATAATATATACTTGGTATACAACCTCGGTAAACACAATATAAAATCAAGAAATATAATATATATTTGGTATACCACCTCGGTAAATACAATAGAAAAGAAAGAACTATAATATATACTTGGTATACAACCTCGGTAAACACAATAGAAAAGCAAGAACTATAATATATACTTGGTATACCACCTCGGTAAACACTAGAGAAAAGCAAGAACTATAATATATACTTGGTATACCACCTCGGTAAACACAATAGAAAAGCAAGAACTATAATATATACTTGGTAAACACAATAGAAAAGCAAGAACTATAATATATACTTGGTATACCAACTCGGTAAACACTAGAGAAAAGCAAGAACTATAATATATACTTGGTATGCCAACTCGGTACATCAATATAAAGAGAGGAATTCTGTATATCGATGGTCTGATGTACCATGCTATATATATATATATATATATATATATATATATCCTATAGGATATAGACATAATAGCAGCATAATAGCACAATGTAAACATTTGAGGCTATTAGTTATGCTATTATGTTACTATTATGAGGCTATTACTGTTAGCTGGGATTGTTTTATGATGATGAGTGCACTCCTCGAGTACACTATAGTGTACGCGAATAGAAATATAGTAAAGTAAAACAAACGAACATATATTCAAACTATATTATAATTCAAATAAAAATAATATTATATATATGTGTGTATGTGTGTGTATGAGTGTGTGTATGAGTGTATGTTTATGTGGAAATGAAACTGTTTTATTTAATTTAATTTAATTTAATTTAAATAAACTATTATACTCGATACAGGTATGTCATCTAAAATACTATGCGCGTGTATGTGCATACGTGTACGCATGTAAATAAATTATAATAATAGTTATTAAATACAATTATTAATAAAATGATATTCTATGAATGTGTTAACTTTATATTTTTTACCGAATAAAGCTAATTAATAATAATAATTATTTATTAGAAGTATTTTTGTCGGTCTCTTTTATTTCATTTTGTATATTACATATGAGTTGATTTTTCATAAAGGATTCAAAATAAGGTGGAATCTCTTAGCTATTATTATCGACTATAAATATATATATATATATATATATATATATATATATATATATATATATATATATATATTATAAACATGATCAGTAATCTTGCGTTAGTAGATAGTATCTAGTAGATATACCTATGTATACAGTATATACTATATTATCTAGTAGATACTATAGTATATATGGTATACATAGGTATGTAAATATACATATAGATATATGGATCTACAATGGTCCAACAAGTAGCTTTTTGAGATGACGTGTTCATCATACAAATAATGTAGTAGATGTGTACACATATCCTTGTACCTCCCTCTAGTACCTCACTCTTGTACCTTACTCTTGTACCTCACTCTTGTACCTCCCACTTGTATCTCCCTCTTGTACCTCCCACTTGTACCTCCCACTTGTACCTCCCACTTGTACCTCCCACCTGTACCTCCCTCCTGTACCTCCCACTTGTACCTCCCTCCTGTACCTCCCTCTTGTACCTCCCTCTTGTACCTCCTACCTGTACCTCCCTCTTGTGCCTCCCTCTTGTACCTCACTCTTGTGCCTCCCTCTTGTACCTCCCTCTTGTACCTCCCACTTGTACCTCCCTCTTGTACCTCCCACTTGTACCTCCCTCTAGCACCTCCCTCTAGCACCTCTCACTTGTACCTCCCTCTTGTGCCTCCCTCTTGTACCTCCCTCTTGTACCTCCCACTTGTACCTCCCACTTGTACCTCCCACCTGTACCTCCCTCTTGTACCTCCCTCTTGTACCTCCCACCTGTACCTCCCTCTTGTACCTCCCACTTGTACCTCCCTCTAGCACCTCCCTCTAGCACCTCTCACTTGTACCTCCCTCTTGTGCCTCCCTCTTGTACCTCCCTCTTGTACCTCCCACTTGTACCTCCCACTTGTACCTCCCACTTGTACCTCCCTCTTGTACCTCCCTATTGTACCTCCCTCTTGTACCTCCCTCTTGTACCTCCCACTTGTACCTCCCACTTGTACCTTCCACTTGTACCTCCCACCTGTACCTCCCTCTTGTACCTCCCACTTGTACCTCCCTCTAGCACCTCCCTCTAGCACCTCTCACTTGTACCTCCCTCTTGTGCCTCCCACTTGTACCTCCCTCTTATACTTCCCTCTTGTACCTCCCTCTTGTACCTCCCACTTTTACCTCCCTCTTGTACCTCCCCCTTGTACCTCCTACCTGTACATCCCTCTTGTACCTCCCACTTGTATCTCCCTCTAGCACCTCCCTCTAGCACCTCTCACTTGTACCTCCCTCTTGTGCCTCCCTCTTGTACCTCCCACTTGTACCTCCCACTTGTACCTCCCTCTTGTACCTCCCTCTTGTACCTCCCTATTGTACCTCCCACTTGTACCTTCCACTTGTACCTCCCACCTGTACCTCCCTCTTGTACCTCCCACTTGTACCTCCCTCTAGCACCTCCCTCTAGCACCTCTCACTTGTACCTCCCTCTTGTACCTCCCACTTGTACCTTCCACTTGTACCTCCCACCTGTACCTCCCTCTTGTACCTCCCACTTGTACCTCCCTCTAGCACCTCCCTCTAGCACCTCTCACTTGTACCTCCCTCTTGTGCCTCCCTCTTGTACCTCCCTCTTGTACCTCCCTCTTGTACCTCCCACTTGTACCTCCCTCTTGTACCTCCCACCTGTACCTCCCTCCTGTACCTCCCACTTGTACCTCCCTCTTGTACCTCCCACTTGTACCTCCCACCTGTACCTCCCTCCTGTACCTCCCACTTGTACCTCCCTCTTGTACCTCCCTCTTGTACCTCCCTCTTGTACCTCCTACCTGTACCTCCCTCTTGTGCCTCCCTCTTGTACCTCACTCTTGTGCCTCCCTCTTGTACCTCCCTCTTGTATCTCCCTCTTGTACCTCCCTCTAGCACCTCCCTCTTGTACCTACCTCTTGTACCTACGTCTTGTACCTCCCACTTGTACCTCATACTTGTACCTCCCTCTTGTACCTCCCTCTTGTACCTCCCTCTTGTACTTCCCACTTGTACATAACTATTTAGTTGTTGTCTATAATATTCTATCGTGTGTATTTCTTATTATATTTAACTATAGTATCAATAACATATAGTCTAATACCTATCTATCTACCTACCAGCTAATGCAGCTATTAGCTTAGTATAGTAGTATTAAGCTTGATTAAAACGTAAGTTAAATAATGTCCCTAATGGGTATTAAGTGTACTGTTATTATGTAATTGTGCGTATGTGTGCGTGTGTGTGTGCGTGCTATCGGTGACGTAACGAGTGATATTACGCAACGTAATCTACATGCCCGGTGGTCACTATTTGCATGCGTTAGATTGATATGTTATTGTTATAGTTAGCGCACCTAAAAGAGAACAATCGGAATAACGACGATTGCATTTTACGATCTTTACATACGAAGTAATGAATCATACGTTAGAACGAAATCCAACACCCTAGAACACAATGAAACACCGACGTATTTGAACTATATTATATATAATTATATCATTTGCCTAGCAATAGCCTAGTTGTATAACTCGTGCAACTGGTATAGGATTATATTATAAACCGTAGGTCAATTCCAACCAGCTATTTTTTATATGCATAGAGTAACACTAGGACCTATATAATACATAATAGTTATAAAAAAGACCTATATACACCTATATAAAAGACCTATATATAAATGCAATACATTAATATTATTATTATATTATATGTTGATAACCTATATATTGATAACCGTGAATATAAATTATATGATATGATATATATATATATATATATATATATATATATATATATATGATATAATGCAGACGCGTAGAAGTACCGGAACTAGTATACTGACCCTATGACCTTGATAAACGTGAGTTTGAGGTGACAGTCGCCATATATCCGAGCGTAACACGTGACAACAGTCGATGTTAGTGTCGTTGCGAGGTGCCTGTTTCACCGCCAGTTGTCGTAGGCGTCGCGGTTGGAACCCTGACAACGCGGGTACCTTGACAACGGTCAACTGCTCTCGTTCCTCTAGGGTTGGCTCTCGACACTGACTACGGCTAACGTCCAATGGCATCGCTGCGACGAACTCTAGGCGATATAGGCCCCGCTCTACGGAATGCTACGCTGTGACTGCGACGGGGGCGGGGCGAGGGAAAGGGGAGGGGCGAACGGGAGGAGGCGTGTCGCTTTAGTGAACGACGTTCAGTGAACGTCTCGTTAGAACGTCTTTAGAGTGCGGAAAGTGTGAGCGCGCGCGGCTAGGGGGCGTGTCTTGTGAGAGGACCTCGATACCACCACCAACGTGTTCTATGCAAATACAAAAAGGGGCGTGACGTTTCGAGGTGGCGACGGTTCGATTTTCAATATTTCTACGAATATAAAAGTGCACTTTTTCGATGAGGGAATGTTGATTTTAAAATATGTAGGAACTATACTATTCCTATATATTGATATATAATCTATTACTAAACAACCGGTTGCTACTCGGTATATATTCCTATTGCTGGTGAGGTAGTAGTAGTAGAAGTATGAATTCCTAACATAACTATAGCATTACTAACAGCACTGATATCGTGACCGCAAGCAACCCGAACAACGCGATAAACAACGACTTAATCCGAGCCGAGGTGGACGATTAGTAGCGTGGCTATATTTAGATATTACGTAATAGTACTCGATCAATATATAACGTATCGATATATTTACCTTCATATACTGATATATGTATATACATATATATATATATATATATATATACCACCAATTGAAAGGGTGAAAGCCGTGCAATCGCATGGGCAATTTTCAATTTTGTAAGAGTATACTGTATAGAGTCTGATGTTCACACAAACAATGCTGTTTTAGCTCTATCTAAAAATTCTAAGTATAAATAACTAATAGAGATAATTAAATAATTTTATCTATTATAATATATATTAGATAATATGCTAATTCACATGGATTGCTTTTTTCATGAATATAATTAATTTAAAAGTATGAAAAAAACAGTTTAAAAATGATGAATATTTTATAATTATAAATATATTATGTTTAAAACGATTTATTTTTAAATTAAAGAATAGTGATAGATAATTTACTATTCATATATTATTATATGTTATACATATACATTACAATTTCAGATAAAAATCATAAAAATCAAAAAAAGTAGAAGTCATTTATAGGTTACAAATTGAAAAAATAAAAAATGTAGAAAATTACATTTTAAGTTTAATATAGGGATAAAATTTAAATAAATATAATAGGGAAAGTAACCTAATACAGACACTTTAACAATAAATGGTCCTATAGGATGTTATAACATTTTATGACTCATTATTTTTATTCAAAAATTACAATATATTAATATTACCTTACTACTTACCATGTCGAGCTTGCTCGGCAGTTTTTTACTATCTTCCTCCAACCATTTCTATCTTCCATCGGCTTTATTTCATTAACATCACAATGTATCATCCACCAGCTGATCGACGTAGGTCCTGCGGGGTCGACCTATTTTTCTTTTACCTTGTGTAGGTTGATAGATTATAACATCCGATGCCAGTTCCAATTTGGATCTCCAAAAGTTACCAGAAAAACGAAATCTTTGCTGTCTTATCGACGTGCAAATGTCCGGTATATTTCCGTATATCTCTTTATTGTTTTGATGATCTTTCCAAGATCTGTTTAGGATTGCACGCATCATTCGAGTATAATTTCCCTTGAGTCTTTTTTCAAGCGATGTTGTTAGAGTCCAGCTAACATAACCATATATTAACACAGACTCAACAGTTACTCTGAAAAAGTTTCTTTTCATATTATCAGGTAGTCTAGATTTCCATATAGAGTTCATCTCATTTAAGGCTGCCCAGCTTTTAGTTAGTCTGATATTGATATATTTTTCTGTTGACTGGATGTAGCTCCCTTGCTTAAAATCAGAAACTTCCTTAATATTTTACATTTAGGCTTTTTATAACTTCATTTATTCCTTGATTTATACTGATTAATTTCATCTTTCCAGTATTTATAGATAACCCAATTTCTTTTGCAGCATTTTCAATTTTATGTAAAAGTATTATTGCTTCAATGGTTTTAATGGTTATTATATCTAGATCATCCGCATAGTCCATATCTGTAATTTTTATTGCAGGATATATTTTGCTCATTCTCTCAATGACGGTAAACCCAAGATCATTATTTCGGTCTAATGCTTTCTTCAAAACATAGTCAAGACAAATTATGAAAAGAAAAGGAGCAAGTGTATCACCTTGCAAAACTCCACCCGAGATGTTTATAAAGTCAGTATCACCATCGTCAGTTTTCACAATAGATTTAGTATTTGTGTATGCTATCATGATACTTATTATCTCATCTGGTATACAGTGCGCATTGAGTATCTCTGCCATCTTTCCTCGATGTATGGAATCGAAAGATTTGGAGAAATCGATGAAAAGGAAAGTAACTGTCAGATTTTTTGCATTTGCGCATTCGATAATTCTTCTAACCGCAAGTATTTGCCCAGAGGTAGATCTATTAGTTCTAAAACGGTTCTGATTTTTTCGTAATATAATATCTACCGCAGGCCTTATTCTATTTAGTAACATTAAATTGTATATCTTTGCAGCTATGCATTTTAAAGTAATTCCACGATATTTGTTTGCAGAGCTCAGGTCTCCCATCTTTGGTAAATGTATTATACAACCTTTATTCCATATATCGATTGGATCTTGTTCATATACTTTATTGCAACATATTAATAAAAAGTCTTGAAATTCATTTATATTCCAGATTTCTATAGGGATTTCGTCCAGTCCACATGCCTTTCCATTGTTGATAGTGTTTATTGCTTTTAATAGTTCATACTTTGTAAAAATGGCAGTTTCTATGTTTATACGATTTGTGATTTTTGATATAGCTGAAACGGTTATTTCAGGTGGATTTCCAAGAAGATCTTTGAAGTGATTATGCCACACAATTATTCTTTCTTCTCCACTTATTGCTTTTATCTTAGCTTTATTGCTCTTTTTTCTTCCACTAACATCATTAACTGATTTCCAAGCCATAGCTGACTTTTTGTTTGATACTGCCATCTTGAGTTCATCTATTTTCGATTGAAGGTAGATTTCTTGTTCTGTATCGTATGTAGCATAGAGTAATTTCTGTGACAAATTATAAGATTCAGTATTTTCTTCAGATAGACAAGAGTTTTTTAATTGTGCAGCTTGATGAAGATTTTTTCTTTTTAAACATATATCTTGATTCTCCCAAGGTGTTCTCTTTTTTAATTTTTCTTTAATCAGTATTATTTCTTTTGCACTTTCTCTGCACGAAGTCTCAAGTGTTCATATATGATATTGGTTGATATATCAACATATATGTTCGATGTTGTGCCTTTAAGTAACTCAAACTTGTTTCTGACTTCATTAACAAATATATTTTGGATATAAGGTTTGTTAAGACTTGTCTAATCAGGATTTGCTGCTTTATTTGTCTTCCTTTTATTTGATCTTAGGCTTAATTTAAAATGTGCAGTTACTATGCGATGGTCTGATGCTACGCTTTCAAAAGAGCAAAAATCTCTGCAGTTTTTGCTACTATTTTTCCATTTTTTATTTATCATTATGTAATCAAGCTGAACTTTATTTCCGTTTGGTAACTTGTGTGTCCATAGATGACCCTTCCTTTTTTGATAAAGTGTATTTAGACATAATAAATTATTTTCTAAAATATAATCTGTAAGCAAAATTCCATTTCTATTTGATTCATCATGCAGTGCGAACTTGAAACCATTTTGAATACCTAGATGAGCATTAAAATCGCCGGCTATGATTAAAACATTGTTTTTTGGAATTTGTCTTGTGGTAGAGGTTAGATTTTCATAAAAAATTCTATTTCAGTTGGATCACATACATGTGTTGGACTATAACATACTATGATAGAAGTTTGTGGATTCCCATTAAAGTTTACTATCATTATTCTTTTGGATACTATATCGATATTTGCTAAAGAATTATATGAAAGCTTGTTTAGAAGTATTCCAATTCCAACGGTAGCTGCATTTACATTATTTTTCCATGCTGATCAAGTTATCAGACGCCAATCTCCTAGCGAACGTTCTATTGTATGATACAATTTGTATCTACCCCTTCGTGGATACTCCTATGTTCTTGTAGGCAGATTATATCATGATTTGTTGCTATTGCAGATGCAATAAGTTCTGAAATTGTACTTTCCTTTTTTATAGTTCGCACATTGAACGTAGCAATACGGATATCCCTCTTCGCCTTCATGAGTGAATTATTTTTTATTGAATTTGACTCAGTAATTAATTTTTCGACTGAAATCTGAGTAGGAATTGCAGGACGCGCTCCTTGTTCCGCGCGTCGAGCGATGCGGGATGAAATTGTTGTTTGAAGATTAGTCATGTTTGCTTTCGGTAGCTGAATAAAATGTGTGGTCGCTACTCCATACAGATTTGATGGCTACATAGGTACTATGCCTTGCCAAAGGGCATTGTTTGCTGGATTTTGTCCGGCACCGCTTATTGATTATTCGCAGCTAACTATTATATCTAATGGCCGTTCCCCTATCCGCAACCTGGGGAGCCGGTGGATTGTAGTTATCATCACCACATCACCACCTCAATTCGATTCATCACGTATCTCTACGGATATAGATGAAGAAATGTGGGCCGGGTATCCAACGGAAACTGAGCTATCCACATTATATCCACAATAAAACTATTAATATTACATATTATTGTGATTTTAAAATTGTATTTAATCTTTTAATTCCATAGATAATGGGGGTGTCCGTATTAGGTACCCATGTCCGAATACGGACAGTATCCGTCGGACACCCTGTGTTATAATGTGGACACCATATATACTACTAGATAAACTATATATTATTGATGAATCAATCAGAAAAATTATAATTACATTATTTATAATTAATTTTATGAACAATTTATTCTAATTTAATTAGTTAATAATTTATTTATTTTTATTATTTCTTTAATTAATAATACAATTTAAGTATCTAAATAATAACAATTTTAGATTTAGTTTTATTGGTGGTATTAATATTATAACGCACGCGATTTTGATGAAAATCAGAATAGTTCATACGTTGTGCGCTGATTGCAATGGTTATAGGGTGTCCGTATTAGGGACTTATATGACCTCTAGATATATGCTTATAACTTAGTGAATATTTGATAATAAATCTTATGATTATGATTTAATATGCACCAATCTTATGATTATAATTCATCCCTAATTTGTATTCTTACTTTTTATGTAAATAGTGACAAAAAAAGTTCATTCAACGAAACGGACAAAATAACATATTTATTAATAAAACTTATTTGTGCATATTTACGATCGCAATAAATAGCTTATAACCTTGCATTTAAGCTTAAAAGGGATTTCATACCAACTCGAACGCAATTATTAACTCTAATAATTAGAGCGTTCGAGATGCGTTAAACCCTTTTTACGGATATTTAAATATTAGAGTTAAACTTTAACCACCACTTATTAGAGTAAATAATTGCGTTAGAGTTGGTGTGAACCCCTTTAACTGTAGACTAAACCCCCCAAGTTACAACATTATGTCTCCTAAGTAGAACAAGCGATTAATAATCATTCAAATAAGTACTTATTAACAACTTATTCAGATATTTAACATGTTTCTTTTACTTCTTGAATTAAAACCAGGCATTGATTCGTCTTTAAGCTATACATTTAAACAATGGATATCGATTCTTTAAACTTATTTACCTTTTATATATATATTGAACAATAGCAATATATTTATTAAATATTGTATATAACATTTATTAAAGTTATACTCCTTTATTCGTAGATAATAAAATGTCGTCTACACATTATTTCAGATGTCAACGAACTAAAGTTTATATTATCCAGCATTATGACCTGATCAAAGTAGAGGAGTACAGCTAACCCTACCATCAGATATGCTTACATCTATATAGACATACGATATCATCGGTATCGGGTCGTTATTAAATCTAACAAACACTCGCACTAGCTCTCTATATAATATATAAATAGCGCTTGCACTTTATAATATTTAATCGTATTTAAAAAGTGCAGTCACATTTATGTCAACGATAGCATTTAGATATCAAATAATACTGACATCTCAGCACCGTATAGTTCCCCGATAATGCCTAACACCGGATATGATCATATATAATGTAACTAATTCGGACAACAGTAAACTAATGATGCCAGTGGTAGACGAAGCATTATGGGGCGTGATCGAATACACTAAACCACACCCCCGCCCCATATACTGGTCATGTTCAAACTCAATATCGCGGTCTACCGCGGAGAGATGACGGTAGGACCTACGGTGTTTACGTATGCTAAGATGAACTCTATGTGGGGTCGTGCTTTATTCCGAAGTGTATACATCCGATGTAATCATCTAATACCGAGGCATAATCAATAATTATTATCAATACATTGACTATATGTACGAAAAGATACGTGTATTGATTATTAATTAAGCAAATTCATAACAAATATTAGATCTTTAATATAAATATATATATTATTTATTATAGGCAAGCGCTGTTCTATCTACATCTACTTATGTTACTTGTATATCACTATTGACCTATTATTTAAATTATTTCTTTACAATTTATCTACGACTAACGCTTAACCAATGAATTAATTGCAAACAAATAATCTTATTTATATGATAATTTTTAAATATAACTTGTTAAATTCGTTAAAATTAATAAATAATTTACTAATATAATATAGGTATTATTTACATATTCTATTCCTTGCAAAAAAATAATATAATATTAATCGTAATAAATAAATGTTATCAGTTTGTGAACTGCCTGTATGGCTCAGTTGGCTAAGGCGTCAGACACACAAGCAGTAAGACTCGGGTTCAAGACCGGAGAATTAAATATGTCTTGAAATAATATTTAGAAGTGATCATATATTATTGTGTATAAATAAATGATCGGCTCTCGTTAAAACCATGTATGCCTTAACACGAGAGTGGCTTCGAAAGGACATTAGAGCCATATGGTCATATGTTAAAACTTCATCTAAGTTCCTTGAAAGGACTCACTTAAAAATAAAAATAATATAACAATTTATTCAATTTATATAAAATAGACTACATTATATTTTTAATTAATTAAATTATAACAAATAATAACTATAAAGTAAATATCATACAATATCATCAACCAAAACAATTCTATATAATATCTAGGTAAGAATGACAACAACTATCGATGTAAAGTAAGTTGATAAACAGTTGAAGCACGCAATGCATGTAAAAGATACTCGAATTGCACTTTTATCGATAAATTAACAAAATGGCATCAGCAATTTTGATTGGATATTAGTCATATTATATAGGTCAAATATTAAAACACCAGGATTTTTGTCGATATAGAGAGAAGTAACTTCTATCTATATCTATGGATTTTGATCATATATATCAATAAAATGTTATTATATCTTCAATTAAATACATTAAAATACCAACACCGAAACATTATAAGGAATGAAATATATATATATAAATATTATTTTAGTACGATAGTACAGTAAACTTTATCGTTATTATTAATATAAATATAACTAAAAAATAATAATTTGAAAGTTAGTAGTAGGTTTCGACTGCCACTCCTCTATCACAAAGTTCCATACACTACATTCAATTGCTTATCCACTTTCTTTATCTCGATGGACAAAACATAATTTAATGAGTTTTTCGTTTAGAATAGGTTCTCTTTTTATCTTTAGATTTGAACAAACGTTTAAAGAAACAGCGAGAGATTGAATATATAACATATAACGTAACAGAAGATAACAAACTGAATAATACGAATATTAATATATAGAGGTCAACCTGTGAAATGTGTAAACAATTATTAAATATATATATATATATATATATATATATATATATGTATAGACTGGTTGGTAATTGTATTATTATTATATTATTATTTGCATATAGAAGGAAATCACAATATTGACTATTAAGAATAGATGATATTTTAGGGTGCAAGCTGGGGTTGGGGTTTACCATGTTAATTCGAGCTCTAGCTAAAATGCTAAAGATAC